>JAPYZF010000021.1:0-528470 GCA_030523045.1 Meteorus cinctellus | reverse complement strand
CTAAGGGGTATCTTCAATTCAATTATGAATATATTCATACAATTCATTCGCACTCCGTTCCGCCGCCTTTACGAATGATCCGGTTCTTGCGATTCCACTGAATCAACCATGGTCTGTTCTTGATTCGTCGGCTAGATGGGCGATCGACTTCAACTTTCTGTTTATTGACATCAAGTTTTCATCGTTACTATTGTTTCTGAGTGTAATCGTGACTGAACTGTAAAATATTCGTCGCGTGATACTTCTTCACACTTTTAAAATACAAATTAGTATCTAAGCTGGTAGAGGCGCTGCTCACTGTATACTCTCAGGTTTACTGAACAAGGTCCGACCTCTGATGTTCAGGGTAGGTACTAAACTTTTCAGGGTACGCGAAAAATGGACTTATGAGCTTCTATGGGAGAGTATTCTTTGCTGATAGTTCAGAAACAAAGATTGACGATATGATATTACCGACAGTTTTTTAGTCCATTGAAAATATTGAACCATTTTCAAGTACAATAATTGAAAGACATATTTGACTATATTTGCTTCAAAATGTGTTGAATTTTCGAATTCAAATAAAATTGGATAAAATTGGAATGACTCATGGGGGCTGCTTGGAAGATCCCCAATTAGTTCAGAAAATTCACTATCGACAGCGCCAAGATAAATATGGTGGTTCACTCTCGTACGTTGATATTTCTGTACAATAATTTCTAGTTTTTTCGTCAGTTCTCAGTGTAAATTCCACAAATTTTATCTTTTCAGGTTGATGAGACAAAGAAAGGAACAAGACTGTGTTATGATTGCATTGTAATTATATCCCACGACTTATCATCGTCGTCAATACATTGATCGTCATGTCAGCAAATTATTATTTTGTTATTGTCGGTAATGTAGATAATCCTCTATTTGAGATAGAATTTAGCGGTTCAGCTAAAGATTCAAAGGTAATTACCTTTAATTACTTTTGTAATGAATTGATGTTCTCATAAATCAATATGCAATATAATACATATAAATTGTCCGCATTTACAGAAAGAAGATCATGCCCATTTGAGTCAATTTATCGCACATGCTGCACTTGACCTGGTAGATGAACATAAGTGGAAAACACCAAATATGCATTTGAAAGTCATTGACAAATTCAATCAATGGTTTGTCAGTGCCTTCGTAACAGCAACACAAATTAAATTTCTCATGGTACATGACACCAAAAATGAAGATGGTATTAAGAACTTCTTCAATGAAATGTATGAAACATACATCAAGGTGATAACAAATTTTCGTGGAGTTACCTGGCAAAATTCGTATTAGTAAAACATTACATTTCATTCCAACTACATAAATTCATATTTTGTTCTAGTATTCGATGAATCCATTCTACAATATCAATTCCCCAATCATCTCTATTGGATTTGAGAAAAAAGCACAAATCTATGGACGAAAATATCTCACATCGTGAGGATGAAGGAAACAGCAATTAAACCTATGTATTAATATGCAAATGATTCTCATATCACAGATTGATGTATTAAATTGTTAAATATATATCGACTTGTAATTAATACGAAACCAATGACGTAGCATACACATCCATTAGTGTTATCACAATTCATTAACAATATTCCGTTTGCGTGAACTGCGTCACGTCATTTTTTCTACTATAGGATACATATGTATATATCCTTCTAAATATGACGCATGCGCCCTTCTGAAATAACTTCTGTTATCAAGCCTCGTGGCAAATGCCAAAACATTAATTCACATCATTAGTTTTGTTGATATATATTGGTACATTACAATGAACTTCTATTAATAATACGCTTACACCTGAATACAATCAAACATTGACATAACTAATATTGGTGTCCTTTTGTTTTCGTACAGCATCACGATCGCCGGCTTGTGACCTTCAATCCATTTTTAGAGGACAAGACTGTCATACATTTTGACGAGAGGTGTACATTAAATTGTTAGTGCTCAAAAGATAGACGTTTATCAATAAACAATGTTGTCTGTTGACGATAGAAAGGTAAAATTGTATTGCAAATAATTAATAAATTGAATTTGTACAATATTTATAACGTAATAACATAATTTTTTCGTTTTGTTCCTTCAATATTTCTCACGGATAAAACGCACAAAAATATCGACAGTAAGAAACTTGAAATACGACTGTGCATGAAAATTAACCTCTTATATATTATCGTTATCAAGATAAAAATTTGGATTCTGAATAGAATAAAAATGATTTTGCGTCAATATGAACAAGTATTGACTCGATCACACAGGTCATAAAACAATCGTGACTGTAAATCAAATTATTATGAAATGAGTGGAATCTTTCATCTTGTTGTCATAAAATGATTTTTTTTTCAGCATATCATTTTGGCCTTGATCTCTTCACATGATTAGTTGCATTAGTCGCATTTACAACGTATTCCGATCATTCATATATACGTTTATATGTTTATAACTTTGTTACTTCATTATGATTATGTAACGTGGCCATACACTTGTGTGCATCCGTACTTGGTTGAATATGTTGATGATGCTTTCCACACATGTGTGTAACACACGTGTCACATTTGAACTGGACCTGAAATCTATTTTCGAACTGAAGATTACAATGAGAAAATAAACTTCTATGAATGGTTTATGATGTCGAATTATACCGTATGCAGCTGCGCCTATAAAAAATTGTTAAGAATGTCCCCCTAATATGTTTTCTTTGAAATGAGATTTAATCGTTGGATACGTGGGTTTAAAAATTGTTCAGGGCGATTGGCCTCTGCTCGTACTGATAGCGTTGTAGCGATAACAGCTGCACCCACAGAACTATTCATGTGTTTAAACTGAGGTATTCCATCACAAATAACATCTGCAGTGTCTCATAACATTTGAAACCATACGGAAGTTGATTTGTTCCCATCACAAGTTTGTCTTTGAATTCTTCTTCATTTCCAATTGGGCTTCATCCAAATTTTATAGATGGATTATCTATTGCGGGTGAGTTTTGAAGTTTTTCTTCCTTTGGTTTCATCAATTTTTAGTACGAATCATTGTAAATTGGATTGAGAGAAAAAAACAATTGATTGTGTGGATTATCTGTGATGACTATCATAATCTGAATCGTTTGTAATTATCGCCAAACGTTGGAAGATAGCAAATGAAAAATGTCTTCTTTATATTCTGCATTGCTTGTGTCATAGAGTATAAGTGATGCGCAGTTATCGTTGAAATATTCCAGTGACCTTGGCTAGTTGTATCACAGTAATGATGAGTTATGACAGTTCTCTGTATAAATGGGACTATCTATTCAGCTGATTCTTGTAAAGTCTCTGACAGCGTAACTGTTACAACTACTCCGTCGTCCATTTTGAAAATTCCCTAGTTCAATTTTCATTTCGAATAAAGTGTTATATGTGTATCTTATCATTTTAGTCGCGTGGACACGCACGTCAGCCATCCGACACTCAAGCGTTTCGTGAAAGAACGAAACGTGATGCTGAAATCGAGATGCAATTCGAATTGGATAGACTCGAAGCTACGGCTCCACCTCATTTGCGTGATCGGTTCAATCAAGAATTCAATGGATTCACTAAGCTATTCCAACGATTCCTTCAAGATCAGGGTCCATCGGTTGTCTGGGAACAGATTGAAAAATTGCCGCCAAATGCAGTGAGTAGAATTCTTATTCTCTTTGGGTTTTTTTCTATACAATTTGATTGAATAACTAAACTGAAATAATGTCTATTTTTTCCAGATCCGTGATTATGATTCCCTGCTGGAGCCAAGCTATGAGGAGATTCGAAGTATGCTGAATAAATTGATAGTAGTAAAGTTGAATGGAGGTCTGGGAACGAGCATGGGATGTCACGGTCCAAAGTCCTCTATTAGTGTCCGTAATGATCTCACATTTTTGGATCTAACAGTACAGCAGATTGAAGTGATTATTTTTCTATTCCTTACAAATATTATGCAACTACATGAGAGAGCAATTTACTGAGGATTTTGTACATTTCAGCATTTGAATAAGGCATATAATGTTAGTGTGCCATTAGTATTGATGAATTCTTTCAATACTGATGATGATACACAACGGATAATAAGGAAATATAAAGGAATAAATGTGGTCGTAAGAACATTTAATCAAAGTTGTTTCCCGCGAATCAATCGCGAATCTTTACTGCCCGTTGCCAAAAATTGTGATGTCGATGAAGATATTGAGGCGTAAGATAAATATCCTATCTCCAAGAATCTTCTATGTATCACAAATCATGGATTGGATATTTATATTTTTAATGTTATATTACAGATGGTATCCACCGGGCCATGGTGACTTTTATCGTAGTTTTCAACGATCCGGATTGTTGGAAGAGTTTCTGGAAGAGGTATGAAAAAATAAAGTTCAGAAAGAAAGGGTCAAGGAAGTGATACTTTTATACAATAGATATCTCTATATGGACTCCCATTTTAGGGCCGTGAATACTGCTTTATCTCAAACATTGATAATTTAGGAGCAACAGTAGATAATAAAATTTTAAAACTGCTTTTCGAGCCAACGGGAGGGGTTTCTCATGAATTTATTATGGAAGTCACGGACAAAACAAAGGCTGATGTCAAAGTACGTAGGCCAATCACTCAATTAATTTTGGAAGGGATGAGCAATACGAAAAGTTATCAATACATAAAATATATTTTCAGGGTGGTACTTTGATTCAATACGAAGGCAAGTTACGACTGCTTGAAATAGCCCAAGTACCTAAAGAGCGTGTGGACGAATTCAAGTCTGTGAAAACTTTCAAATTCTTCAATACTAATAATCTATGGGCTAAATTGAGTGGTAAGATGATATAACTATCACAAGTTTCAAGAGAACCCTGCGATTCAAATCCTTCATAGCATTCACTGTTATTTCTTTCTCCACATTCTCCCTACACAGCCATTCAACGTATTCTGACTGAAGAAACACTTGATATGGAAATTATTGTAAATCCTAAAGTTTCACCGAGTGGAATAAATATTATACAATTGGAAACGGCCGTCGGTGCGGCCATGAAATCATTTGAAAGAAGTATAGGTACGTGTTCAGTTTTCTATTCGCATTCGAACGAAAGTGTTTAATGATACCATGATTTATTGATTTATTCTTGATAGGTATTCATGTGCCACGTAGTCGATTTTTGCCAGTGAAGAAAACGTCGGATTTGTTGCTTGTTAAAAGTAATTTGTACGATCTTCGGAACGGTTCATTGTTAATGAGTTCGAGAAGAATGTTCCCAGTTACACCACTCATAAAATTGGGCGATAATCATTTCTCCAAGGTAAATTGATCAATTATTGATTATGCAGTTTCGATTTTCAATAATGTTTCATTGGTTATAATTGAAACATCGATGATGTTTACAGGTCGAGGAATTTTTACGTAGATTTGCCAACATCCCAGATCTGTTAGAACTGGATCATTTGACTGTATCTGGTGATGTAACATTTGGTCGTGATGTTTCGCTCAGAGGAACAGTTATTATAATTGCAAATCATGGTGATCGTATAGATTTACCATCGGGAACTCTGTTAGAGAATAAAATCGTATCAGGCAATCTTCGCATCCTAGATCATTGAATGTATTCAGAATCAGCCAGATATTTTTTTGTCCATTCGAATAGTAAGAATGTGTGTCAGGTTTAATGTAAGAGCCGGCTATACGATTTCGTGGGCAAGTTCGGTGATAAAACCCTCGTAAATCTTTTTTTATAGTTGTGTGAAATGATATTATACATATTGATATTGTGATTAACTTCGACATTGATCATCGAACATACAAACGAATAATTGGATGTCTAGTACAAGTTTGCGAATGTATTGGGAATTGAAATGTCTATATATCCTGTTGTAATGAGTAAAAAAAGAGAGAATATATATTTCTTTTCAATTTGCCAAAATGATTCGTTATTTATTTGCTAATACATCTTCTGGAACAGACGTAGTCGAGACGTATTTCTCAAAGTCTCCTCGTTTTAATTGAATAACAAAAATGAGCTCTTTCTTCTTATATAATTTTATTATTGTATAGCATTATTACAATTTTATTTCTTTTTTTTTCCATATTACTGAGAGAAAAATATAGGTCAGTGAATTATCAAACTATTTACCAACCCTTTTTTGGAAAATTCGGACGGTTTTCGTCATTTTACAGGTCAGCGATCAAATATAGGATATTAAATGACATTTAATCATTTTTTTTAGTCTTTCTGATTTGTGATCCTGGGAATATTATTTGGTATAAAAACAAAATATGAATAAATATTTATATAAATAAATTCGCTTGATGTTATCAATCATATTGTTATGTAGAAATAATTATTCAAAATTATCGAGATTAAACTGAATCATACAATAGTCAATGGCATCCTGTCATAATTGATGAATTTGTTGTTGAGACTCTCATTGTCTATACTTTTTGATTTTGGCAAAGGATAATATGCGCAATATAATTTGAAAATAATAACTGATCAATCATCGCCAATCAAAATATATTTCGTCGTTCAGATTGAGCTAGTTTTTGGTAATGTTTTAACAGTAGTGGAATTTTCGCGTTGACGTTCGTGGAACTCTTGAAAACAGGGCACGATACATAGATTGATCTGACATTCAGGGCAATGATATTTAGTTTTCCGTCTCAAGGTACGACCATGAGTGTCGACTGTATTCCAACAATGATTGCATCCCAGTGCCGGACCTGGTCGTTGAACCGGACAATGACCCAATCGTTGATCGCTACCTCCCTCTCTAAGACTTCGGCTTTCGAATGAAGTACCAAGCTATCAAACAAATGTTATGAATGAATCTTAAATTTGATTATCAAGAAGCCTTATCTTTCTTTTCTCTAACGATCCATAAATGTAATCACCTGTGGCGTTGATGAACTCCTCAATAATTCTGCTGGTATAATTCTCAATCCGGTACTCGAATTGTTGCCAGCATCTCTGACTGATCTTGTAGATTCGGTCTGGCCATCTTCAATTTTAATTAGTGGAATTGCTTCTACTGGACTAGTAGATCGCCCGGGATATTCTGGATTCGAGTGTTGTCGTTGCATCCAATAATTACCTGATGTACTCTGCTGTTGACTGGGTAGTAATGGATGCGAATGTTGTTTCACCAAATAAGTTGGTTGAGGGACCGTCAATAAATTTGTACATGTGGTTACTGTTAATAAAGTTTGTTTAGAGGTAGGTGGCGGTTCATTATCTTGCCAATGTTGAGACGTTGTGGGAAGGTTTAACGTTGGTGTAACTGGATGAATTGACGATGACAACGGTGATGATACGATTCGCGGTGAACCAGGCTCACTATCTGATGATGGATGCCCAGGGTCAGTCTCTTTTTTCACACGTGGTTGACGCATCAGCAATAATCGACCACGTTTCCCTTCCACTTGTTTACCATGATAGGCAACTGAAAAAAGATCCAATTACACTGATACCACATGATTAATTGTAGCGCTATGATTGTGCAAGGATTCGGAATGAAAAGAATTCATTTTCCAAGCCAAATTCATCTATTGATTTTCGTTGGGACGTTCAACAATTCCAGAATTAGTTTATGATATCGTGAATGATGCAATTGCTTCCCTCTTTTTGCCATCTCATGATTACACACTTACCTATTGATGATGTGAAGTTTCTCGAATATTATTACAAGATTTGAACATGTTGGAAGCAATGTATGGAGAAAAAGGTCCGCTGATAACTCTACATATAATATACAAATGCATGGACGATCTTATGATTTTATTAAATATGAACTGCGTTACAATTAATAAATAATGATGTTTAAACCAACAAAAAAATGCAACTAACGATGATTATTATTGTCATCATTACTCAAATACAATTGGCTAATTATTTTTGCTCCCAATTTTCAAGATTGTTCATGTATACGCAATTTTTATAGCAAATTGAATTTAGTAATGACACTTGCAAATAAGATCGGTCTCGATTATTCACGAGTAATACCTCTGATTTTATATTGATATAATTTTTTGGATTTGCGAATATACTGTCAGTAGTCTCATTTAATGTGTTTAGAGGCACTCGGATACATCAACGGTCAAATCAAAATGTAACTAGCGATATTGTTCTTTCCTTTCATATACATAATTACATAGTAGAGTATCAAGGATATATGTTTGTATGTATTTTTAGAAGCTTTAATGATATTGTGTAAATACTCGTACTATGAATGGTTAATTGTTGGTAGACAATGACATTATTACTAATAAAAATCATTCCATATATAGATAGATTATAGTGAATGAAAGACATTTTTTTGTCAGATACAATCAATTCGCCCCAATTGTGAATAATGTAGAGTGTGACTCAAAAACGAAAGACGAGAAATTACAAAAATCAGAATAGGAGGTGTTGATCCGTTTCATCATTGATGATGAAACCCCGATATTTACACAATATTGGAATGATTGTTACTATTTTTATACAGTTTCTTTAATTCGATTATGTGTGTATTTTTCTCTTGTTCAACTATATATTTCCTACAAATTTAGCAGTAAAAGATTTTTATTATCCATTCTTCTTTTCTCCCAACTGAACAATCACACAGACATCCAATTAATTAGCCAGTTAGAAAAAAAACTCCTATTTGTACATGTGATGTGAAAAATGATGTCTTCACATGGAATTATAATTGACGCCGTGTAAATTAATCGGCATATTTGCGTTTGATATTGAATAATCTATATGTCTACCATCTACATAGCTGCTGAGCATTGGATGGGGAGTATGAGTTGAAAGCATGGTGTGGGTATTGTGAGTATTATGTGCGCTATGGGGAGTTGATGGTGGACCCATGGATGTTGGACTTTGTGAATCAACGGATTGTGAGGATGATTGTGGTGGTGGTGATGTAGCCGATTCATGTTTAACTCGCGATTTAACGCTCGGCCGATTGTTTGGATACCCGCGTTTTTTATACTCTAGCCAGAGAGTACGATTATTAACGCCATACATTCTCGCAGCTTTGCAAAAGCCAATGCCACCGTAACGTACAGCATCGAGTGCACGGATAAAATTTTCGTCTGCTTGTGGATTTGTTGAACGTTTTCTTTTAACCGTAGCTTGTGGACTGGCACATGGACTTGAGCAGCTATTTGAGCATTGTGTTGTTGGTGAAGGGCCACTTGACAATGCATGCTGTAGTGTTCCATGCGATGAATTTGAATAGTTGGTCAATGCACAACTAGAACCAGTAGTGCTGGTACCAGTGTACTGATCGCTGATGCTAGATGTCGCCGTTATTTCGGGTGTGGTGAATGCCGATGATGTTTGGACCGACAGATTCGTTTGACACGAGGATAGAGCGAAACGTGGATACGTATGCTCCATGATTGTCCATTGCAATCCTGTGGAACAGACCAATTCATTTTTTTGGTCATAGCACATAGCAATATTTTCATATATTTCAAAAAACTAATATCAATTAAATTTATATTTGAAGATTCATTCATCAGCAATTTTTTCCTGCTTCCAATATCCTTATCCATAATATTGTCAAGACTATTTATTCATTTATTTATTTATTTCTTCAAGCTCTTGAACTTGAGACCAGAATTCATCGTACAATCATTATTGTATCAATAAATTATAATGTGGCTTTCTCTGTATACTAACGACCAATATTTTCATTTCTACTCGATCAATAAATCACGATACGAGACGAATATATATATATATATGCATATGTATATATACATACACGTATAAGGGCAAACAAAGAAAAATATCCATGAACAGTAATACGATTCAATTAAGTGAGGCATGGCACAGATACTCAAGCACAGCATCATGTATAAGAATCGGAATGATTTAGGAACTCTATATTTATAATAAACGACTAAAGAAAAGCACACATAGACACGTTATGGAAAGCAAAACTCAAATCAGTTTGCCTGTTGAAATGAATACATATTGGTGTGCTATGTATCTGTGTGCCCTTTTTCTTTATTTAATCAACCAAGTCATAATTTTTAAGACAATGAGCTGCTATTATTTTTTCCTCCATTCATCCGAAATTTATATTCATTTGAATTTCCGCTCTATTTTCATGTCAAACGTCTGTTGATTTCGTTGTGCAACATACTTGAACGCATCTGTGCCAGCATATATCACACAATTGAGCGTTACACTCATATATAAACATGCATTTAAATATCACGGTAAACGGTGTATATAAATACATAACGCCACGGCGAATACACAAATAATAATGAAATAAAACAAATGTGTTCTGAGGTCTCAATGGACATGGATAGGCAATTAGATGTCAACATAACACATGTTTCATGGATTATTTAATCTTATCGCTTGATTAGTAAATGAGAGTTAAAATAAGTTATCACAATGATGAAATTCGATAAATAAGAGTTGAAGAATATTTTTCACATAAAACAATTGCAATCTGATAGCCGAGTAATTTTGGATATACTTTGTGATAGATATGAGTTGAATTTTCGATGCCCGTTTTTCTTCTAAATGGATGTTAGTCGATCATATTTGATGTACGTGATTGGAACATGTGATAAATGAAATAAACGAAGAATTTTGATCTTACCCTGATGCGGTGGTGGTTGAGAAGAATGCGAGCTCTGTCCAACGTTTGTTCCAGACGATTGTTGACTCACGTTCTGCATGGAGCCACCACCTTCACTTTGCGCGGGTGTTGCAGCTGAACTGCTTTCCATGTTACTTATCTAAAAGTATAAAATTATCATAAATCCACACAAGAGTTTAGAATTGCTTATCAATATATGAAATGGCTGACGAATTGATAGCAGCTAATCTCATATTGACAATAGTTAACTTGATTTTTATTTTCAAAGATTACATTGAATGAAAGCGAAAGAATGAAGAAAAAAATCGTGATACTATATAGAAGAATGGTGAGAATGAGAGGAGAAAAAATTTTAGGTGGAAAAGAAAGGGACGGACGGCTACAAAAAATGGAATAAAACGAAAACTTACAATTGATATCTGATCCTCGTCAATACTGCCTTGCGATTCTGTGCTGGTATTTACGGGGCGTTTAATGTTTTCGCGATTCTGTTGTGTTGTAATAACTGGCTCGGGTTTGACAATATTGGTCGCGACGAGGGTTATTTCATTGATTTCTTCGGATTTTTCGCCTGATGCTGAACCAGTCGATGACTTTCTCAATCGTTTCCTTCGGAATGAGGGGGACAATGGTGATGGTCCAGGTGAACACGATTCGCCACGATCTCCACCAATATTTTCACTCGTTCCACTTGGCCATTTGGTGAGTGAAGCTGTGTGCATTTCAGCAAGTCCCTTGATTTTCAAACTTTCCGCAGTCTGGAATAATAACGGAGTAATAAACCTGCGTGATGTGAAAGAGAGAAAAAAAAACGTATATTAGAATAATAGCAATGCTGTTACAGCATTACCTTTATAATTGAGGGCAATTGTTCTTGAGATACATTGACTTCACCATAGTACATAAAGTCCACCATTATTTTAAGATCAGAAAACTTGACATCTTTGAGGATAACAATTGGATGCTGGCATGGATTCACAGTAAATAGAGATTGAAAGTATGTACTACAGGCAGACAACACAACTTTGTGAGCTTGAAGATGCCTGCCTTCAGCAGCAAGTGTCACATCGACTAAAGTCTCATTTGTCAATAATGATGAAAATACTGAGATGAAGTTCGGTTGATGATTATTCCATCGTAGGCAAAATTGTTGCATTGACATAGTGGATAGTATTGTTGATATTTTTCTTGTTTCTCAACCAGCTGTAGAAAAAGGAGTCATAGCACTTTATTATTATCTATATACATCGCGGTTATGCATCAACGGGGAAAATTCGGAAAAAATCTCTAAGCCAGTTAAAATCGAGTAATGCTTCCTCTGGCGCCAACTACTTGACGAAAATACACACATATTCACTCACCGCGTATATATATGTATACATATTGGGCGAGTGAGTGAGTGACTGAGTGAGTGGGTGAGTGAGACAGAGAAAGATTAAGAGAAAGAGACAGAGAGCGAAAGAAATAGAGAAAAGAGGTAGAAAGAGTGAAAGAGAGAAAGAGAGAAAGAGGGACAGAGTGAGAGCGAGACAGATAGAGGAAGAGAGAAAAAGATAGTAACGATAATAAAGAAATTGTTAGACCAAGTACATGTACACTACACGCTATTTATTTCATATGGGCCTACACACACACGCATACACGCACGGAAAAATCACAACACATTATATTAATAAATTTAAAAACTAGAGTTACAATTAACATATTAATTACGTGCAAATAATTAAATTACCTTTCAATATTGATGAAACCCTCAAGTGCCACCAATATCCAATGATGATTTATTTCTCGATGATAGACTGCTTCTTCGCATAGTTCATAATTTTCATACAACTCAACTTTAAATTACACAGAAATCGTATCTCGTTTGTGAATAGGTACTTGTTGGAACTGTCCATATAAGACAACGAAAACTGTACGCGCGGGGTCCCCGGATTTATAAATGAAGAGCAAACGAAACGGTGGAAAAAAAAAAGAAAAAAAAATAACACAACAAAATCACTTGGTCCACACAAAACAATAATTAATCAACTTTTTACACATGAAAATAGTTCAACAATATTATTGCGGTAAATTGTTGAATGTGAGTGCGAATAAATTCACTGTTGAACATTAATGCGTGAATAAATGCTATGGCTTGGTTGTTGGCTAAATTTACCAAGTAGTAGTATAGAGTCTAACCGATGACGCTTGTGTAACGCATGAGTGACGTCATTGCCGAGAGAACGCATCTATTGCGACGCAATAGTAACATTATTTTTGTTTATTTTAATGTCAATGTAGTTATGGTGACACAATAATCACAATTGTATTAACTTTAGATGAAGAATCACGGAATTTATACTTGTATAATCACGTTACGCGACGGTCATTAATCAAGATGATCAATACGCTGGGGGCCGCCAAGCAGTAAAGAATAATTTCTAGTATATCGGCTGAGCATCTCGTCTTGTGCCACGGTAGAGGGTTATAATTTGAGCAAGAACGGTTTGTTGGCGATTGGTGCGCCGCCATCCTTTTATTTTCACGTCGTTTAGCTTCTAATGAATAATTGAATATTATTAATGATGAGTCTTTATTGTAACGATTCGTTCAACGCCATTTCAATGCAATTAATATTGAGCATAGTAATTCGTTTGTGATATACGAGGGAGAAGGAGAATGTATTTATTCAGACCTCAATTTTAGCTGTATCTGTTGAAAAGTCTGGAGTCACGGCCATATATGTGTATTATTGTTATGTTTAAGCCGCCATTTTTTCACAGGCTTATTGCTTTCATTTAATTTGATAGCAACAATGCTATATAAGTTCTGTTTGTTTATTGATATCATATTGATTGATATCGACTGCGATATCAATTTTTATCAGTAAGGAAAGAGAAGAATGGGAATGTCTATAATCGGGCAAAGTTCTGTTATACCGACCAAGTACGTAGCCGCCATTTCCATATCGATTTTCTATTGTTCCTCCAATTATTAATAATAGTTGTTCTGAAATGAATATTTCCACATTGATGTAATATATAATAATTCATAGAATGATAATAATTTGTAAAATTATTGGCAACGAACGATTTTAGTTTGAAATTCAATAAAAAATGCAAAATGAAAGATACATTTTTGAATTGCCGCGCGCTATAGTTTCGAGAAAAATGGATGTCGCGTGGCGCTTTCACCAAGCAGGTGCTGGAACCATCAGGACTGCGGAAAAAATATCATTGGGGTCTCTCTAGCATCCGTTTAGTCGAACAGCTTGGACCAATGCCGACATCTTCTATGAGCTTCGGTGTGATTATCCATGGTAACTCTCCATTTTTAATTCATCCGGCGTCGCCCATTTGATGTGCAATCATGTTGTGTTTCATTCATGCATTCACACATTAGTTAACATTCAACAGTAGACTGGCGCCATTGCAAGAACGCGAGGTACAATCGTCCCACCGAAAGGATGATCTTGAGAAAAGTCTCAGGTTGAATATTTACATGTAGGAATTTGAAAAAATTCATTCAGTACGCCGTAGTTTTGATCGCTTCAACAATTGAACGTATTCTAGGAAAAATATGTCCTATACTGACGCATGCGCACGAAAAGGTGTTACTACGCATGCGCAGATTCTGTTGAAGGAACTACTTTTTCTCGGCGTAATTGTCTTGCGTAGTTCAACCATTCTCAAACGGGATTGGTGGAATCTCATATAAATGTGATAGAAGGGGAAAAATCCGAAGGCACCATCGAATTATCAGTCGATTTTCACATCTTTGAAAAGTGCCAGCCGCGTAGGGATATTTTTTTCAGCCGAATGGTAAGAGATTCGCTGGGGAGGGGAAAAGCCGAAGATACTCGAAGTATTTTTCCTCAAGATCATTCTTTCGGTGGAACGACTATAACGACGACAGCCGAAATGGAGGAGAATCAAACATCGGAAAGTGTCGCCGTGTTACCGGACATGTCCGAATCATTAACGAGTGAAACCGAGGAGACGTCTAGTTTGACGACGGAACGCAAAGCTCACCCTGTAGCCGTTGCGACCAACGTCACCACTGTCCAAGGAGTTTCCAGTGTCCAGAGTGTTGGGGTTCCTGTATCCTTACCGGTCGGCTCCATTATTGGAGTTGCTAACTCATCCAATGGCACCACATTCAATGTCATCACCTCTGACCAGTTGCAGGTATATCAATCTCCACCTACCAATCCATAGTGTCCAATAATGTATCATCCTGATTTCATTGAACATGATTTCAATTTTGGTATAATTCTGTAACGTGAGTTGTTATTTTCTGTACAGCTGCCTGGATCTGGTCAGTTCAAGCAGATGCTATGCGTTGACAACGGATTCATCTGTGAATCGCGACATGAGAAAGACTCTGATCCATTGCGATGGAGTGGTGAACTCAAGGCCACACATATTGTTATCCAAAATAGCACAGAGGAAACAGAGAATGAACAAATTCACGTTTCCGCAGGGCATCCACAGACAATATGCAGCTGGGCAGAGTCTGCGAACATGGCTGTACTGCCAGTGAGATGTAAAAATGTAAATGCTGAATTATATAAAAGTAGATTCGGATCCGGTGGTCGTGGTAAATGTATAAAACTTGGTAATGAATGGTTCACACCAAGTGAATTCGAAGCATTATGTGGTAGAGCATCAAGTAAAGATTGGAAGAGGAGTATCAGATTCGGTGGAAGAAGCCTCCAAACATTGATAGTAGAGAATATTTTGAAGCCGCACGCTACATCATGTACCTGTGCCGCCTGCTGTGATGATGATAACGCTGTGAGTCGTTCAATTCTTTTACATAATTCATGTTTTACCATTAATTCCAAATCACATGTAGCAATCTCTTTCTTCATCTCCACCTAATGATCTTGTTGTAGAGCGGTCCAGTACGCCTTTTTACACCGTACAAGCGACGTAGGAGAAATAGAGACACTTCTGACAGTGAAACACCAACACGAAAACTCAAAAGTGATAATTCACGAGATTGTAGCAATAATGAAGAAAGTGATAATGATGTGGGTGTTACGGAAAAAGATGGGTGGCCACAGTATGTATCTACTGAAGGTATCGTAGTACATCAAGCACCCGATCAAGAGACCATTATTCCGAATGTGGAGAATGGACAGAATGATGATGGATTCAAAAAAATGGACGAGTTGGTTAATATCGCCGACAAATTCGCATATGATTTAAGAAGAGCAGTTGAAAAGACAAAAGAGTTCTTTCGTCAACGACACAGAGAGCAGACATTGGTTGCACAATTAGGTGGACGAGGAGATGTAATAGAAGCTGTCGGTTTACAGCCAGCGTCAGACTCTCACAATAAAAAGGTATATTGCTTTTTATCTTCGCTTTTCCATTCGACTGCTCTATATCGCTATTCTTCTTGGTCTATTTTCAGTGTGCCAACTGTAACAGAGAAGCATTCGCCGAATGTTCACTTTGCAGACGTACACCTTACTGTTCAATATTTTGTCAACGTAAGGATTGGGCCGGTCATCAAGTGGAATGTGTACGTGGCACAACTGACACAGTTATGCTCATTGTAGAGAGTAGTGCTGATACAACTGCATTATCATCCGCAACCGAGGAGCAATAGTTTGATAATGTCAAAGGAGGGATGAGTTTTATAGCTATCATAAGGCTTGTCTAAGTAACCATTTAGTTGACAATTGGGGAAGAACAATTGCTTCTACTCAGTGCAAAAGCACAAGTACGAAAACAAAATAAATAAGATGGAAATTATAGGATGGAAATGTTTGACCACATGTCACTGAATGTAAATAAATTTTTCATTATTTCATGGGCAATTCATGTACCCATATCAATACAATTAAACCTATCGGATTGTGGACAAAAACGGCAGAGAAGGTATATAATATCGTAAAATGTGTTATGCGAAATTATATATATATATATATACATCTCATTTTATACGAGTCAATAATTTCCATAATGTCTTAGTCTATATAAATAAGCGGTACCCTTATTATTTGATATACCTAAATATGCACCACCAGGCGAGAAATCGATTGCCAACGGACAATGCATAGTGGTGCGAAACGTCGGGAAATTGGAAAAGACATTGAACGATGGTAAATGCACCATTTTAAATGCATTTTCTTTATGATCAGACGCCATAGCTAAGATTTCTGATGTTGGATTGAATTTCAAAGAAGTAATTGGTGTGACGAGATTTAAAATGATTTTAAGTGGCTCTGGATTCCGTGATTGTAACACAGCATTTGTATCATAAATATTTACGACTCCTTGTTTACTTCCAGTCGCCACGAATTGTCCATTATTGGAGATTGTTATGGCAGTACTTGAGATGCATCCATCATCAACTGCTTTGTGTATACACATACGGCTATTCAAATCCCAAACGTAGATTTCTTCACTGTCTGCAATATAATTACCAGTTAAATCAGTGTGATCAATATGAAAAAGGAATGAAGCGCGAACAAAGTAAATGAGCCTTACCACCGTGTGTTATCAATGTTTTACTGTCAGGCGTAAAGGTAACTGCTGTACATGTTTTATTCATTTTGAATGTTGTGATCATTTCTTTCGTTGTTGATGTTAGTAGATGAATTTCTCCTCTGCGTCCAATTACCGCAATGATTTTTCCGTCTGGTGATACATTGAATTTCTTTTCAAGTATGAAAAATATGAGATTTATTATTATTTTCGTTCTTGTTTGAGTATCATTAATAAATTGCTCAGTTTCATATTCACCTGCATATTCGTAAGACCATGTGGTAATGGGCATTTGTATATTTTACCACTCATCAAATCATATACTTGACTGTACCTACAACTTCGTGATCCAGCTATGATTTCAGTTCCATCTTTCAAAAACTTGGCAGCATTTATCCGGAATTTCTCGAATTTTATACTCTGCAATTTGTTATTTTCCCTACCGTCTATCTATAAAATCAAAAAAACTTCATACATGTAAAATTTTGTAGCAATTGGAAAAACCCATGAATAAATCAGATTTCGCAGTGAAACTAATTACCTGAAATACTGATAAAATCCCTTTCAAACCAGCGACAAATGCTACTGTAGATGTCTCATGAAATTGTAAACTAGTCAACATATCCCCTTCATTATGAGTTTCTTTATTAATTTCGGACAAGGCTTTAATTTCAATGACACCCTTTGGTAATTTAGTCGTTTTTGTCGATGCTATATGATTGCTATGTTTTAATATTTCAGAATCGGAATCACTGTCATCGTCTTTATCAGTTTTTTCGAGTTGCGACCATTTTGGTGTCCCAACGAGCTGTTTGAATTTCTTCTCAATCAGTTCGTTATAAGTTTTCTCACTCCTTCCACCAGGTAATTTACGACGCTGTATTGCCAATGCATGACCAACACTAGAAAACAATTAACTAATTAAAAACGATATTCTGATGAACTATTTCTAGATCTTCATGGAAGAAAAACAAAAATACACACGAGTATCTATCATCATCTTCGTCAACCCATGCTGGTTTCAACTTTTCTTCCGTCTCAATTGATTCTGTGACAATAGATGCCTCATCATGATCGGATTCAGCAACATCTTGATCATCGTCATCATCGTCATCTTCACTGTTGTCGCTTTCATTTTCATTATCTTCCTCACTCTCCGGCGCTGAAGATGCTTCATCTTCCGTATCATCATCATCATCATCATCATTATTCATCAAGTTCTCGATCACATCTTTTGAATCACCGAACACGAGTCGTTCTAACCTGTAAATAACATCATTAATTCCAAATTATGTTCACTGCTAATTGATATATAATAATAATTATATTATAGTAATGCTTGCTTTCATTTTACCTAGCTTCTTCATGAGGATCATATTTAATTTTCTGTTTTTTCGCTTTAGGGGCTGGCATTTTTAATTTTTATTACTATAATATAGTCGCTAAATATGAAGTAAATTAACACATGGGCGACGCCATTTTGATGCCAAATTATAGTTTACGTGATTGGTTGATACACAATACAATATATTTACGTACATCCGGTCACGGCTATCCCCGGTTGGTTAAATTCTCATGCACAACATTTATTTTACGCATGCGCACATTCAGAGATCAAGGCGGTTATTGCCAATTTGAAACTGAATTGAATCGTAGGAAAATTGTGTGGGATGCATTTGGTTGATAGGAATTTTGCCTGAACGAAAATTCAGACAAGCATCGGAGGCGCCCTTACGCGCCGCTGTACTATAGCAATATCAGAACACATGTGGTGTTCGCGCATAGAGTTATAATTATTATTTTTTCCTGTTATTTTATTATTTCCAACTTGAGAATTTGGACAGACTGGTGCCTAGTGAAAAAATGAGTGAAATACTTCTACGATTCTCATTGGTTGATTTGGATGGAATTAAAATTCCATTGGTTGAGTTGATTCATTCACTTGAACGTGTAATCGAAGTTGCATATTGCCAAAAGTGGACGGAAGTCCCTAGCTCTCCTGTGCCCCGCAGGAGGCCGTTGACGCATCTTTAGGTTATGTGAAGTTCACATAAATTCGCGGGAAACGCAATCCGCACTGGCTATTCGCGTTCTTTATTCACAATAATATTAATTGCAGGACGTTCATATGATAATGGTTGTAAAATACATGTTGAAATTGAATTTTTTGTGTTATAGACATTTATTAAATTTGAATTTGAGAAGTTGGGGAAAAAAATAATTAACGTAACAGAATGCAACACTGGCTACGGTTTCCGCTGTGGTCACAACAGCATTCTTGATTCATATCGATATACGTTCACAATTTTTAGAACAAAAATCATCATATTGTTCTTCAAGTATATACGTGATATAATTATATAATTTGGCGTCATGCGGATTTTTTAATTCATCGATATGAGTTCATCAAGTGAAAAGAGCCATGGGGGCAATCAACAAAATCAATCCGAACAACTTGAGTGTTCCATTGTAGGTGAAACTGATGAAAACCCATCTAGCATCATCAATAATGTTAAATTACCTGCACATCAAATAATCTCACACCGAAGTCGATATGGGAGAACAATAAAACATGTTCATCGTACAGATGAAAAAAATGGGTCGAAGGTGAGGCGATTTTTTAATGAACTTGATTCTAAATTCGTTAGGCTGCCGATGTATTTGAGGGAGATCAATTGTGTCATTGAATAAAACGGTGTATCGTCGATTTCTGTGCCTTCTCGACGATATATATTTGAGTAGATTAGAATCTAATTATTTGTTATATTTTATTGCAGGGCTCAAAAATGCTAAAAAATCCGAAATCCACAGAGAATAAATTATCCATCACCTCTGAGATCACTTGTGATGGCAGTGATAGTATAGAAAATGGCGCTCTGAAGGATGCCGATGAAAAATTGGATATTGTAGATGAAGATTTGCCTGGTATAGAAACGGTCGAGGTGATAAGAAAAAAACGGTGTGAATCTGAACAACGTCAATGGAAAGTTGGTCAACTGGGATGGGCGCAAGTAAGCACATTCCCATATTGGCCGTGTATTATAACATTAGATCCGGATATCAATCAACATACGAAGTTGAGAAGTAAGTGTTAAGTTATTACTTTGAACATTTATGAAATTAATATTTCACGCAAATCGTTAATTAATTGACTGTTTTTTTGTAGGTATTGGTAAAGCTACTATGAAAATGGTTCATGTACAATATTTTGGTGATAATGGTCGTCGTAATTGGGTATCTGATGTTTCACTGATATTGTTCACTGGCATCGCGGATTTCAAAGAGCAAGCCACAGAATGGAATAACATGCCATCAGGAATGAAGAAAAAAGAGCCAAAGAAGACTGCCGGGTATTCAATAAAAGCGTGGGCCAATAGAAAATGGAACACTGCCGTTCAGGAAGCTGAAGAATTACTGCCAATGACTGAGAGTGAAAGATTGAAAGCGCTTCAACCGAGAAAAAAACGTGCACGACAAAATAAAATGAGCGGTTCAATATCAAAGAAAGCAAAATTGGATATAGAGAAGACTGGTAAAAAAGCTGACGTTGACGATGACGTGAAGAGTATTATTAGTTTAGATGGAGAAATTCCTCCAACACCACCATCAAGTCATAAAGATTCAAGTGATGAATCTGTAATTATTCAGAAAGTAAAATTAAAAGAGGTAAAGAAGCCGGAAAAGCTACCAAGTTTCGATCTGTATTACGAACGAACTAAAGATGCAGTCGCAGATATTTCACCGGATTCAACACCAGATGATATACGGACGTATTTGATTAAAAGTTGGGAAAATATGAGTGAACGAGCACGGAGGAAATATATACCTAGACGGAAATATAGATCTAGGCATAAATCGATGGATCACGAAGCTAATTCCACTGAAGAATTTTCATCTAAACGACAGAAAGGAAAATCAAAAGAACATAAAGATGAAAAAATTATTACGGCAATAGATACAGTAAAAAAAACGCGTGCGCCAAATTTATTCCGAGGTATCAAATCCGAAAGAGTTTGCCAAATATGTGAACGAACTGGGAATTTAACAAGATGTAAAGGGCCATGTTACTCATACTTTCATCTTACATGTGTACGACCTGGTGAATCAGAATCAGAGTGTAGTGCAGATGAAGAACTACCCGAAAACATTTCAAATAAAACTGATATTGAAGCTGAAACAATAACAATCGATGATGATGAAAAAAAAGAAGATCAAGTTGACGAATTATTCAAGTGCATAGACTGCCTATCGGGCGTTGCACCCGCCTGTTTTGTATGCAATGAGCGTGAGGAGGAAAGGATACGATGTTCGGTAGTGGCCTGTGGAAAACATTATCACGCATTGTGTTTGAAATTATGGCCACAATCACTTCTACAAGGCGGTCGATTGACATGCCCTTATCACTCCTGTCATACTTGCATATCGGATAATCCACAATGTGGTCAGATGCGCACTTCTCATGAGAAAATTGTGCGTTGTGTACGTTGTCCTTCAGCCTATCATGCTTCACCGACATGTTTGCCAGCCGGCTCCCAGATTCTCACAGCGAGTCAGATTATTTGTCCGAAGCATTTCAAAGCACCTCATCCACCATTGAATGCTGCATGGTGTTTTCTCTGCACTCGTGGTGGAAGTTTGATATGTTGTGACACGTGTCCAACATCATTTCATCCTGAGTGTTTGGGCATTGATGCACCTGATGGTGCATTCATATGTGAGGACTGTGAGACTGGCCGTTTACCACTTTATGGCGAAATTGTTTGGGTAAAACTTGGTAACTATCGATGGTGGCCATCACGTATATGTTTTCCACATGAAATACCACCTAATATTCAGGTGGTGTCACACAAACCAGGAGAATTTTGCGTCATGTTCTTGGGTACACTTAATTATTATTGGGTTCATAGAGGTCGGGCATTTTTATATCAGGATGGTGATTCGAATGTCAAGAGTTCGGTGAATAAAACGAATGTTGACGGTGCCTTTAGGCAGGCATTGCGTGAAGCAAATGAACTCCATCAACGTCTGAAGAGGAAAAAGAAGGATGACGAGTGCCGTGCATTAAAGCCGCCGTATTATGTCAAACTAAAGGTGAATAAACCGGTTGGTAACGTTAAACATATGGAAGTTGAGAGCATCGTGGCTTGTGAATGTGATGCAAGATGGGAGAATCCGTGTGCACCTGATAGCGATTGTCTCAATCGTATTTTATCGATCGAATGTAGTGCTGGGATTTGTCCGGCTGGTGTACGATGCAGTAATCAATCATTTGCACGTAGAGAGTATCCCGCCATGGAACCATTTCATACACAAGGCCGTGGTTGGGGACTCAGATCACTTGAAGCTATTAAATCTGGGCAATTTGTAATTGAATATGTTGGTGAAGTGATTGATGAAGCTGAATACAAACGGCGAATCAATAGAAAAAAAGAACTTAGAAATGAAAATTATTATTTTTTAACCATAGATGTATTTAGAACAATTGATGCAGAACCTAAAGGTAACTTGAGTAGATTCATGAATCACTCATGTCAACCGAACTGTGAAACTCAAAAGTGGACTGTGAATGGTGATACACGCATTGGTTTATTTGCTATACGTGATATCGATGTAGGTGAAGAATTGACTTTCAATTATAATTTGGCATCCGATGGGGAAACGAGAAAACCGTGTTTGTGTGGCGCACCAAATTGTAGTGGCTACATTGGTCTGAAAGCACAAAAACCACAATTAACTCCGATGCAACCAACCAAAATTGGGAACGGTCAAACGAATAACTCAGAGAAAGGCGAGAAATCTCAAAAGCGGTAACATACTAAAATCTTAATTTTAACATTTGATTCTTCTTTTATTCTCATATGAATGGTCATAATATGTTTCTCCTCTGTTCATATCAGTCGATCCAGGATACACAAATGTTGGAGATGCAAAGAACTGATAGTGGGCGCTGACGAATTAGTTGAGTGTGGATTGAAATCGTGCTCGAAGAGATATCACAAAAGATGTGTCAAACGACGAGGTTCACATTTTAGATGCCCGTGGCACCATTGTATAGATTGTAATAAAAGAACTTCGGGCCATTGTTTATTCTGTCCCATAGCTTATTGCCAAGGTGAGCTCTTCCGTATTAAGAATTAATAACTTCTTATGTATTTTGAGTTTGCTGTGAGCGCATTTAACTAAGACAATGTTCTGGACTATACTTTTAGCTCATATAGAAGGAAAATTGACAGAGTACAAAAGCGACAGAGTCACGCCTGGGCTCGTATGCAAATTACACGAAGATGTTGAGGATGTTGATTCACAAAAATCATTGTCCCCCGAAGATGAGAAAGAAGATTCGGATAATGATATTGAAGCGGACAGAGAATCATTATTAGCGGATTCTGATAGTCCAATTCCGGAGTCATTGCCAGGGGATTCATCGCCAAGAGTATCAATTGTAGAGGTAAGCGGAAGCACGTGAAATTGCGGTGGCGACAGCAGGATATTTTATCTGTTCCTCTACATTAAAAATCGAAAGTGTTTCGAAAACGTCAGTTAATATACGAAGACCATGTTTATGATTCGAATATTACTGTACCTAGACCCATTGCATGTAGTTTAATGTACGACAATCTATATAGTCTGATGGAGAGAAAAATTATTTGATGTCAAGACTTTTATTTTCGTAAAATTGTGTATTGATATAAGTCAACCAAATGGGCTTCAATATGTTTATTAACCAGAGATTCCTTATCAACATCCTTCATGAATGAGTTGTGCATACTACAATAGTTACGATTTGGAAAACATATACAAATATTTAATGATATGGGAGATGTGTGCCAGATATCGAAGGATTGTGGAGTCCTCGAATTTATATTGTAATCTACGATTCGCATGAGTTTTTTTTTATTTACAATTTTTTTCGATTTCTTCTTTCATGTACAATTAGTTATAGTTTTTAAATGATAGAGATTCATTTTCTTTGAGTGAAATATGATTATGAATGTCTATCTTCACAGTATATGAGATTTATCCGAAAATCCCAACTGTTTCTTTTCCTAATTTTGATCTTGTGCAGAATAATGTACTATTTTCCATCTATTGGAAACTTATGTATATTATAACCTGATACAGAGAAAACAGTTCCATTTTATCCATTGCATTAGCGGTTTCTTGGAGAGAAAAGATTTATTTATTGTTCACTAGGTTCAAGCCAGCACTGAGGAGAGTGAAGAATCGCAGAAAGAAGATATTGATGATACAAAAAAAGATCTAGACAATGGATCGGCAACTATTAACGGAGTGACGAACACAATACGAAAAAGTTCGAAACGATTGCTAAATAAACGAAGCCGTAATGAAGAAAAAATTCGAACACTGCGCTCTCTTACCACTAATCAATTGAAACAAATAATTGGTGGCGAAGATGATTCATAAAACACACAGAAGAAAGACAATTATTGAAGGGTTTAGGTTTCTTTTTTGAAATAGTTTCATGGATTTTTGAGTGAAAAGAAAAGTTCCGACGTATTATGGAACTCAATGCGTTCGAGAATTGATATGTTTTCTATCAAGTCTGTTTAGTATATGAATAGACGATCATTTTGAATACACGATTAAAAAATAGAAATTTTATTATAATATATGTACATGAGTTTATTTGATGTTACATTTTTTATAGTTTATTTTTAAGAAAAAAAGAAAAAAATATTTTTGTTTTTTTTTTTTTTTTTTTTTTTCCATTTTAATCATAATCATTGATACATTGTAAAATTCGAAAAATATATTGAAAAACATTCAATTGTGAATAAAATTGTCTTCATGATACAATCTTATCCCAGATCTTCAACTTCGTACAGAATAGGTGGAAATAGTAAAATTTGTTGATAAAATCATTAAAAATTTATGCAAGACTATTTCTCCCATAATCTTGGTAAAGTTTTGGACTATTTTGAACAGAGGGACTAGGACTCATATTGTCAGTTGACAATGTTGCTTCAGAATTAGAACATACTGATAAAGTCTCTTCGGCAATACAACAACCATACTTTTTTCTTAATACTGGGGCTACGAAATTCTGCCCGGTGGAGAAATCGCGTTTTATCATGTGTATCTGCAAGAATATTTATAAAAGTGATCTAAATTCGGTGAATTATGGAAATCATTTGGAATGCAGAGAATAACTTACTTTGGGTTTGGAAGCTGGAAATGTCGCGCCTGTCACAAGTCCTAAAATACTGGCGGCCAAACCACTGAGCTGAAGTGCTGCCAATGGAGACAAACCTCTGCGGACTAAGCCCAACGATAAAAGTGCTGCTTGCGCTAATACTGGTGCCGCTCCAGTGGCACCTGCAGCTGCACTTGCTAATTGTCCACCACCAACACTTGGACCATATGCAAAACATAAATTATGACGATCAACCAAATGCTTGACAAACAAGTACAGTACGCCGAAAGGTGTGATCAGAGGACAAATGAGACTGTAGACGGTTGACATAGTGAATACAAGAAGCAGCCACGCGTAATGAGCACCCAGTGGAAATTCCCATAGAACTGCTTTTCTCACGTATACACGTTCTGCGCGACTCCTTGCGATACACAATCTAATTGTGTACATAGCCAACTCAGGAAATCGCACGAGTTCGAGCGCACTGCCAAGCAATGCTGCTGTGATTACATAATTCACGAAAATTGCACCCTAAAATCAGTGATAAATTTGAAATTGACATTATGCATTCATTTCGAATAGATGTCAAGGAAAATTATACCAACCTGATCTGCTAAGAATATGCATTCCCATCTGCTTGTATTGTTCTCGAAATTTTTCCATTGTAAGACAGCTTGTGCGCTAGTTAAACCCAAACTTGGTAATATCAAGACCATTAATAGAAGTAAAAGCAGTGTTTTTCTCATCACTGCGCGATTCAAACCACTTCGGGTCCAATGTCGAACTAATGATTCGCTCCGAGCCACTAATACCGGCATGAGGGCCGCTACTCCAACTAGCAATACTGTAGGAAGAAACGCTCCAATCATCGGACTGAAATTCATTATTTCTGGTATATCTGAAAGTCTATTTAAATTTAGAGCTGTGACTATGACCTGGAAAGCAAATATAATCTCCATAATTAACAGATACTCGTTACATATGGAATATTTATATATGCCATACTAACAGCTGGCGTTGTCAAGAAGAAAAGAGTCGTAAAAAGTATCAAGTTGACTGAAATTGCACTGAAATACCAGCATCGTCTTGGTATACTTAGGTTTTCCCAAAATATATCAGACGGCGCGGGTGCATAATCGACAATCCATTTCACAGCTGGTGCAGAACGCAATTGTCGACGCATTGTTCTCGCAGCACCTGGCGTACCTAATGTCACAAAAGCAATACCCAGTGGTCGACTGAGAGCAGCTTTTTTTTCTTCTTCTGCTAATGCTGTTAATCGTACTTCCTCCACCGTGTAAAATTCTAAAGCATCAATCTGAAATATTCATTATGTCACATTGAATTGTTAACGTTATCAACGATAGCCAAAATTTTGTTCCATACTCACATTATTACAGCAACATCCGATCACTTGTCCGCAAAAATATGGATAAAGTTTCAGAGGTCCCTTTTTCTTATTATAACTTTCACAATATAAACGTGCTTGTTCGGCACAATCTCTCTGTGCGTCTAAAACCGACAATCGTCTAATATCATGTGCTAAGGCTACATCTTCTACAGTCAACGTCGGGAAGGCTTCTTTGAAATATTCCGTCAGACTTTCAATATTGCATTGATGTTTGGGTATTTCACTAATTAATAATGTCCGGGCGGCTAACTCCTCGGACGGTCGAGCATCACGAACCTGAAAACAATTCATACCCAAAGTTAGCTGGCATAAAATTGGCTACGATGTAACAGAAGTGACAGAATTGAACATGATCAGAACCTGCTTAATGAATCTCCGCATAACAAAACAACCAATCGGTAAATACGAAAGAATAATGATTGTATAGACCCACATCCACGAGGACATTGGATCCACATTAGACATCGTAGTTAAACTGAAAGTATCGTTACCACCACGCATAGTGCCACTATAATTGATGGGCACTGCGACACAAAGTGAGACAACAGTCATCATACTCGTCAAAATTATTAAATGACGTTGAAATGAAATATAAAGAACACCATCTGGTCCTGCACGGCGTAATAACTCTTTGTCCCTGAAACGAAAAGGAAACTGAACATTATATAAACATATTTTCATATAGAAGATATAAATAAAACATTACACTGACGTTATTCTAAAAGCAGT
Organism: Meteorus cinctellus; assembly: GCA_030523045.1. NCBI lineage: Eukaryota > Metazoa > Arthropoda > Insecta > Hymenoptera > Braconidae > Meteorus > Meteorus cinctellus. The sequence goes on along the minus strand of JAPYZF010000021.1, from coordinate 501,076 downwards.
AATGATCCATGAAAGGAATCCACGATCTATCTGTGACAATTGTGAATTAACAGAAGCTTCAATGGCAGTAACATCAGTTGGTGAACTATCATTGTCACCGAAAAATAATTCCATCCACCTATTGTCAGTTTTATGTAGTAACGCTAGTCGACCATAATTCCAAGCCTTTTTCCGCAATAAACCGAACAAAATAACAAGGCTCTGTAACATAAAACAATATAATGAGGCAATAAATTGATAACAATCACCATCGAGTTTCTCTTGTATAGTTTATACAAGTACATAAATCTCTGACTCACCAAAAACCCAATTAAATTTAATAATAAATTCGCTGGAATGCCAGCATATACTCGATAGAAATCCGGAATATTTGTTCTATTTGGTCGTATATTGGGCAGACAGGTTTCAGGTGATGGAGCTGGGTAGCGGTCACTGTGGCTGTTAACACATTTCTATTATTAAAACATTTTCAACAATGATGGCGATAATGACAGTATAAAAACATGAATATGCAGTGTTGCTCGATGCAGTCGTTATTGTTGACAACCATGCGAAATTACTTTCTATTACAGTATACTACGTGTCGATCAAACTTACTTCGTATAAATATCATCAATTAACTCCATGTTGCTGAGTTTTTATTTTTCAATTAATTCATTTAATATTTCAGTGATGACTCAAAATCATTTTCAACTATGCATGTCAACTCACTCATAAACAACACAAACATCTGACAAATAATGACGTTTTGTCTTTTCATGTATTGCAATGTAGTGAATGGCAATTGGAAGTCACTGTTACACTGACTTATTTGCAAAACGTCGTAGCGAGACTCCTCCGCAGCGCCCTCGACGAACTCTCAAACCTCTGGAAAACATTCGAATTGGATTGTTAGAATGACTAATAAATTCAAATCGCTGCATGATCACAAAACGTAATAATCAATATAATTGATAATAAATTGACTGAAGTCATGGATGAGCCTAATTGAATTTTTCCTAACGATTAAACACCGAATATTCGGTTTATCATGTGGAATAGTTGATAATTTAGATTTCGAAAATGACAACAACTGAAAATGGTGGATAATGCCATTTTGAATTATTAATATGATTTTTCTACATTATCGATCGATGAGAATTGACTTGGTGAGATGAGCATTTATTGTGGTAATTCAAAATTTTGAGACAACGGAACTGCATACAAGTGAAAATGAATAAAAAGTGAATTGCTTGTCTGGAGAATAATAAATCAGTATCAACTGCACAGTAATTCTTTGATGACGCAACTAATAAATTCCTCAATTCAAATACTCTGTTATAGATCGATAACACAAAACATAAACACAGATGATAGGCTTGTTATACTTCTCAAGTTTTGTTTTGTTTTGCCCTTCACACCGATGTGTTCAACAATGGGAATTTACTAAACACACTGAATGTAATTGGAATGGTTTACAATATGACGGATGTATCACCACTTCTTATCCAACTTATTTCATTGAATCACAGCTTTGTATTGCAGTTTTTGTAGTTATTTTTCCTATATTACAGTTGATAGACATTGTTTGAAGGTCAGGTATTGTAAAATGGGGTGAGAGCAGTTGTTTTTCTTATATGCCTGATGCTCTATCCTTCTCCCACTGTTGTGACAAACTCAATTTTGAATTTAATTAAATTCGTTTCGTCTCTATTGTTGAACGTTTCACATGTAGCAACACTTTTGTGTTTGTATATTTATTAGTTCTATTAAAATTTTGATTTCCCTCCAGAATTATTAAACAGAAATTGTTTTGAAGAACAGAAATGTCGATTTTTATAATTTGTAAATTATTGATGTGAAAGTAAACGAATTCTTATTGTATGAGAATGAATTCGTGTCCACCATTTGTATGATATGAATGCAGTACAATATTTTTCTGAGAGTTCAGTGTCTATCTTTGCTGAAAAGTTTAACAATGATCCAGAAAATCGTCCGTAGCATGGAGATTGCAAGTGATTATTATGCAAAGTGAGTTCTATACTATTGATATGGGAGCACAGTATTTATATTTTATGTTTATTACTATGCATTCTGTTAATATATATATATCTATGTAGTTACAGCAACCATGAAGATGTTTATTATCAAGAACCATCACCTGAAACTTGCTTTCCCAGACTGAAACTTATTGCGAATAGAACAAATATTCCTGATTTCTATAGAGTTTATGCAGGCATTCCAGCTAATTTATTGCTAAATCTCGTTGGATTTTTGGTGAGTTTAATATGTACAAAATAGATCATGCTTAAGAGGAATAGTAAATTTTTGTGATGTATGTTTTTGATTAAAATAATGATCAATCCACAGATTCTCGTAGTGTTGTTTGGTATATTGAGGAAAAAAGCATGGGATTATGGTCGGCTTGCATTGTTACGGAAAGCCGATAACAGATGGATGGAATTATTTTATGGTGATCATGACAGTTCATTGTATGATGTTCCTGGTGTTGATGCTCCTGTGAATTTACAGACATCACAAATAGATCATGGATTTCTTTCATGGATTGTCATTGCTTTCAGAATAACGTAAATGCAGTAAATTATGCCATTTCGTATTCTTCTATTGACGCTTATTGTAACGTTCATGATAAACTGGTTTGTTGCAAATAATTTGGATCCTATGGAGTTTATTTAGAGTCGAAAGAAAAAAATGGAATTAAATTTGTACACACCAGTCTTGATGGTCATGAACTATGATCGGCAAAATATTCAATATTATGAATCTTTACAGGGACAAAGAGTTATTGCGGCGAGCTGGTCCAGATGGTGTCCTTTATATTTCATTCCAACGTCATCTCATTATACTCACGAGTATGATGGCTGTAGTTTCAATTTGTGTTGCGTTGCCAATAAATTTTAGTGGTAGTATGCGCGGTGGTAACGACACTTTTAGTTTAACGACGATGTCCAATATCGATCCAATGTCTTCGTGGATGTGGCTTTACGCGATCATCACACTCTCATATCTTCCAATTGGGTCTTATGTTATGCGAAAATACTTGAAACGGGTACTAATCTGATTATTCATAAATATAAATTCTGATAATTCGATGCTTATATCCATGATAATAATTTAAATATCTAAAAATATTATTTCAGGTTCGTGATGCACGATTGTCGGAGGAATTAGCCTCGCGAACGTTATTAATCAGTGAAATTCCAAGGGATTTGTGCAACGTTGAAATTCTCACGACGTATTTCCAGAATGCATTTCCTACTTTGAGTGTAGAGGAGATAACGTTAGCACATGATGTAAAACGATTATCAATTTTGCGATCGCAGCGAGATTGTGCTAAGCAAGCGCGTTTATATTGCGAAAATTATAACAGGAAAAAATCATCTCTGAAACTTTTCCCACATGTATGTGGTCAAGTCATTGGGTGTTGCTATAGTACTGTAAGTATGAATGATATCGATATGATGTTGATAGAATGTATCATTAAAAGGACAATAATAAACTTACCAGAGAGACGCTTTGGATTTTTATACTAAAGAAGAAAAACTATTGACAGCATTGACTGATGAAGAGAAGAAAACTGCTCTCAATCGACCACTCGGTATTGCCTTCGTGACATTAAATGTTCCAAATGCAGCACGGATGATGCGTCGTCAATTGCGCTCTTCATCGACTCTGGAATGGATAGTAGATTATGCACCCGCACCATCGGATATTTTTTGGGAAAATCTCAGTGTACCGAGGCGATTTTGGTATTTCAGTGCCATTTCAGTCAATCTTATCCTTTTCACGACTCTTTTTTTCTTGACAACCCCAGCTGTTCGTACGATAATTTTGATAGAATCATCCTTATAATATTCCTTATGCAACAGTACTTGATTGACTACACGAAATTCTTTTAGGTCATAGTAACAGAATTAAATCTACATGGATTACCTAGCATACTGCAAGTTATGAATCTCAGTCCAACAATTGGAACTTTTCTGCTGACATCATTACTGGTTCTTCTGGCGGCTCTCATGCCAGCACTGGTGTCTCGTAGTGAGTCATTAGTTCGACATTGGACCCGTAGTGGTTTAAATCTTGCAGTCATGAGGAAAACCCTACTTTTACTTCTATTAATGGTATTAATATTGCCTAGTCTGGGATTGAGTAGCGCACAAGCTTTCTTAGATTTCAAGAATTTTGAAAATAAAACAAATAGATGGGAATGTATCTTTCTCGCTGATCAGGTACATATCATCATATTTTATATTTGTCGAAAACAGAAACAAGGTTGTTTTAATTGAATTTTTTGTTCAAATTTTAGGGTGCGATTTTTGTTAATTACGTCATTACTGCAGCTTTGCTTGGTGCCGCTCTCGAACTCGTGCGATTTCCAGAGTTGGCTTTGTACGCAATTCGACTGTGTCTTGCAAGAAGTCGAGCAGAACGAATGTATGTGAGAAAAACAGTATTGTGGGAATTCCCATTAGGTGCTAATTATGCTAGGCTTCTGCTGGTCTTTACCATGACAACTGTATACAGCCTTGCTTGTCCATTGATAACGCCTTTCGGTGTATTATTTATGCTAGTTAAGCATTTAATTGATCGACACAATTTATGCTTCGCATATGGCCCAAGTGTTGGTGGTGGACAATTAGCGAGTGCCGCTGCAGGTGCCACTGGCGCTGCACCAGTATTAGCACAAGCAGCACTTTTAGCATTGGGTTTGGTTCGGAGGGGCCTGTCTCCACTGGCAATATTTCAGATAAGTGGACTGAGCGCAAGTATTTTGGCTCTTGTTATAGGTGCAACCTTCCCCGTCGCCAAACTCAGTGTAAATTGGTTTTTTTTTATTGAATAGGTTTCCCTATACAATTTGCAATGAATAAGTTAATAATTCTGTCAACTTTACCTTCACTGTAGCGCCGACAAATGGAGCAGAAAACTTCAAGTCGACAGGACTTCAGGAAGACAGTGTTGCGGAGAGATTATGGTTCGTGCATCATTCAACGCTCCTCGTCAGCCTGTTCACGTGCTAAAGTAACATTGTCATTGGACAATATAACATCTAGTCGTTCGAGTGGAGACAATTCAAAACTCTATCGAGACAACCAGATGGATACTTCTGTATAACAAAAAGAGCTTCTTTCTCAGCTTTTGCGACGTCTGTCACTTTACGAAATCTTTAATTTGTGGGGCATTGTATAACCTTCAGTTATATTATTTGAATAATACAGGATTTTACTTTTGCGATGAATATAATGAATAATTAAATATTCAACAATCCACTCAACATCTTCTAATTCTGCTTCTATTTTTAACGAAGTGATAGGAAATGACAAGGGAAGGTGGTTTCCAGTTCCGAAGAAAAGAAATCATTAAAAATTGATTCAGATTATAATATGTACAAAATTATTTTATGTAGACAAATATTTGATTGTGAACGAGAAACTCAACATAAAAAATATGATCATAACTTAAAAAAAATATATGTATAGGAATATTAATTCAAATCATTCACCACCTTCGTTCATATGTATATCTGAAATGACATGAAATATAACTCTCTCTCTCTCTCTCTATATATTTATATATACTTTCCTTGTATATGAATGGACAGAATTATTCATGATCGGAGAACTCTTGACTTGCAAGTTTATAGAAATATGAGTCAATATTGTCTATGAGTATATTTGGTTCCTCGAATTCTTGAACTTTACCATCTTCCATGACCAAAACTCTGTAATTGAGTTCATATGGAAAAAATGTAAATCTATATTCATATCTTTATAGAATTAATGTTCCGTTCTTACCTATCACAATGCATGACTGTTCGAATTCGATGAGCAATCGTTATCACTGTGGCACTTCTGAAGGAAGACTTTATCGTCGATTGTATAGCTCTATCAGTATCTGGATCTACATTGGCGGTTGCTTCGTCAATGCAGAGAATCTGCAAAATAATTAGATTGAAATCATATAATAATAAGTATGAAAACAGACCTCAGTGTCATTCATTTGGAATGACCTGAAATTTATATGGAATTTTATCCAAATAACTTACTTTAGCATTATGCAATATAGCTCTGACTAGACAGAATAACTGTTTTTGTCCAGCGCTAAGATTATTGCCATTTTCCTCTAACGTTGCACCCAAACCACCAAGCCTATGTACTAATGGACTTAATTTGCATTTATCAAGTGCTTTATAAATTTGTAAATCTGGATATTGATCCAGCGGGTCAACATTTTCTCGGATTGTACCCGAAAATAAGAAGGGATCCTGAGGTATAATTGACAGACGTGATCTGGAATAATCAAATATTAATTCAAGCTGTTAAGGTCTTCCACATGGAGTGTGGGAGGAGAATATTATCAATATTTTACCTTAATGCATTTAATTGTAAACTTCTCACAGGAACATTATCAATCGATATTTGTCCACTATCAACTTCTACCAATCGGAAAAGTGAATTGAAAATGGAACTCTTTCCTGCACCAGTTCGTCCAACAATACCAATCTTCTCTGCCGGTCTCGTCATAAATGTTACGCCATTCAATGATGGTACTAAATTTTCTCTGTATTTTAACACAACATCTCTAAATTCTACAACACCTTGGCTTGGCCAAGCATAAGGCGGATTATCACCAATTGAACTTTCAACAGGCACATTGTCCAAATACTGTTTGATTCGCTCAACAGAGATCATCTCTCTCTCTGTTTCAGTGTAAACATTAACAACACCTGATAGTAATCCTGTTACTGATAATGCATATGTGATTGCGAGGCCGATTAGACCTGGATCAGCCACATCAAATTGACGCTGCAATACTGCCATAATTGCCACACCTGCCAGTAAAGCCACTGCAATAAATTGCAATCGCAATGCCAGCCATTGTGATGCTGCTACCGATGCAAAATTTGTTTTTTGATTAGCTTCTAGGAATAATTCATTTTCGTGTTTAAATCGTGGCACAGCACGAAATGCTCTAATACTACTAAGACCCTGCAATGTTTCATTGAAGTGAGTATATAGCGGAGACAGTGATGTACTTGACAAACGCTTCAACTCCCGAGATGTCAATCTAGGGATACAAAATATTCAATTTTATCTTTGTACGCAAGTTAGGAATAAACTAGCTGATGTCAATCGTTTTTCATATATACCTGTAATGGTGTTGCACCCAATGATAAATTGGTATCAATGGTGCTAATACTAATAAAATCCATGGTAAACCATATGTGGTGATAATGATTGTCCCAACCAATGCAAAAAATTGTGCTAGTAAAATGTTCGCGATGAATGGAAGTGAGTCGTCAACTGTATATGTATCTGATGAGAATCGGTTTAATATTCTTCCTAATGAATGCGAATCAAAAAACGACGTGCGAGCCTGCGAAGAATATACAATGAATCAACTGGTTATCAATTTATCGCGCTTCTTTATGAAACAGAATTATTCAATAGAAACCTACTTTCATGATGATTTTTAATAATTGTTTGTGAATGTTGACTGCAGCATGAACTCCACCATAGGCAAACATATATGCTCTGATGAGAGTAAAAACAGAATTAGCAAATGCTAAAGTACCATAAATAGTCAAATAGTATCGAGTTGCATCGGTAGTATTGTCACTGAGCACCTGTGACTCGGTTGTGGGAGGTGCAACTGTTGAATTTATCACGGTTTCATTGACATGTGTTACCCAAAATGAGAGCCATAAATCAGTAATGTTTTTAGAACTTTGCATTAGAATCATTGATAGAAATATCGATACTATTAATGATTTTCCAATGGCATTCAAATATGCACCATAAACATTGAAACGTACAATTCCTTGTTCTGAGTATTCTTCACCTAATAATGAGTCAGTATCTTCCGCATCATTTTCGTTTGGTTCATTAGATAAATTTGTTATTGACGCTACATCCAAGTCTGAATCTACAGATCCTGATGATAACAAATAGTCATCTACATCAGGCAATACCTCATTAGGTAATCCTTGATGGACTATTTTCCCTCTTGACATTTCCAAAACAATATCAGCGTGTATCAAATATTGCGTTTGGTGAGCACACAGTATTCGAGTTTTATTTTTCAACAAACCCAAAATAACATTTTGAAAAATATATCGTGCCACCTTCGTATCAAGTGTTGCTAAAATATCATCTAAAAGATAAATATTTTTATCGGCGTATACAGCACGCGCGAGGGATATTCTCGTTTTTTGTCCGCCACTTAATGTATTGCCCGCTTCACCAATCCCTGTTAAATCTTTCTTTGGTAAGTTTAACAAATCTTCAGTAAGTGCACATGCTTTTATAACGGCTTTGTATTTATTACGATCATACGCTTTACCGAATAAAATATTGTCACGTATTGTACCACGTTGGAGCCATGGATGCTGTTTCACGTATGCAAATCCTTTATCTAATTCACTGATGGCAACAATTCCACCTATCCGCGTTATTTCTGCTAATAGACCATCTAAGAAAAGCGATTTTCCACCACCAATTTTTCCCATGACACCAACCAATTGCCCCTTTTTCACTTCAATATTCAGATTTTTCAATACGAATGTCTTATCTTTCTCGATTGATACTACTTCTGGTGTCGAGGCTGATGTTGAAGGCAGTGATAAAATTTCATCGTAATCAATGGACGGTGGTTTTTCATTCTCTTCAGATCCGTTCACAGTAAATGATGCATCTCTCAATGATATATCGATTCCAGCTGGTGGATCTGAATAATATGTTGCAATATCTAAATCCGTCAAATCCAATAATCTCTGGATCCTCTTGACTGACACCCACGCTTCCGTGAGACCATTCAATACCCAAGGAAATGCATTCAATGGTGCGATTAGCATATTCAATAGTGCCATACTTGTGAATACTGTTCTAGCGTCGAGTGTATTTCCGAGTAATACATATGTTGCAAAAGTCAGTATAGAAATCAAAACGGGGGTAGTTGCCCAAAAATATACACATAGCGCGTCTAAATACTTTCGTCCTTTCAAATACTTGATCTCCTTATCTCGAAGTTCTGTAATCGAATAAATGAATCATTAATTATTGGGCGAAAAATTGTCATATCTTTGATCAGTAGTATCGGTGGAAGAGCATAGAATACTGACTCAATATATTACACAAGAAATATTCTTCCCAAACATTGAATTTGATTGCAGTTAAGCCTCTTAAAGTTTCACCCATTAATCGTACTCTTTGATCTTTATAATCCATCATTTTTGTGCTTAGTATACCAATTTTATTTGCAATGAGTTTATTAATTGGTATTAATATGATTGCAAATGCAACGCCGGCCAAAAACGATAGACCTATTTGGCTGTACAAAAGATATAGCGTTACAGCTAATTGTAGGGGGATGCTCCAAAATGTGTGAAAACTTGGACAACTGTTCACAATTCTATCACTGTCCGTGCTCATGAAATTTACAATTTCACCCAATGTGAATTCCTGATTCAGTCTGACATTCGATGAATGTAATATTTTTCGATAAACCAATGTTATCAGAGTGCCACGTATTTTCAATCCAACAATACTCATCCAAAATGTGAAATGTGCCGTGGCCAACGCTCCTATAAAAAAATCAAAACATGTTCTCATTAAAGTTCCTTAATCTGAATCACTAGGTATACTCTAGAGATAGGAAGATTCACCAATCAATGCAGCGATGAACATCAACGATGCATATAAATATCCATATGACAATGGTTGGTCTTCCTCTTCAATAAAACCAACGAGCTTATTTAAGAGCATAGGCCCAACAAATCCAGAACAATCGGCAATGAATTTCAAAATACCAACAGCATAGAATTGCCATCCGAAACATTGATGTAACAGTCGGACTAGCGATATATTGTTTCTCGGTATATCTCTATGTTCTGGCACATTTTGTTCGAGTTCTACAGGTATTCTCCGTACTTTAGGCTAAAAAAAACAATATGTGAAAATCTCACACCAAATAATAGCGAATGAGCACAATTTTCATACCATTTTTCGAATATGCCTATCAATTTTATAAACAATTGATGATATTGTCATGTGTTCGGGAAAATCATATAAATCGTCAGGGTGTTTCAAGGTATTATGCACGCCTTTCTCCATTAACGGTGTTACCCAGTGAAATAACAACTTTGACAAGAATGACACATCTTCCATGGCAGTACCGAGGTAATTTGAGCTTTGCTCTTCCGGGAAATGAATGTATGATGAATTGGGTGAATTTAGGAGTGCTGTATGCTCGCCTATCTGCAATATTATTTTCAATTTACCTTTGATATATCAATTAGCTCATTTATAGATGTTGAAAGAAAGTACAAAACGAAGTTTACCTCCGCATATCTTGTCGGTCGATCACTACGCCCCTGATTACTCTGGCTTGGTAGTAATGTCAGGGTATATAAAACCATAAGCGTTACAACGGCTATGCTGAAACCCAATGATAAATTTGGCAGGACATCATCTTGAGAATTATGTCTAACGTGTGTTCGTAGAAGAAGCGACGAAATACCAATGAGCATGAATATTAATGCTCTTATAATAACTGGTCCTCGTAAACTCAATCGTCTTCCCGTTCTTAATCTCAATATGAAGCAAAAATGCACCATCCATGCCAATCCTTCTGTTCCTGCGACCAGATAATCAATCGGCTTTGCTGATGTTGCTTGGTCACTGAAATTTTCAGTTGTCTTTAGATATTATGTTTATTTTCTCCCCACTTATATTCTTCGCATTTGCATAGAATAAACTGTATAAATTCTAATCATACCTGGGTAAAATGGTTCCATTGGTCGTGAGCGCTGCTACAGAATTAAGTGGGACTGAATGCATGGGTGAAATTGTGGCATTTGTTAATATTATATATGCTTTCACTATTGGAAGAATAATCAAACATGTCGTTACTATCAGTCTCAAAGTGATTGCGTAGTGTGAAAATCGATCGAAATGACCATTCGAAACTTTTTTCCCGCAGTAATAGGCAGACGTGATTGCCAAGAGAGCCAATGTTGGGATCTTGAAATGATTCATGAGAAAATATTGAGTTATCATTCAAAATCATTCTCATATTGAGCAGTATATTAAAGTACCTGAAGGCATAGCTGTTGGAAACACAGTCCAAGGTCATTGGTATCAGGGTTTAACGGTGTCAAACTTCCATGAAGTCCACAGAGATCAGTCCAATTCCATCTCCATTTCTGATCAAAATTACCATATTCGTCCATTATTGTCGTATAATTCAACAACATACGAGATAACTCAACTTTTACTTCTTAACATCTGTAAATAACATGAGAATATAATAAATATTGACAATTCGTTGTACATTAGAAAAATATATAAACATATAAAAAATCGTATTCTTCAAATACTTTTTTCCTAGCCTCAAATATAATTATGACTAATTAATTTTATCAGTGCGCTGATTAATTGCATTTACAACAAATAAATCGAATAATATCTCAAATGCGTGTGAAAGCAAATGTGTGTGTTACTTCAAATTATTATCACACACATTCTCCACATAACTCTAAATGACTCTAAATGACTATTGGGTGTTGGTTTCACGTCGCAAATGTTTTCTTTGTACGGCTTTATCGCAACAGGATTGAAATATATAATGCTTATATTCGAAAAAAGTCCCACTGACCACGTCTCTCTGCGACGTATTGATATATCTATATGTACTGCACGCACATACTCGACGTCTACACAAACATTGAAGAATAATTTCCTCCAAATTATTGTCCGGCAAGTTTTATCGGAAGGAATAGTTGAATAGATTATTCATGTAAGATTTAAACTCGGTTAAAAATACTAAAAATAATTATTTCATAACCTCAAAATTGTCAACAATTGGCACTGTACTTTCTTTGATAATATTCGTGTGCAAATTTTCTTAGCAATTATTTATGTCACTAAATTTCTGGGTCGAGATTGAAGGAGCAAGTGATTTGTATGAATATTTGAAATAATGGTTGAGTCGTCAGAAGAGATAATTCCTATGATTACATCGGTGGATGTAGGTGGTGATGATAATACAAATTTTAATGCTGATTGTAAGTCACTGAAAGACAGAATTATTGGACGTGTTGTAGCTTCGTCAGCTGTATTTAAAAGTCAACAAATCGATGAACCTGAGATTACAATTGAGGAGAAGAGATGTATCGTGTCGAATTTATTGGAGAAAAGTCATTCACAATTTTTATCACGATTTGGAAAGTATCTGACGAATGAATTATTGGAATATTTTATCACGAGTGACGATGACTATGAACTTGTTCATCATGTTAATCAATTAAAGCGATATTTTGATGGGAGGACGAGGAAATTGGACCGAAAGAATAGACGATATGAAGCATTGAGAAATTTAGTTGATAAAGGAGAATATTTCAGTGAGACTGAAATGATGAAACGTAATCCATTGCTGTATGATAATCTTATTGGGAAGTATTTGACAGAGGGACAAAAAAAAGCTCGGGATAATTTGGATACAGATAATATCACTTTTGTTAATTTATTATTGGAAAGTATTGAAAGGGATCAAGTGAAAAAATTGAAAAAAGATCAGGAGGATGCAGAAGATGAAGTTTTGGAGGAGAATGACTCAGACTCGGACACTGAAATGGATAAAGATTGTACAAAAACTGACCCCAATACTTCGTCATGGGGTGAAATGTCACATACAAAGACATCGTACGAGATAGAAGAAGGTGCAAAACAAATAAGATTACCTATGGAAAATATAACAGCCGATGAAAAACAAATGTTAAGACAAGAATTCATCACGCAAATGTATCAGAGTTTCTTGGATGGTAAAGACGTCGATTTCGACTACAGGTATATTATTAATTGAGTATTTTTTTCCATTGCAATAATCAACTCAACTGGTATTGGAATGATTCGATTCACATTCTGTATTACTCTTTTTTCAAGTCTTGTAGATGACAATGAAGCATATGATAATGTTGATCTCAGAGCACAGGACGAGGAGGAGCAATATTTCGATTCCGAATCACCAGAATGGATAGAGGAGCCAAAAACAAAAAACGAACAAGAAGAATCAGAAGATGAATTGGACAAGTACATGAAATGCTTAAAGGTCAAATAGAACTAATTTTACAGACCGAACTTTTTCTTATCATGTGCAGAAAATGTACAGATAGAAATTCAAAGTATTATACTTTATTTACTCTAGGAGCAAACTCATACAAATCCAGATTCGTCTTAGGAAAAGTCCAACGTAATTTATTCAACAAGTTTCAACTTCTCTCTCTAAATGTATAATGAACAGACTATTTTTTAAATAAACAAAAGTTTTTATATTTGGTATATTCACATCAATTTACTTTCATATCAAAACTCGAAGTACCATTAGATTTGTTGGAGAAAAATAACAAATTGTATGTAAATATACGTTTTAAATTTCCCTCCATTTCCCTTCAATAATGCGCCATCTTCATTTACAACTACTCTTCATACAGAATGTGAATATGTGAGTGTCCATGAGAATTTTCAATGTGTTGATGAATCGTTTACATACAGGGAACTGTGTGCACAGTGGGTGTGCATATTTTGCTTATTTATTTGAAAATAATAATGGTAAGTATTAATTGTTAAATAAAAATCAATTTATGCATGGATATCAATTGAAACTGATACTAAATACCACTACTATCAGTAATATAGATATATATTAATTTCAAAGGATTGAAACGATAACAGTCGATGTCATCACAGGTTACATTCGATACTGCGGATGTAATCTCAATTCCCTGTTATTTATTTCAATCAAAATTTTCTTGTTACATAAAGTAATTGGATACATTGGCAGTATTAATAATTGCTAAGTTATAATTAATATTTTTATAGAATTGTTGTCCTTGGGTGCATTGAATATACTCTAAAACGTAAATGAGTCTTTATTTTTTTGATTGAATTGTTGCAATAATTAACGTTATTATTAACAATCATGTAAAACGTAGTGCATGGTGGTTTTGATTGGCTGGATTGGCATGTCTACCTGGTATTCCTGGTAGGTATCAATTTTTTTTTCTCAGCCAATGACACCCGTGATGACTGGGCTCGAGGAGCAGGAGAAGTTGTTGGAAGATGCTATTGGCGTTGTTAAAGTCCAAGCATTTCAAATGAAGCATTGTCTGGACAATGCGAAATTGATGGATGCATTGAAACACGCTTCGACCATGCTGGGTGAACTGAGGACATCGTTATTGAGTCCTAAAAGTTATTATGAATTGTGTATCCTTTATGTGCGATAGTAATATTCTTACATTAATTGTTGATCAAGTTAATTGAAGTCTGTGGAGCTTTCCTTATCGTATTTTAACAGATATGGCTATTACTGATGAACTTCGACATCTAGAATTATATCTGTTGGATCAATATCAGAAAGGAAAAAAGGTGACAGATTTGTATGAATTGGTTCAATATGCAGGAAACATTGTTCCTCGTTTGTAAGTTTTATTGTATTCGTTTCGTTATGATTAATTTGTTGGGGCCGGAGTTCAGATGAAGATGTTGACGATTTCTTTTCATTTTACGAATTGCAGGTATTTACTTATTACAGTTGGTTTAGTTTATATAAAAACCAATCCGTGCCTCAAAAGAGATCTATTGAGAGATTTGGTCGAGATGTGCCGTGGTGTGCAGCATCCATTACGCGGTCTTTTTTTACGAAATTATTTATTACAATGTACGCGAAATATTTTGCCGGATGTAGCTGATGGCGACGACGAAGAAGGAACAGTGAGTTACATATACTTGGAAATATTAGCGGGTTGATCATAAAAATAATAAAATTGATATCACTTGTTCTATTATTTTGATAGGTTCGTGATAGTATCGATTTTGTTCTCATGAATTTCGCTGAAATGAATAAACTGTGGGTTCGTATGCAACATCAGGGTCACAGTCGAGATAAAGAGCGTCGTGAACGTGAACGTGAAGAATTGAAAATTTTAGTTGGTACTAATCTCGTTCGTCTGAGCCAATTGGAATCTGTTACACTGGAAATATACCAAAAACTCGTATTGCCTGGGATTTTGGAGCAAGTTGTGAGCTGCCGAGATGCGATCGCACAAGAATATTTGATGGAGTGTATTATACAAGTGAGTATTTTCTGGAATGCATTTTTATGTTGATCAGTTCCATTTTCACAATGTGTCTTTAAATGCCAACAGGTGTTTCCTGATGAGTTTCATCTACAGACGTTAAATGCGTTCTTGAAATCTTGTGCTGAACTTCATAATGGCGTGAATGTCAAAAATATAATTATTTCGTTGATCGATCGCCTCGCGACGTTCAGCCAACGGTCTGATGGTGTAGGTGGACCTGGAAGTCCGAGTCAGATTCCAGGAATTCCGCAAGATGTGCAGCTGTTTGAAGTATTCAGTGACCAAGTCGCAACAATAATTCAGGTAATTAGAAGGTGCTTTTTATACGCTTTCTATTTCTAAAGTCGACTCATCTGAATTTTTCTATGATGATCGGATACTGCACAATTTTTGATAGAAATCTGTGATATGCAAATGAAAGTAGCTCTTACTCATCTAGTTTAAGTCTGAGGATAGTTCAGTGATAACAGATTTTTTTGATAACAGATCACTCACTCTTAAATTACTTATACCGATTCATTATTCTGTTTCAGACTCGACAAGATATTCCGCCAGAAGATATAGTCGCACTTCAAGTTGCGTTGATAAATTTGGCGCATAAATGCTATCCTGATCGTGTGGATTACATAGATAAAGTTTTATTCACAACTGTCCAAATTTTCCAAAAATTGAATATAGAGAAGTGAGTAATGAAATTCTGAATCATCAAGAATTCGTGATCGACTATATGTACATTGAAACTATTGACCAATGCTATTTCTAGATTGGAGTATAACAGTGCTGTATCGAGAGAGTTATCTAGACTGATGAAGATACCTGTTGACAATTATAAGAATATTTTAACTGTACTGAAGTTGGATAATTATGCACCACTGCTTGAATATTTTGATTATGAGGGAAGGAAATTACTGGCAGTTTATATTATCACAAACATTTTAGACAATGAGACTCTATTGCTTACACAAGAACATGTGGATGCCATTTTATCAGTGGTTTCACCATTAGTGCAAGACCAACCAGACCAACCGAATATTGAGGAGGATCCAGAAGACTTCGCTGAGGAACAGGGCTTGCTTGGCCGACTCATTCATCATTTCAAATCCGACACTGCAGATCAACAGTATATGATCTTGAGTGCTGCGCGGAAACATTTCAGTGCTGGTGGCAACAAACGAATCAAATATACTTTGCCAGCAATTGTTTTCCAGGCCTATCAACTTGCTTTTACATACAAAGCATTGAAAGATCAAGTATGTATTTTGTTCCAACATCATAATGATATTCCTGAATCATATGAAGGTTGATGAATTTTGTTTATTACTGAACTTTCTGAATTCTCTAGGATGACATGTGGCAGAAAAAGTGCCAAAAAATATTCCAATTTTGTCACGGTACAATAACTGCGCTGATGAAAGCTGAACTCGCTGAATTGCCATTGAGATTATTCTTACAAGGTGCACTCGCCATCGGCGAAATTCGATTTGAAAATTTCGAAGTCGTTGCATATGAATTTATGAGTCAGGCATTTTCAATATATGAAGACGAGATTAGTGATTCAAAAGCACAATTGGCTGCCATTACTCTGATCATCGCAACTTTTGAACAGATGAGTTGTTTCAGCGAAGAAAATGCGGATCCTGTAAGGAATCAGTGCGCTTTATATGCAAGCAAACTTTTACGAAAACCTGATCAATGCAGGGGTGTTGCTACGTGCTCACATATATTCTGGTCTGGGAAATCGTTGGCAACTGGAGGAAAAGAGGTACTTTTTTTTCATTTTAATTGATACTTATTAAGTTAAAATCGATATGCTGATGTTGGTTATTTATGAAGATGCAAGACGGAAATAAGGTACTGGATTGCTTGAAAAAGGGTATACGTATTGCCAGTCAATGCATGGATACATCTGTTCAAGTTCAGCTTTACGTGGAATTACTCAACCATTATATTTACTTCCATGAAAAAGAAAATTCATCGGTAAGTGGATCAATAATTTGTTATTTCATGGTATTTATATCGTTCTAAAGAATGAATCATTTTCTTTGTATTAAAAGGTAACTGTCCAAATATTGAACCAAGTGATCGCAAAGATAAAAGAGGAGCTACCAAATTTAGGTGTGAGTGAAGAAACAGAACAAATTCAAAAACATCTAGCTAATACATTAGAGCACTTGAGAAATAGAATGAGGTTTTCCGATGCTGAAGGTCAACCGTATCACGGTCTTGTTTTATAATTCACTATTACCCTGCGACCAGCTATGTAATTTTGTAAATATTTAATTATCCGTTGAGTTTTTTGTTGATACTATGGTGGTTTTGGGAAGAACATAACGGCAGCAAGTGTGTCAATATTGCATCAAAATTTCCGTATTGATAGGACATCGTTTATCATTTACATAATGTACTATAATACAGTCGTTGTATAATGGTCACGAATTCATCAAGGAACAACTCTCAATGATTATGGAATTAATTGCAACATGAATACAAGTTTCCTTTTCACGCTTTCAAAGTTACTTTTTTTTTTTTAAAGAATCTCGTGAAATATGAAAGTGCTCATCAATATTTTCACGAATATTGAAATAGTTTATACATAATTAATAATATTATCTGTGTACTCGGTATCGATGATCACGAGGTCTGGCACACTAGATCGACAATTTATCTGATAGAATAATGTCAGCGCGATGCAACATCGCCGTCTCTGTTAGTTCTGTATGATCTTGATATATTCTCTGTATATTTGTTGTAATAAAATATGAGCTATGATATAAATTAATTGAATGACTGTAGTGGATCCCGTTTTTGAACAACACGGCTCTCAGTATTAGCTAACTCTGATACAGAATCTTTTTTATGTTTAGGAAAAATTATTGTCATGACTTTATACCATGACGAACGTTTGTCAGATGAGAAAAAAACGAATAACTTTCGAGCAAATTGAAATAAATGTATTATGACGCGTTTTTTATCAGGATTCAACATCATCTCTCAGGTCATTGGTACAAGTATATCAATCTTGAACGATGATGTTTGCTGAATGACGATATAATACACATTACTCATTTGAATTGAGATATGCATCTACAGCAGCGCGCGTTCCGGCGCATGCGCGTGTCTATAATCGGAAGGAAATTCTTTGGCCAGTTGAACTGTCCGTTTACTTTATGCTTCACATAATTTACGTGTGGCGTGGTATTATTAGCGTACCGCGTGGAAAACATATAACCTCCAATTTTATGTGCAAAAGTAATATAAGAGCAAAAGAAAAATGTCTGTGCCTGATAAATCTGTGAAACCCAAAGTAAAAAAGGGAAACCAGAAAAATAAGTCTAAAGTAGTTGGATCGGAAAAATCACAAAAGGATAATGGTGAGTGGTGAACAACGTTTGCTTGATACAAATTTCTGTTCATGATAATTAAAGACATATTCCACTGTCTCTTCTTCCAGAGATAACGAGCAATGAGGCAGCAGTGATTCCTGTTGCGAGTAATATCAAGAAAATCAAAACAAAAGTGGGAGAAAAGAGGTCACGTTCACCAGAAGGCCCAGTGAAAAGTATGATGGAATTTTCATTGGTCTTATTACCTCTTGGTAGTGAATTATTAAATGAATATGTTGCGATTTTACAGAGAAAAAGAAGAAGACGGGAGTAAAGCCACAAGAATCTGTTGAAAGTGTGTCAACCATCAATGATGATAGCCAGAATGATGAAACTGAGGATGCTGATGCTGAAGATGCGTCGCATAAGTGTGAGTAATAATGAGAGGGATTTGTTCCTTAACCACATACTTTTGTTGCGTAGTGACTGGAACGGTTAATGAATGTTCATTTTGATGCTGATAGTGCCCGGATCGGCAGTTGGTCTCGACGTATCGACAAATCCATCTTTCTCATCCCTAGAGGGCAAAGTGTGTGCAAATACATTAAACGCAATAAAAGATATGGGATTCGAAACTATGACAGAAATACAGGCCAGATCTATTCCAATATTATTGGAAGGAAGAGATTTGGTTGGTGCTGCCAGAACTGGATCAGGCAAAACTTTGGCGTTCCTCATTCCAGCTGTGGAGCTTATAAACAAAGCGAAATTCATGCCTAAATATGGTTGGTACCATAAACCTGGATCTATTATTATCATACCTTACGTTTTTCATTTATTGATAACGCTATTTTTAGGTACTGGATGCATCATCATTTCGCCTACGAGAGAATTGTCGATGCAGACATTTGGTGTGCTGAAAGAATTAATGAAATATCATTATCATACGTATGGACTTTTGATGGGTGGTGCTAGTAGGCAAGTTGAGGCGCAGAAATTATCGAAAGGAGTGAATATCGTGGTCGCGACGCCTGGGAGACTACTGGATCATCTTCAAAATACACCAGACTTTTTATATAAGAACCTTCAATGTCTCATCATCGATGAAGCAGATCGTATTTTGGATATTGGATTTGAGGAGGATCTCAAACAAATAGTTAATTTATTGCCAAGTAAGTGATTGAATCTTGTAGCGTGTTTACTACTATATTCATCACTCTGAAATTCGGTTAGAATAACTTTATTCAATTTATTTTTACAGAAAAAAGACAAACTATGATGTTCAGTGCAACACAAACAAAGAAGGTTGAAGCTCTTACGGCTCTCGCCCTAAAGAAAGAGCCCGCGTATGTGGGTGTGGATGATGAAAAAGATAAAGCAACAGTTGAAGGTCTAGAACAAGGTTATGTGGTCTGTCCTAGCGAGAAAAGATTCTTAGTTTTGTTCACATTCCTCAAGAAGAATCGTCAAAAAAAGGTCATGGTATTCTTCAGTTCATGTATGTCAGTGAAATATCATCACGAATTGTTGAATTACATAGATTTACCAGTTATGAGTATTCATGGCAAACAAAAACAAGTTAAGAGAACATCAACTTTCTATGAGTTCTGCAATGCCACATCGGGCATTTTGTTGTGCACGGATGTTGCAGCTCGAGGTCTTGATATCCCCGAAGTAGACTGGATTGTTCAGTATGATCCACCAGATGATCCGACAGATTATATTCATCGTGTTGGTCGTACTGCACGTGGCGCGGGCAGCAGTGGTCGTGCTGTACTCATTCTGAGGCCTGAAGAAATGGGATTCCTTCGCTATCTCAAACAAGCTCGCGTCCCGGTGAATGAATTCGAATTTTCCTGGACAAAAATTGCCGACATACAATTACAGTTGGAAAAATTAGTCTCCAAAAATTACTTCCTCCACACTTCAGCGAAAGAAGCTTTCAAAAGTTACGTACGGGCTTATGATTCACACCATTTGAAACAAATTTTCGACATAGAAACATTAGACTTAGCTCAAGTTGCTAAGTCATTTGGATTCACAGTACCACCAGCAGTTGATTTAAAAGTCGGTGTTAGCAAAGATTCGAGACCTCGAAAGCGTCTTGGCGGTGGTGGATATGGATATTTCAAAAGCATGAATAATCCAAATGGTGCACGACAAATTGAAAAGACCAAGAGTTTTCGACAAGTGGGCAAAAGGAAAAATGACCAACGGCAATTCTCAAGATAGTTATATACTTTTAAATAAATTATATGAACTATTGAATCATAATTCATGTCTAACATCGTATTTTCCATCTCATAAGATCCTCCCCTATTTTCGTATTCTTTTTAGCGCAATGTAACTCAAATACATTCGAAATATGTGTTGTAGATTATTGAACATATAAGAATAAATTTATCATTCAAATTATCAGCGCATGTAAAAATATTCGTTCTACCCCCTGGCGTTTATTTATGTTCACGTGGCGTATGTGATTGCTGATAATTCTTAAAAGCCCGCGCATTGTTCCTATATTTGCGCATGTGCAGTACTTGAAATTTAGCCGGAGGTTGACGTGGTTGAATCAATCTCGAATGGGATTGGTGGAGACCCCGAAAGACTGAAAGCAATTATTTTGCTTGGACGTATGTTGGTGAGTGATCAGCACGTGTCTGTATTGTGTACGTTTGTGCACCGATCAAGTGAATTTATTATCTCACAAATTGAAAATGGGTAAAGGCGGTCGAAGACATAAGCCAAAGAAGAATTTTGCTGAAAAACGACGGGACAAGCAGCAGGTAATTACATCGATATTAAACGAGACTTAGAGAAATTCCTCTGTAGAGTTTGGTTATGTGCGAGCATGCTCCGGCGTCACATTATGATTATTTGCCATTGAACATCAGACGAAATGTTTTCATTGTCAATTCTATTATTTATTTGTATTGTAGAAAAAAGAAGAATGGGATAGAACGCCGCAAAGATGTTACGCTGATATTGTGAGAGAGAACAAAGATTTCGAAACTTATTACAAAACTCAATCCATAGTACCAGAAGATCAATGGGAATCATTTATGAAAAAAATGCAAGAAAATCTACCGGTTGCATTTCGAATAACTGGTTCTAAAGCCGAAACGAAAGCTCTATTGAAGATAATTAAAGGAGAATTATTTGAGGAAATATTAAATACAAAATTGGAGAGCGACAATGCAGTTCCGAATGATACTGAAAGAGTGCGGCCACATTGTTTACCATTTTATCCAGAGGAGCTGGCTTGGCAATTACAGTTGACACGGAAAGACATAAGAAGATCCGAGGCTTATTTTAGGTTACACAATTTTTTAATATCTGAAACTAGTAGTGGAAGTATTAGTAGGCAGGAAGTTGTCAGTATGATACCACCATTGGTGTTGGATGTAAAGCCATCGCACAAGGTGCTCGATATGTGTGCCGCACCAGGATCGAAAACTGCACAATTAATCGAAATGATTCATGCTGATGAGAAATATCCGCATCCAGAAGGTTTCGTTATAGCAAATGATTTGGATAATAATCGTTGTTATATGTTGGTACATCAGGCAAAACGGCTGAACAGTCCTAATATTCTTATAACTAATCATGACTCGTCCGTAATGCCGAATTTCAAAATCACTAAGCCAGATGGATCCAAAGGAACATTGAAATTCGATCGAATATTAGCTGATGTTCCTTGCAGTGGTGATGGAACAATGCGGAAGAATCCGGATATTTGGTGTAAATGGACGCCAGCAAATGGCAATAATTTGCATGGAATTCAGTACAGAATAGCTAAAAGGGGATTGGAAATGTTGGCAGTCGGTGGTAGAATGGTGTATTCAACATGTTCTTTGAATCCAATTGAGAATGAGGCAGTTCTTCACCGCCTTCTCACAGAAACTGGTGATTCGGTGCAATTGGTGGATGGGAGAAGTTTTGTGCCAGGGCTTCGTTGTGATCCTGGTGTAACTAATTGGGTACTGGGATCGAAGAATTTACAAATTTACAAAACGTGGGAGGAAGTACCGGAACAATGGCAAACACAAATTCGTCCTAAAATGTTTCCACCAAAGCCAGAAGATGCACATAAATTTCACCTTGAACGGAGCATGAGAATTTTACCACATCATCAAGATACCGGTGGCTTTTTTGTTGCAATATTAGAGAAAGTGAAACCACTACCTTGGGAGGCTGCAACGTCAGAAGTTGATGAACAGGAGACACCAATGGAAATTAATGTGCCGACGAAACAGCTGAGTTTAGAGGAGGAATCAGAAGTGGAGAAAAAGAATGGAGATGGAAAACGGAGTTTGGAAGACCAATCGAAACCGTGGGGACCGCAGAGGAAGCGTAAACGTATTGTGGGCTATCGTGAGGATCCATTTGTATTCTTCAAGGATGAGAACGAGGAAGTATGGCCACCGATTAAGTAAGTTTATTCGTGACAGTTCCCTTGGAGCAATTTCTTCTTCAATCCCGCTGATGTTCATTATTACTTATAACCAAATTCAATTGTTCACAGAGAATTTTATGGTATATCGGATGAATTGGATCCTCGATGTCTTCTTGTACGATGTCATGAAGGGAAGAAAAAAAATATCTATCTGACATCGCCTGCTATACGTGATATTGTTTTGTCAAATGAAGAAAATGTAAAGATGATTAATACAGGAGTAAAAACTTTCGTACGTTGTGACAACAAAAATATGAAATGTGCCTTTAGATTGGCTCAAGAAGGAATGCGTGGTGTTTTCTCATACATAAGTGATAGTCGGAAAGTTGAAATCTGCAAAGAGGATTTAATAATGCTCCTACAAAATGATAATCCGCATACACCACCGGAAATTGAAAAAATGAGCCAAGAAACTCAGATGCGACTGAACGATTTCCGTAAGTGAATTGTGATATATTAAATTCTACGGCTTCTTTATTGGAGAGATCATAATGATTCATTGTTCTATTATGATTTCTTCTCCAGCTACTGGGAGTTGTATTCTGTTATTCAAAGAGAAAGATTCGGATGATGCAAATCCATTGGAGTTAGAAATGGTCGGATGGAGAGGTACGATGTCGTTGAGGGCATACGTTCCAGCTTGTGACGCAGTGCACTATTTACGACTACTCGGTGCTGATTGCTCGAAATTCGGTATAGAATAAATATTGATAACTAACTTTCATCTCTTTCATGATATTAGAACTCCTAGTCATATCTATTCAAATCATTGTTTCTTTGGTTCCTCTAGAGAAAAATAAATTTGAGGAGAATAGAAATGCAAACAAGAGTGAAACTGACCAGATAAGCGACGACAAAGCTGAAGAGAGAACTGCTGAGACAACTGAATTGGTCGACGAGGCGAAAATAGAAGGAGAGGCAACGTGAATTATAAGCGAAGTGTTTTCTTTTGTGAGTTCAAAGTGATTTTATTTTTCATTTTCGTGCCTATTTTCTATAGGCATTCAATCATTCAAAAAAAAAAACCAGATAATAGTATGATGTTCATTCACAATGAAAATTCCATATTGGAAATGGTTATTGATTCGACAGAGTATAGATTTGAAAATTTTTTTAAACCTAGATTGACAATTTTCGTTTCGGGACGAAATTCACTCGTTCGTCGCGAATTCAAGCGCGATATTTCTACTTATCATCTCTAAAGGACGGGTTTTTTTCTATCCAAAAACATTTATATATGTATAAATATGCAAAAACATTACATCCAGAGTATAACAAATAGATAAACTATGAAATAAATGATAAACACAAAAGGGAGTCGAAAAAGTCTCTACTTCTTGGCAGCACAATTCACATTTGTGAATTGTGATAATTATTGCTAGTAATCCCTTCCAGTTGGTGAAGTCAACTTTCCACCAAGATTTTGTGATTTGGATGGCGATTTTGTGCCTAGAAAAACGTTGAAAATTAATAGTACGGAATCTCAATCGATACCAGCAGAGATTATACAGAATTGTCCGTAGAATTTATAGAAAAGAGCTTACAAGTTTTAGTTATTTTATTCCGGGGATTATTTGTGCAAGGATTCTCTCCCATAAGATGTTCTCTCCATTTGTTCTGATTAACAAGTGCTCGGCAGAGGGGACATCGTTCGTATCCTTCAATTGGTTCTATTAGATAATCCCAACATTAGACAGATGTTCTTTTATTAATATTTGAGAAATAAGAGCAGTGATAACGAGAACTGATAGATAAATGTGGATTATACATACTTGTGCACCTATCGTCTTTTGAATGATCAGTAAATGACTTCTCCAGTACAGCTTGTTTGCATGTGTCGCATTTCATATAATTATTACGCTGATCACACTCATTAAGAAGATGAGAATTTAAGTATGAAACTTCAACGACTTGTTTACAGGATTCACATCGTGTCAGCATTGGGCAACTCCGCCAGTAATGAATATTCAGACCTTCTTCCGAATAAGCTTGGCCCTTTGAAAGGCAGAATATGCACATCCTGTTCAAAAGCAATGATTATTCAAAGATCTCTTATACCCTCATATCAAATGCATGATTCCCAAAAATTTACTATTAAAATATGAATAGAATATCTTACTTATTGCCTCTGTGTTCGCCACTGTTTTCCAACGGAGATGAAACGCCTGTTGAACTCTCTGTACTGACATGAACAGGACTTGTTCGTGGTGAAGACGATTTTGCGACACATGAGGCATTGTTACTACTATCGATAGACTTGTTACGCGTTGGTGTAACTGTTGATGCCTGTGGTGTAGACGCCAATTCTTTCTTACGTTGAAGATCAATTAAATCAAACTCGTGAAATAATTGACGATACAATAGATTCCTTCTTGTAATATCATCATCGGGTGGAAGTTGTTTGCGTACTAATCTCGGGTTAACTTTATAAACTAGAACGAGAATTCGTTCTGATACTTTCCTTACTGCTTCGGCAGGGTGATGCAAACCAGAAGAACCGAGTTCGGATAACGTACGACATGTTAATCCACTGCAACAATTACAATATCTTCATCACAATATGATGGTATGCGTGTTTTAAAATAGTAATTTATATTTTTGAGGTAATACCACTTTTTTCTTCTCACTTTCATGTTTACTATTCGAATTATGAAAATTCAGTAGTATTCCTCAAAAATATTTTGAATTGTCTGAGAGTTTGAGTAGAAGAACTCTAAGAATTTGCGATAGCCTATTTTTTTGTCACCTTTGTTTGTCTGTAGAAATCCCATGATTCAAAATAAGCTGCTCTACCATTTCTAATCGACTTAATGCTAGTCTTTGATGCGTACTGCTACTGACTGGGCGGCTTAAATGGACTGGTATTATATGTAAATCTCTCACGCATTTACAATCGGCCATGCTCAGTATTGTATGTACTGCCATATTGTGAATACGCGGAGTAGTATCTCCGGATTTCGTTAGAAGTTCCGGTAATATTCGGTCAACACTCCGACTAATTTCTGTTGACGAAACTCTGAATGTGAAAAGAAGGAAAAGATATGTACAAAAGTTATTCTCAACAAAGTTCCAGGTTATTGTAGTTTCATTTGATATTCTTATCTTTTACCTATCGGTAGCAAATTCAGAGAAAAATATTCTTATGAGCTGTGCTGCTAAACTGTATACACTGAAAACTTTGTCCCTCAAGGCTCGGTGTAGTAATAAAATTGCAGCTCTTGCAGTTTTATTCGCTGAATGCTTTGAAACTTCAATGTCAAACTTCCTCAACTCTTCTTTGAGCAACATTAATCCCTCTTCCTTATCTGTGAACTGCTTCGAATAAAATTTCTCAACCTAGGAAATTGAAGTGTATTATTAATGCTCAAAGATTTGCCACTATCATTTTACTTCCAAAATATATTGTATCAAAGTGTTATTTACGATATCCATTCCGAAAACAGTAATGGGCAATGCAGCCTGTTTTTTTTCCCGATCATTCAACTTCGAACTAATTTTAATCTCAGCTGTGTCCAGGTGACATTCTCTCGTGAATTCATTCGTATGTGAACTGCAATGGATTGATCATTCAAAGTTAATAGTGTTATGAGTTGTGATGATTAATTAAGAGATAGTAGAGTGATGAGAAAAGTTACTGTCGTAATGCAGGAATAGTTCGTTCCTCATAGGCTTCATAACTTGATCGCAGTGATGGCCCAGCAGATTTGGTTTTTCGCCTCAGCGACCCCGTATTTCTGTTGTTGTGCCTCTCTATCACTCCATTCGGCGGACTGTCAGTGATTTCTGTTATTGAATTAACCAAGATGAATTAAATATTGAATCGATAAGAGTAGAGTTTAATTGTGAATGGTAATTTAAAAGTATATAGACCTGGACTGTGTGGCTTTTGATGCAGTGGCGATATTGGTGGTTGATGAGCAGGACCAGTTGGAGATAAAGCACCGTCGCGACTGGGTGGAACGACTAATCGTGGTGGAGAGAGAATATCTTCGGATACAACTGTTGTAGATGCACTCGCTTCTGCGGTAATACATTCTTTACCATCCACCAAGGAAACGTTATTCTTTTCTAAAGGCTGCAAACAGATACATAAATCGAAATTATGTTGAACATTGCACATGAGCAAACGAAAAAAAAAGAAGAATCATTGCACTCACTCCATTGATTTCGAGTAAATCGTCAACTTCTAAACTCTGGTAAACTTCTTGTCTATATTGCTGTGCTTGAGCTTTTTTAGCCTTTGCTTTGTCATAGTCCTCTAACGCTATCGCATATTTTTTTTCTAGCTCATATTTACCAAGACGTTCACCCGCTTTTCGTAATACTTCCATGGCTACTTTCAACTTCGAAGCATATTCAAAGCGTTCCTCTGATTGGGAAAGAAACCATCAATGAATTCTATTGAAAAATGTTGATATCCGTTTTTTTTTTCTACATAACTGAGTTTTATATTCACCTTCAGCAGCTTGTAATTTTTTAGCTTCCATCTGTCTAATGATCTTGGCAACTTCACGATCCACATACATTTCGAATGCTAGATCATCGTATGGTGATGTGTAGTGAGGATTGTATGGAACATCACCTTGACCACAAATATCCTGTGCGAATGGTTCACCCATAATATTTATCGCAATAAGTCCAACCTGAATGTGGAATGATATAAAGGAATTTATCAGTACTTCTTGCATCATTTGATATTCACAATTGAATTGCAATACACTTGCAGTGAAGCTGTATGACCTGTTCGTGAATGTTATGTGTGTTGCGATGTGGTTTGTGAAGTCGGAGTTTTAGCGAGAGGGCTTCCGTTTGTGGGAGTGCGACGCTCTTCAATTCCCTGCTTTTATAGAGGGTGGATTCATTATCAGACAAAGTTATATAGCCCAAATAACTAAATGCTGTTGTAACGGATGCATTTTCTTCTTGTGTTGTCCATATTTCTAATTTCTCCGCTGTAATGATAATCGATTAAGTTTCATGTGAAAGTTTCAACCTTCATCTTGAATTTTATTATTTCTTGTGAATATTCTAAATCTAAATGGCGTGATCTCAATGTACGAAGTTTTGTTCGCGTGACCGTCTCTACATTCACGACGAGGTCGTTTCCGTGAGAATTAGATCACTAATCAGCGGAAATGGATTAAATGTCGATGAATAGAATGGATCGAAATAATTCGCGTTTGTTATTCGCAAACAAATTGATTAATGTTTCTTTCGTTGGCATTTTCACTTACGAATTAAATATTGATGTGCGAGTACTTGTATTCTCGTAAGCTTCGCCGGCCCATGGAGACGTAAAATGAGTTCTTGCGGATATCCACATCTCCGTGCACTCTGCCATCCGCGAACCGTTGGTCCATGAATATTTAATTCTAGAGAAGAGTGTCTGTCTTCTTCACCTACGAATCATAGGAAGAAAAAGGTATAAATTCATTTACTTTTTTGTAACAGAGGCGTGATTCACATGTCACTGAAGTTTGTATGTAACCACGTGGTGACGATAAAATATTATTACGTGTCACATGCACGAATTATTTGACTGCAAGGTTAATTGTTATATAAAAGTGATAGACTATTTAATTTTAATACTAGGAATGAAATTGAGGCAACTTACTAGACGCATATACGACATTGAATCCAATTTTCCTTGGCATTTTTGATGATTCTAAATTCGTCAATGATAATGGTGACGATTAGGTGAATTCAATAATGGCAAGAATAAATATAACCGTGACGAATGTCAAATCTTGAAGGCACAATCATTGCTGTTTCGTTCTCTCTCACACGGTCATACAAAAGCTCGATGTGTCTCTTCTCGATAGTCTGATAAATTTCACCCCGGCGCTGAGCCAACCCTGTCTGCGCGGGCGTCTACTCACGGCAATGCTAATGCCACAACTGAATGCTGCATTGGCTCCGCTCCCTATCTATAAAACATCTTACACGAATTTGTAACATTCACTTCGGTGTGCGTAACTGGGAACTACTCCCAAATTTGGCCTTCATGTAAAGATGTAAAATTTATTTAAAATAAATACTGAGTTTTAGGCAATAGAAGTAATTGACTGAAAACTTCCCAAGTAGACGATGCTATTCTACTTTGTGACTGAACATGTGAGACATACTGTGGATGTCTCTATGTCATATCGATTATCAGAAAACTTTTTCCGGTATTCTCGTTGGCACATATTTCCAACGGCCTAAAGAAGTATTAAGTCATTCAATTTCTCATTTTTATTAGGCTATAGTGGAGGGCGTGTGCCTCGGCATAATTATTTTAAAAATAAATACTGTTGTTAACATTTAGATTCAAATGAAAATATATTGTCCAACAATTATACGAAGCACGATATCCAATTTCATGCCGAAATATCTACTACTCATAACGGATCAATAAGTGGAGGCTGTATGACGTCATAGAGGGTGCGGTGAGGGTAGTTATAGAGTTCGCAGAAATCGTTATTAATTCTCTGTAGGTAATTGCGTATGCACGTGGAAAGCACGTGGAGATTTATTTCAACTTTAAAATCCACATTCTACTATGAACAATTCACAATTCAGATTTCTTTCCGAATTTATAAAATAAAACGAGATAAAATTGGGGATATTTCATAATATGAAATCATGATGTCAATGGAATTCTGAGTTGTGTGTTGACTCATATTTGTACAAACTGGGTGGTCATAATGGCAATTAATAATATATACAGCATGACGTATTGTCAAATATACACGTAGCACCTCTTGATTATCTTTTTTGGTTCCATTGTCTATGTTGTTGCAAAAAGATACAGAAGGCCTTTGACGAATTGAATTATCTCTGAGCCACCAAGTTTTGATTCACCATAAACTCTATCAACGAATGAAATAGGCACTTCACCAATTGTGTTTTTGAATTGCCTGGCCCTCACCATCATCTCCATTTGGAATACATAGCCCTTGGACACACAGGACTCAATAAGTTTTTGCAATACGTCTTTTTTGTACAATCTGAAGAAAAAAAAAGGTACAATAATGAAAAATGGAAATGAATTAGGTCGACAAATAACAATAGATAACAATTCAGAACAAAATATCTACCGGAAACTGCCAGTGAGATCGCTGACGCCAGGTCTCAAAAGAATTTGAGTTACGAAATTGGCTCCTCTACTTATCAGTTTTCTTTTAAAATCCCATCCATAAACTCCACCACCATTGCTATATCTAGTACCAGTCACGATATCAAGATTTTTCTCTCGTTGCAGTTGAATCATTTTTGGAATGAATTGTGGCTGCAACAGAAAATAAATTAAATTAATAAATACATCTATAACATGCCAGGAAATTGTAACACACTGCAGTGTACAATCAATGAAATTCTCTCACATGATGTGATAAGTCTGCATCCATAATAATAATAAAATTTCCTGTTGCATGTTTTATCCCATGAATGTAAGCAGTGCCAAGTCCAAGTTTCTTCTCTCGTGGACGTAAAATAATTTTTGATTCACCATAAAGATTTTGGAGTTTCCTTGCAATCTCCAAAGTTCCATCAGGTGATCCATCATCAATAATGATGACTTCATATGGAGCACCACTATAATAAAGAAAAATTGAAAGAAAATGTTCTAATTACTCATTTCATGATATGAATTTACTATGAATGACATAACGTGATACAAATAAGAATGTTTTTACATTTCATTGGATTAAAGTGAGGTTATGTTATGACTATACGTACAATTCGTCCATGTATTTCACAATGAGCCATATTATTATTGGCAAATTGTCAACTTCGTTGTAAGTTGGCAACAAAATTGAATATTTATCATTGTCAGATAATTCTTTGGAATGATCTTCCGCGTTGTTTTTCGTCATCGACATAGTTACACGTCCTAAGCGATGCTGTCACACAATATATATATATACATATATATCAAAGCTCGAATGCGCGATTTGCGCGTGTGACAGATATCAATTCCAATTAGTCCCTCACGAATTTCGAGTTACCTGTACATGAAACTCTGCATTCTCTACTTCACTAACATATAAATAAGCTTTCTATGTTATGATCAAACCTTATGTAGAGAAAAACCTTGACAGCCACTAAAAGATGGGGGGAACGAAATTTTATTTTGTACTTGCTACTTGAAATTGTTCAGAAAAAGCTATGCTCAATTGCTCATCTGATATGAAGTATACATGAACAGATAAATATTATGATAAAGGCATTCTCCCATACATGCTCGCGATTTCACACTTCAAAGGTATATATAAAGGAAATATATTT
Organism: Meteorus cinctellus; assembly: GCA_030523045.1. Lineage (NCBI taxonomy): Eukaryota > Metazoa > Arthropoda > Insecta > Hymenoptera > Braconidae > Meteorus > Meteorus cinctellus. Next base: position 469,893 of record JAPYZF010000021.1, on the reverse strand, counting down.
ATGTATACCCTAATCTATATATTGTAGTGCATTTGTGCACCAGCCGGTCAAGTGCAAAATAACCTTGCTCATATATACATATACATGTACAGATGTACATGCTAAAATTAACTCTCCACCTGTTCACCATTTTTATTCACTCCCAAACGCTCACACTTGACCATATTGCTGTGATTTATTTACCAACAAATAATGCAGAGGATAAATAGTTTCATTTATTAGATTTATATTGGTGGATAAGAGAGGAAGGATAATTGAATTATGGGAAAAACAGCAAAAGTAGTTGTGTGTGGGATGAAAAGTGTAGGTAAAACTGCATTATTAGAGCAACTTATTTATGGAAATGTTACTCCAAAAACTGTGAGTATATAGGTTATGTTATTAATATAACTATGTAATATGAAGAATGGTTATATATTGCACATACATGAAAATTGAGCAATTGAATTTAGAAACAAACTGGTAGACAATATTTGTAGAGTATGAATTATATAGTGAAATTGTTTATTTATCATTAGGAAATTCATCCTACAATTGAAGACATCTATGTAGCCAACATTGAAACTGATCGCGGTACAAAGGAGAAACTTAGATTTTATGATACAGCTGGATTGGAAGCATTGCAAACAAATACAAATAATCAACAATTGGCACGACATTATCTTGGTTTTGCTGATGGTTATGTTCTTGTTTATGATACTGCCAAACCTGAATCATTAGACGTTTTAATTCCGCTCAAAAAAGATATTGATAAGAATAAAGATAAAAAAGAAATTACAATAATTGTTGTAGGTAATAGAACTTGGCCTGATACATCACATCAAAATTTAGAGAATACAGCGAGTAAAGCTGCCAATTGGTGTACTAGAGAAAAAATAAAGCATTTTGAAGTTAATATAATGGATAGAGCGAGTTTGTATGAATCTTTTATTTACTTATCTACGAAACTGAATCCAATTCAGAATAAGAGTACATTCCCACAATTGAGCATGGGTAGAAAAAATATTAAAGCTGAAACAACATGATAGATGTTACTAGAGAAGTAATGGTTGGGGATTATCTTTTAGAAATTGGGAAGGATATTGCAATATATTCCATCAGGTACACTTTGCTTTACTAGAATTTAACATGTGCGTTTTCGTACAAAACATCCATCAATTCTGATCAATGTTAAATTTAAATATATATTGTTGATTGATACAATTTTATTATTGGATCTATATTGAGCATGTGGTAATAATAGTTGATACACATAATTTATTCGTTACTATGTGAAATAGATATGATATTTAAATTATGGGCAAACATATACTTACGTAACTATAATATACACTGGGCTGATTGTCACAACGAAGTAAATTAGTACAAAATATGATATGTATCTCTTCACAAACTTGTTTCATATGATATAATATAGATTGCTCCTTTCTTCATTTTTTTATGTGTTCGAAAATATTGAAAAAACACATATAAGATACAGTCGTATTTTAACTGACGTGATTAATGTACTTAAAATCTCAAGTCTTAAAGTTTTAATAATTATTTGTGGAGAGTATGTCACCAGAAGTGATTACTGTATTGATGTTTAATTTCTGACTTTTATTCATAAGAAGTGGGACCATCAGGATCGCAATGACACCTAATGGTGTGCAAATAAAGTACATTTGTTTGTAAAAAAATACGTAATTTTTCTTTATTGTTGTCTTTATGTTCAACATCATTAATGAAGTACGTATATGATACAATAAACAATAAAGACTTGTAATTTATTATAAAAAAAAAATCCAAAGCGATGATTGACTACCAAATGATGGCTTTTTTCAATCGTCGTAATATTATCAATGTATTAAATACATAGTCCCACAGAGTTGTGCTGATACCAAAGCCTTAATAGGAAAAGAAAGAGGAATCGATGGTAACATAGTTTGCATTCAATATTGAATTTAAGATGAAGAATAAAAATGAATTACCTTGTTCATGGTGTGAAAAATGATGGTAGTTGTGGTATCGTTTCATGTTATATAGATAAGTTTCGGGGACTGGAGCCCCGTGATGCAGATAATAATGAATCATATCGTAACATAAATACCCTGAAGATCAAGGTTATCGATCACTATGATTACATAATAAAATATATCGAGCAAATCATGACGAGGAAAAAAATGATTGAAAAATAAATTCATTGTGAGAATGCAAAAAAAAGTGAATGTACCTGTTATGGTTCCTGCTGCGGCGACATTCAACAATGTGGCCGGAAAAAATAATTGATATAATTTATAAAGGACAAATGCAATGCATATACCGGGAACTGGTGGAAAAACTAATCGCCTACTATCAAACGGCGCCTAATAAAATGATCAAACTGATAAAAACATACGTAATAAGAAACTTATGCTATTTTCATTAAATATCTGTTAACAATATATATATCAAGGTTGTGAAACATCACCTTGTGATGCAAGCCATGCAGAAGAAAATGCAGGGCAATTAACGTCTTGGAGTCAGACGGTGGTTTCAAATGGAATATCTTTCGATGCAGGGCATATTCGAGGAATGTCCACTGAAGTAATCCACATATAAACGACAGCATAATATAAATTGAAGAGTTTTCTATTAAAAAATAAATATTTAATCGCATTGTATTTAACTTATATTAATCGCATTTTTTTCCAATTTCATATGTTTATATATTTTATTGTTTAGATAATTATAAATACTCACCAATAAAATTGGATATTATTTCGTTACCTCCTCGGACGAGAAAATAAATTGTGATAGGTAACCAAATAGCTGGCACCACATACCATGGTGTAATCGTGAGTATTTCCATGAAATCATTTTTGAACAGACGAATTGGGCGATTGACAGGTAAATTGACCCATTCCCAATATCGATCAGCTAATGAACTAACTTGTCCAAACAGCGGATCATTCCAGTTGACTAATCTCTGATTGAATAGAATTAAGCCAAAAGAAAGTGATTCTGTTCAACATGACATTCGGTTATCTCTATAATTGCTGATAATATTCTTCTTCTACGTACCTCGATATCATCGTAAGCTCTCTGATTGTTAATCTCAAATTCTTGGAATAAATGAAATGCGGCATTTGAATGTGGTATATCGTGCAATACTTTATCTAAAGCCAAACCTTTGTAAGCTTTTAATGCATGGCGTCCACCCGGATGGTGTCTGAGGAAATCGCTTATCTCATAAGTATTTCCTTGATATTTTACAAAAAAATGTTTATCTTCAACGTTATTATCCAGCGGAGCTTTTTCCTGTTGCGAATAATCCATTATTTCACTCGCTTTAACATTGGTTCCGATTATATTTCCATCTAAATGTGATAAGACAATATCGGTCCTCTTTTCTATTGCCCTTTCAATTATATCCAATTTCATTTCACTATTCACCTATGTACTATTCGACTAAATCAACACATTGAAATTATTTTAAACACAGTAAAATAATAACTGAACATACTATCCGAGTTCGTGGCGATGGCACTGTTATAATCTTTTCTGTAGGTATCTACAACTATTAACGTTTGTATTTCCGCATGGATTTTATCGGTGGAACGTAATCTGCGGACTCTAGTGCAAATACACTACAACATACCTTAACACCAGATTATCAATATAACCACTCACATTCTCAATATTGTCCATTTACATATGTCATACCGTCCGCTTATCCTATATCAACTGTCATAAATTTTCACACACCAATTTCCCAGTTTTTCTACCCAATAATAATATACCGGCGAGAAACAGCACACGCAGTTATAACACGTTACACTCCGAGTGAAGTTTTTACTGCATTAATAATATATGCAATTCGTTACATCCGATTTTTGTGTTTATCAATGGCGTAGAATTCTAAATATGGATCAAAGTACGTTGGCATGTGTGTTTTTGAATGTGTAATAAATATGTCAAATTCAATTTTACAGATTGCATATTTTTGTATATTGATATATCAATTGGAAATAATTTTCTCATGCGGTTCTTCAAATCATTGGCGTGATTGATCAGGGTCTTATGTATACACCACACATCAAAACTTTATCCGCATGGATCTATTTCAATCATAGGCCCCAGTTTTCAAACGAGTCTTTTTGGCAAATACGATTTTAGGTCGATTGAGTAATATACTGCATATTCCATCATTGCTGATATATATTTATATGTATGCTTTTGTATGCACATATATATAAAATTAAAATTACGTTGTCGCACTCGCGAAGGTTGGTGATATTCACACTCGATGAAGATGTAATAGAGTGCGCGGATCTACCTTCACGTCTACATTACATTGTGACGAAAACAAATTAAATTATTTAAATTATCAGGTTTTTTTTCATTTTACCTATCAATTCTAATGCCTTTAGTCTCGATGTATTATGTGTGACCCAAATTGCAATAGCAATTTGTGATTCGAAGTGATAAAAAAATATTGATGCTATTTTATGATTAGCCTTAGTGACAATCATAAATATTGAATTGATACCACGTGTTATTGTATATAAAATGAAATGAGTGGAAGCGAAAGTTTATGTTTACAATAGAAAATGAACGATCCGACAAGCAAGAAGATCTAAACTCAACTGGTCTCTGGGACGCAATCGCTGACTAATATATCTTATTGCTGACAATTATACAGATAGTTATCACATCAGTAGATTTGAACTGAATGAACAGAAAATGGGGGTGCAACTTTCTATGTAATATTTTCCTTGAATTGGGATCATCAAGTACGCGATAGTACCGTGAATCAACGTATCGGATCACTGGATCGCACGAAATTTATATGCGAATATGTGTCATATGCAATGTCAAATAGATAACTGTGCGTTTACTGTAATCTATAGACCGGTAGTGGCCGCATGTCATAAGTGCTATCGATTGTGTGGCAGAGAAAATATATGCATGTGGTATGTTAGTTCCGTCAAATTATATTCGTTGCTTGTGTGTTATGTTATCGATCGATTTTACTAAGTGATATAAAATGTTATGTGTGATTGAAATGGTTATTTGATGTTAGCGCGGTTGTTTACATAAGTTCTTTGTTGATTGACGATACTAAATAATTCTGTGGTTCTTTCATTTAGGTTCGTGTCATGTATTCGACTCGAAAATTGTAACATGTCCATGTATTTGGTTTTCATTATTGATAACTCTGACGCAGAATTGACTTATTTTATCTGATTGTGACAATTTTTTTGGTGATAACAATCTACATTATTGCAGTGTCTAAATGTCATGGGTGATTGCAGATAAAGGATATTGAGATAGAAAAGATAACCTGAAGGTTTATTATTACGTGAAATTGATGAATTTTATTTCCGCTTTGATGTAATGAATGGACCAGCCCAATATAAAGCCATTACTTTTCCTCACATTGACCTGACACGCAGCACTCAATGTATTTTTTTAATTATTATTAATATTACGAACATATAAAGTTGTTGTTAATGTTGGTACTGTTACACTTTTTAATGGCATAGATATAATACTTTGGAATTATTGACCAATTATTTTATGGTTACTAAATCTAAGTTGGCAGTTCAATATTTAAAAATTAATTTTAGTATCAATTTGAAAAACTTTCACTTTGTAATTGTACGATATAATTTATTTTTTTTTGGTTTTTATTTTTATTTTGTTTAACACTTTTTTGTCACTTCTATGTTAAATGCTTTTCCGCGATGTTGTTTCGTAGCAATTTTATTAAAATCTTTAGTTTCGCAGTTGTTTTCATCATCATCGCTATTCATGTCTTCATCTTCTTCGGGGAAGTCTTCTAATCTGTCGTGATATTCTTCTGCCTAGAAATCAATACAGGATGTTTATAATTATCATGTATGATATGGGGCTGTCGAATTTGAAATATCAAGAGCAAAAGTGATAACTAAAATTCCAGCATTAAATTTCAGCCGTAATGAGAAAGAAGCTTCATCTGATATTTGTTCTAACAGATTGGCAACAGCGTCATTGGAAACTTTGAACTATTTTTATTGCTGTAAAAACCCACACTTGCTTATGTATCTCAGCGTAGTAATGCACTTAATTCAGTAATACATAAGTACAACATTTTAAAGTAGGCGGATATGCACTACTGGATAAATCCAACCTTGTAATTATATTCATTGCTTACGAATTGTTTTTTCTTTTTTTATTAAGTGCATATATTTTTGAGAATTTTCATCACGTTAAGTGTGCTCTACTCTTTCGCAAGTTACCACCTAATACTGCGGTATTCATTGACGTCTATAAAATTGTTGAACAAGAATCCTGATCAGTACATGCTTTATATGAAGTGTATTGGTCTAAGTTTTCTCTCATTTTTGGTAAGTAGTATGAGAATGGTGAATGAGAGAATATGTACATAAATGACGTAATGTGGATTTATTGCCAGTGATGATTGTTCATTCGATCGCTATTATTATCTGTGGCGCATTCACAACATTATATAATGTAAAGAAATCAAATGTAATATTCAACCCAGGTCTATTTTTAATTGTTGCTAAATATGAAAGATCACGGATAGTGCGTTTACTCACAACTGACGAATATAAATGTTTTAAATTTGTGCTTAATCGATGTGAATCATTTTGTCAACCTCGTTAGCAGATTGCGAATTTATTCGTGAAGACTGAGTAAATCAATTTTCTTTTGTTTATCATAATATGATAAATTTCCAGTGTGTCAAGGAAAAATCCGTATTAATAGTTATCCGCCAGGTATAAGAGGTCATCAGATTGAATTGAGTGCGAGGAAAACGTTACATATACTGGCCATAAAAATAGAAAATAGAGTTGTAGATAAAACTGGAAATGTTATCTCCAATAATATTATCATTATGTCGATTTATCTTTACTGATCAATTTGGAATATAAGTCACTGAGTATTTTTTATATATTTGTTTAACTGAAAAGATAGACTATGATACGATAGTATGAATACGTATTTGGTAAATCTATACATACATCGAAGTCGCCTATCATTTCTTTGGTTGAGACTGTGGTATCAATTCGTCGTATGCTGCCTTGATGAATATCCACATCAAATTTAACACATTGGAATCTTCGCAGAAGAAATACAATAAGTATTGGTGCGACGCCAACGCATATAATACAGATACCAATCGTTAAAACCCAATCTGGATAGTCAGTCGGTATCGTAGTGCCCTGGAGTCATCAAAATTGAATCAATAAATATTATTGGAGCACGTAAATGTCAATGGATATGAAGTAATCCATAAATACTCACTAATGTAGCGCTCCAAACACTGTACTGTGGTTTTTTAACAATCATGGAAAACATACTTGAGCCCAAAATTCCAATCATGATGAGAGGTGCAAGGAATCTCCATGTTATTTGCCAGTATAACCCCGGTCTATAGCCCGTCATCTCTTCAATGTCCTTGGTGAATCTTGATTCGTTTACAAATCGTTAAAACAAAACATATGTAACAAATGAAGTGCTCCATTCATAATAATGATATCAATAAAATAAAAAATAATGAATCAAAAATATCTGCGTACTTCTCATGACCGTAAACAAATACAACTGCAATCATTTCCATCAATGCAACCACTACCAATCCAATTGTACCCGCAAAACTGTCGAATAATTTGAGCCAATATTCTCCAGCGCCCGTACAAAATATCAATCCAACGAGAAAACATACTATACAAACGACAGCAGTAATATATTGTTTCTTTATTCGTGTAAATAGATCAATATCGAAGATAACACAGAGCATTCCCTCGAGTAAACCAATTTGCGAGCCTAATCCAAGTGCTAATAGCATAAGGAAGAATATACATGACCAGAATGGTGCGCCAGGTAATTCAACAATCGCTTGAGCAAAGAGGATGAACGCCAAACCTGTTCCCTCAGCCACCTAGAAATACAATTCATATTGATAATGAAGAATTTGTTATCAGATAGTCAATGGAGATTAAGGGTTATCTATGACGTACGTTATTTAATTCTTGTGTAACGCTACACGTGCTTAATGTTATGTTCATCGGGTTTGTTGTGTTTTTGAAGGAATCTACGAAGTCGTAATATTCTGCATCGGTACTGTTGACATCTATGGTATAACCGTTTGCCATGAGCATATCTCGATTGCTAGAATAACAATATTCATCAATTCCAATAATGAAGGCCAATATGATATTGGTGTACAAACTCATATCACTATTAAAAGCCATAATATAAATGGATGATAGGTGAATGGTTTAGCAGAGCATATTAATGAACATGTTATGACTTGAGTGGGTTCACAAGAAACAATTCTTACTTCTGGATACATTTATCGACATTGGCAACTGCCTTGAATCCCAAAATTGTGAAGACAACTGCACTGGCATAAATGGCAGTAAAAGCATTGCAGATGCTCACGAGAATAACATCACGTACACAATTATTTTGTGGCTTATTGTAACTACCAAAAGCGATGAGCGAGCCGAATGCCAGTCCAAAACTGTAGAAAACTTGTGTTGCAGCGTCAAGCCAAACTGTAGGTTCAAGCAATTTTTCCACCTTGAACACAGAAATTGTCACAATTAACATAAAAAGACGAACATTTCAATGAGAGATAATATAGAAATTGATTTTAATACCTTCGGTGTATACATATGTACAAGTCCAGTGCCTGCCCCTTTCAAAGTAACTCCACGAATGAAAAAAATAGTGAGAACCACATATGGAAATACTGAAGTGAAGTAAACAACCTTCCCTGATGATTGAATGCCTTTCATAACTATGAAGAAGACAATGAGCCAACTGAGCAATAGACATAATACAATCCACCATTTGAGCCCCTGACCATCTTCAATGGATGGAGCAGCGTCGAGTGTTACGCGATACCAGAAGTACGCAGTTGATGAGCTTTTAGCACACTCATCTACTGCTTTTCCAGTTGTTATATTCGCCGGACAATTGGCCCACATGAGTGTGTCCTAAAAATTACCAACGAGCATAGAAGAATGTAATGGAATTAATTCTCTCAAGTTTATTGGTCGGATGTATTTCATCATTGTAGATGTAAGATCGATGGTCTAACAAATATACTCACTTTCATACTTTCATCCTTACTCAAGGCAAAAGATTTTGCGACAGCCTATCGCGATTGAGGGCAAAGAGAAAATATATTATATTCAGTTTATTTGATTAATTATACAAATTGTTTTTCATATTTAATTCAGAAAGAAAAGTTTACCTGCAAAGAATTGAAGAGATAGAAGAAGCACCATGTTATGATGACATTGTAGTACAGAGCGACAAGGAATGTGACGATGCAAGAAGCGATTCCAATTCCACCGAGCCATGGATGAATGTTATTCCAAACACCTAAAGCGCCTTGACGCATTCTTTGGCCAATTCCCAATTCGATAAGGAAAAGTGGAATCCCTTCGAGGATTAACATTAGAAAGAAGGGAATGAGAAAAGCCCCTGAAAGAATTATGATGTGTATTATATACATTTAATGATTTTCATTTGGATTTGTATTGTATTTTATTGTCAGGGGGATTTTATTTTGAAATGTTCCATTTATTGAACATCATTTTGTTTTTGTCGGGCATTATGAGCTAAACGTGTTATCACATTCATAAGTAAGTGAGATATATCGTGATATTGATTGTACCAGTCTATTTCAATATCCATAAGTCGAGTTTCACCTGTCAATAATTGAATTATATCTAATATATTTACTGTTCTATTTTCTTTTAAATACTGCAATATCAAATGACTGATAAGTTTTTCCCTGATGAATTCTCAAGAACAAATATGCATAGCTATAATATATTCGTTATATAAGATGGAAAAATGTGTAGCAAGTTCAATTATCGTTTGGTATTTTTGTCTAAAATATTTCCATGTGGCACTCAGTGTCAACATCACCGAGTGTCTTGTTTTTATTGATCCAACTCGCAATCCCAGCGCTATGTATATATGCTCACATCTCTATAGGTTCCATCTCACCCGGTCCTACATAAGTCATAAATTTTTATGATGACAGCTACGAAGCCGACTCAGCTTCTTGTACAGTAGGCCAATATCAAGAGTAATAATGTCAGAATTTATCCTCATGAATGTTTTCTTATCACGAAATTCATATTCCTATTTATAGATAATATTTATCGATAACAAGCGAATTATAATGTTATGGTGATAGGAAAAAAATAGAATCTGTTACTTAACTACTTATTTTATGCTACAGATCAAAAAATGTTAGGATTAACAAATTGTGCGCACATGTTCAATAAATTGTCACGTGTTAGCGGCTGCCAGTAGCAGGGTGACAAATAGACGGTTAGGAAAATCGATATAATACTTATATACATTGGAGTTTCTCAACGGGAGGATAATTTTTACGGTTCTTTAGTAATTTTACTATAGTTTGATATCTTTCTGCTGAAATCTGTTTCAAAACTGACTAATACAAATTTATTTTCAATATTATTATCATAAATTTTTGTTTCTTTCATCAAACAAACAATATTTTCTATGTGAAGAGAAAATTGAATTTTTTTATTACAGCTTTGCAGTGAATTCAATGACGGAGATAAAGGGAGAGTTTCGCCTCTGTGCTGAGAGACTTTGACGATCAATACATGTAACAATACGGATGCAGCATCATTGTAACTGAATGTGCCAGGTATTCATTCACATAAATCATGAATGTAAGTATTATTCAATAGAAATTATTCTTTTCACTTCTTGAAACGTAGAGGCAGATAGAAGGGACCCTTATTTCTCATTCCAATATCTTTTTTTACACTCGGTTTATATATAAACGAAAAAGTTGATGCGAGAATTCAAATGCAATGTGAGCCATGAAAAATAAACACTCAGTATGTTACAAGCTGGTGTAGCATTTTTTAAAAATTATTTTCAGCAAGCTGGAAATAAATTTTACTACTAGAAAAGAAAATAACACAAAGTGTAAATTAACGTTCAACTTCGATCCAGATGTAATGATAAAATAACAAGAAAGACTGATCAATATCAATTGAGAAATAAAAAGGGTGTCAGTATCAACTCATTGTCTAAAAGATGAAATGGAAAAGAAATTAAATGGATGAATTGTTACAATTACTACAACATAATTAATCTCAGAGTTTAATGATGAATTCCTTCAATTAATTTAGTCGCAAATTTCAAGTGTATATCAACATTCATTCGTGACAATTATATACGTTGATGAGAGTACTCCAAAATAAATATACAAAGAGTGACGAGTAAGATGAAGCTGAATGACATAAAGAAAAATAATCATTACATGATTTTATGACGAGATTAAAAAATACTCTAACAGAATGAAATGTGGAACATGTTGGAATTCGGTAATACAATAAATTAAAAACGATGTTGGCGTATGGTTGCGGTTATTGACCTTCTATACCGTCAGGTGGTTTCATTACTGCGCACATGGCGGTGTATATTATTGGATTAATTCAGGAACATCAAGCACTTTGCACGCTTGCTCATGGATCAAATGGGACATAATATTATAGAGGGTGTAGTGTTTGATCTATTTAACAAAACCTTGAACTCCCTCTGTCCTTTCCTGTGTATAATTAAGAAGTGAAAATTGGAGCATGCTCAAGCAAAATTTACATCGGATAGAGTCTAATCTTTCAATGGTACGCAATTTTCTCTGCAATGTAAGCTTATTAGGGAAATTATATGATTAAGATTAGAGATATGCTAGATGTATGTGTCTAGACATCAGATTGCTGAATATAAATTAGTTCGTGATTTTATGATGATTACAAATATTATTTTAAATTAATGATGAGAAAAAAATAAGGTACTTGGTCATATTGATGCCTTGAAGGATAAACTGATCATTGTGTAGGATTCATTGTAAGTTCGTGTGAAGCTCAATAATTTTTAAGAGATTTTATTTTTTCTGCTCGTTGAGAATTTTTATAGAACACGGGAGTTCCTTTTCAGGCAGTTCTCACACTTGAGCTAATACTAGTATTTGCTTTTATCAGTCCTGCCTAAATTTAGAATGATGTGATGGGTTTGGATCCAGGTTAACGCGCTGATTCTAATATTTGCCTAGTTGATGCGCATTTGATATTATTTTGGAGTAAAAGGGTAGATTGGAGCGTTGATGTCAAGGGGTTGGAATGATCTGGAAGATTTTGGTTCTTTGTTTTACTCACCACCGCCGTTCTGTTGACACATGTATGGGAACCTCCAGATATTACCGAGACCAACACTGTATCCGATAATACTGAGAAAAAATTGCATTTTTCCACTCCAAGCTGCGCGATTATCATCTTTTGGTGTTTCTTGATGGTTTTCATTTGTTCCATTTTGATTATTTGAATTAACGACAATGGTGATGTGTCGTTCTTCATTCAATGGTGTTAATTCATGTCCATTTCGCGGTGTCTCAGTTTTACTCATCTTTCTCAATTTGTATTAAATTTGTTTCGAATAAAATAACTCCAATTTAATTATTTCTGATACAATTTTTTATATATCCTCCTCTATTTCAATATTTCTTCACAATTTCTCCAATTCTTTCAGTGTCAATTTCAATATTCATTAAATTTGAAATCCATTGGATGATATGGAGTGAATATCAAAATACGGAAGACATTTCTCAGTGTGAAAGCATTATTTGACTTCACATAGAACTTTTTCCAAAATTTTCGAGGAAGATATTTGTTTAATTATTCAATCTTTGATTTATCATACAGATGTATTCTCTCTTCTGTGTTTTTAATTTAAATATTGTTTCAACATTTCTATATCTGTTATAATTTTCTCAGGTGAATTAATTTTATTTCACACCAAACAAAATATTCATTTGATCAAATATTGTGTTAGGTGTATATAAACTTTTTTATTCAATTTATATTTTGTAGAAAAAGCGCCTACGAAAATATCAATTTATAATTACTTTATCCATTATTTAATTCACTTTGTCTAAATAATTATTATACATATTTCAAAACTTTAATTGCTTGAATTTAATACTTTTAAGATTTCTCAGACTGGTATTGTATCCAAAGTGTGTTGATACAGGGCCAATTGTTTTCGGACCCATGTATACCGCTTTCGGCGGGCTTCTTTTGACAACTAAATACACAAGATTTTAGTTTGCCGGCTGGTGTAGCAGCTCAAGTGTTTGTGTATCGTTTCGAGATGTAATTTCTGTAATAACAGCAATGTGTACCGTTCGAATGTCAATACTAAACTGGAGGGCAGTTATCGTTGCTCCATACACTGATGCTAACATACATCTACACACAGAAAAGTTGGCTCTTCTCATTGGTTGAATTTCACACATGCGCGTGTAAATCCGCAGCCCCGTTTTTTCAACATCCCCTGTACAATAAAAAAAGAATGAGATTGATGTATCAAAAAAAAATCACATCTTCACTCACGTGGAATTGAACAATAAATTCACAATTTTTGAAAATCGAGAAAATATTGATAAGAAATACATCAGATCTTCTATTCAAATAATGTTAGGGGTTGAATGAGGTCGAACTCATTGAAATCGATATTGAAACCGAACGTGCATATGACGCAACAACTACACCTTATTACTTCATATTCACCACTTTTTTTCTCATATATAGGGTGGGCTAAATAAATTGACTCGTTCAAGGATCAGGAAATGATTGGCCTTGATGAAATAGTGTAAGACAAAAGTTGTAGAGCATGATACGAAGTTTTTGTCTGTGAATAAATTCCTGTATCCTTTGTCCTGCATCCACACTTTTCCTAGAGTAAAATATATCAAAACCAATGAGTATTCTTTGAGTAAATTACTTCATTCAAAATGATTTATCCTGTATTATAATATTTAATTCTTTGCTTCATAACCATCAGTTTCTACAGACCGTTACGATAAATGCAAACAGTACATGAGCTGTTACGCTCATCATATATTAATTTCACCCTCTTGTGCAACCGCTTTGACTATGTTATTATCTACTGAATAAATTCTGCTCTCATGTTTTACTGTAGGATCTATTCAATATACGTTTGTGACCCATTGCACATATTCCGGGCATACGTGAAGGGTAAATTCATCTTTCATGACGTCAATGCCATATATACAACTGAATACAACGGTGGTTATATTTGGATGTTTCTATAGTTTCGTTTGAATTCGTGACATCTGCATAGGCGACATGAATATCAATGCAGACCACATAGCATCAGCCTTGTCCGTTCATGTATCCAACCACTTCGCTCTATGACCTTTCCGCCCTGTTGATCATTTATTTATGCTGAAACTGACTTGCTCTTAGTGGATCGTGTTTAGACAAGTATTTTAAATTATCTAGCACTATTTTTTGATTATTATATGAATATATTAGACAATTTTACATTTGAAAGAAGAATAAAAATATAGGTCTGACGATATCGATGTTGAATGTATCTATTAATAGATCCATGTTGGTGCTCTTTAGGGTCGTAAGTTTATTTCGCTTCCCGTATTTCTATACTTGGCTAACGACATTTATGAGTAGGCGCATTTATATATATGATGATGAGTTATACATGTATAAATAACTGTGTCTAATAGGATTGTGTGGCGCTATAAAGTATTGTGTAGGGAGTATTAATGAAAATGTTTCGGATATCAATTGACACGAATGAATTATTCAACTCCAAATTTATCACAATAAAAAGTTGCCTACATTCAGTTAACTCTCTCCTCTCGCAATTGTTACAGCTGATTCATTTGATTAGAATTCTGGCTTTTATTTTTGTAGTATTCCCCCGTAATATTTGTTTGTTCGTAGGTTCGAGTAGCAATCAGATTTGTATTGCAGTTATGGATATTTTTCTATAAGCCATATATGATGAAGAAATATCGGCTGCGTAGCTGACTCAATTCAGTTTATTCATGTGCGCAGTAGAGGAATACTAGAACAATTAAATGAAAGAACTGTAGAATAAAATTTTATTTGTAGTGTTTTGAGGATTGAATATTACCTGTTGGAGCTAACGGCGCTTGCCTCATAATCCAATTGGAATAAGCACCCACACGAGTATTAATTGCTGGAGTTCCATCAGCGCAAACACCCCCTGTGCTTATTATTGAAGTCAAAATTACTCTGTTTGTTGAAGGGTTTGTCCATAAAACTGGGCCACCACTGTCATGCTGTGAAGTATTGACATTATTTATAGGAAAAGGGAAAAAGGGGTGAACATTTACTTCAGTTATATTTTATATATATTTATTTCTTACTTGACAAGAGTCGCTATTTCTGCCCAGAGTGCACAATTTTTGTGATGTAATACCTCTGTATGATCTCGAGCATAAATCATTTGTAATAACACTCACTCGAGCTTTTTGTAGTATGTTAGATCTCTTTTCACCAGCACCGATTGTACCCCAACCTATTTCAATGATTGTTCATGATTATGGAACATTGAAATTGATAATTGACAGATAAAGTAGCAGGAAAAAAAATTATGAGGTAAAAAATGGAGTTGATAAGTGATTAATTTATTACCTAATATATCAACGAAGTTCCCTGCAAAGGTGTCTCTCCAATGCTGGATAGGAAGACAAGCGGGACCTACTTGTAAATTAAAACTTATAGTTCCATTAATTTCGACCAGTGCAATATCATGATCGTCATTTTCGTGGTTGTAGCTGGGATGTTGTATAATTTTACGGACTCTGTAGAGTTGGGGTGCTTGTGTTTCTGAACCCACTGATACATCATGATCACCAACAAGAACTCCAATTTCCTCTGCCATTTTTCCATAAACGCAATGAGCAGCAGTGACAACTTGCCAAGGATTCACAATAGTTGCTCCACAGTAGACCATTTTTCGAACTGGATCAACTAGACCAGCCATCATGGGATATTCGTTAATTCCAGTATTTTCGCCTTCTTCAATTCTCTTCTGGAATTTTTATTACCATTTAATATACACATAATTGTATTTCATAATTATTCTCATTAGGTATTCTTTAACGCACGAGATTTCTCCATCCACATCTGCAGGTGTCAGAATTTGTCATATTAACAGCTTCCAATGTGCATAGAAATCTTCCACCAGGAGACACTGGCGAGCTGTATAATTCAATAGTTATTTCATTGTTTTTAGACAAGACGTTGATTGGCTGAGTATCACAATAACGTTCACCAGCTGCAATTGATGTACGAACGATGAGGACATCGACGGAGCATCCATGACTCTGACCACAGGAAATATCATTTAGATTAATAGTTGTCAAAATCATTGAAAGAATAATACAATAAGAATTGAATGATATAAAATTACATATGGCAGTTGAACATCAGTGCATGTCATCATAATTGGACGGTCACTTCTGGCGGTCCATCGACAAGCAGTATTTGGTCCATAATTTGCTAATGGATATCCTGGACTGAATATTGGATATGTCTTACCAATTACAATATTTTCTTCATAATCACACACATTATTATGTGAATCCCTGAAACTTTGCCCGGAAGCAATAGATACCAGCAAAATTATCAGCAAACAATCCGCTCCTGGTAGATAATGAAAGCATCATAGCAAATATATTAAAAATAGTTTTTCACTTGTATAAATTCATCATATAATGAAGCAGCAAAAAAATTTTACTGATGAGAATGAAGTGTTAATAATAATTCCATCTTTTATTCATTTTACTTACTTGCTATCATTATCATTCTGTTTTAATGAATGTATTCTACATTGATGCACGTGCTGGGAACTATTGTGAATTAATTCATTCTGTAATTTTTCGTTGCTTTATATAGAGGCTATGTACTGAACTCGGGCCAGCGATAACACATGTACATATTTCACAATTTTATGTTCCCGTTAGATGTATGGGAAATAATTTAGAGTTGTGAAAATATATTTGATGATCTGAATATTTCGTTCGACGTTTACATAGGTGCAAACAAATTTAGATGAATGAATTGTTCGACACCTCATTTTTCATCTATTTAGCAATAATTTTTGAAGAAAATAAATGCTGTCAATTTCATTTTTATTGCTATGAAAAACTTTCATGTTTAACTCATTGTTTTCAAGTAAAACTTATTATCACCATTTTATTAATGTGAAATTTCTTGTAACCAATGGTTTTATATGTTATGGGGACAACAATATTCAGGCTTATATGTCAGAAATTGTGAATTGCAGATTTTTATATCAGACAAGTCTTAATCTAATAAATTTCAATACCAAGTATTCATAAATGGTTTCCTGAAAAAAGGACGATTTTTCTCTGATTCAAAAATCAAAGAAAAAAATAGATAAGTGGATTATTGTTATTTATGATTGTCTTTGTTGAAGAAAATGATTTGAATTTTTTTCTCGTGATTGGAAGCATCATGAAAACTCTTGGATGATGTTCTCTTTTGAATCAAAAAACTTCAGGAATATGGGAACAGTTTTATTCTCTTGATCAGTGATTGTAAGTAACAATGTCCATCATATTTTCGAGCGATAGTCTATTTCATATGATTAATAGGTTTACACTATCGATCAAATTATGGAGATCAAAGATAACATTGAAATAGATTACGCAAACTTTACAAGAGGGACACATGCCACTTGATAAAACGTCACGACATAATAGTAGTATCTGGAACATTTACGCAATATAAAGGTATCATTAATTTTTCAATGTTGTGTGTCGTTCATTTTCGTTCTGCTACCCAAACTTCTTATCATTTTCTATTGTTACTAATCAATTTTGATTATTTATTGCCACGATGAAAATATCGAATGGATAAAGAGTTTGTTTGAATTATATTTCAACGAAAAATAAAAACATAAGTGGTGGAAAATGTACGACCATTTTAGTTTACCGTCTTCAGTTCTGTGTCTATAGATTAGGCGATAAGATATTGGCTGAAATTTCAGGTAGCATTTAAGGAAAGACCACACTAGAAATAAAGTTGCTTATCATATCATCAAAAACCCAAAGTATCAGCCACTTCAGACTTGTTTCATTAAGGCGTCATGCATCTAGAAGATTAAATTTATTATTGATTTGTCATGAGATTATTATGCTTGCAGAGCCCTTGGGTCAAGAACTAAATTCAAGGATCATGTGAAAGGACATAGAGGTCAACGACAATGTCAACTGAAAGACTCACTTAATGTCATTATCAATATCATAGTATTTCTATACATCGTGTATACTTTACAAGTACTTAATCGATAAGAAAAAAATTGCAATGAGTGGTAAGTTGACCTTTATAAATTCGGATTGCAATCCGAGACATTTACAAACTCTTGTAGTCTGTGTAAATTTATTCTTTTGTGGTCAACATTGAGTTGTGAGTAAATGAAAAAATACCACAACTCATAGGCTTCCCACATCCTGTTAATCTAATGATATCGTTTTTATGAGTTCCTGGATATAAAATGAAGAATCCACTTGTTACACTACACATTTTCATTCCACTTCACAATATTTGAATCCTGTAAACAATAATTTTAATGAAAATGAATAAAAATCTACTAAGCAATGTCGCATTGAATTTTTACCTGATGGCACTTGCAACACAATCCAATCAATAAAAGCACCCACACGAGTATTAACGGATGGAACTTCAGTTGCGCAACCTGTACCATAACTGACAATTGCAATTAGTACTCTATTTTTGGTCTTTGGATTCATCCACAAAATTGGTCCTCCACTGTCGAACTTGATGACCGAATGAAGATTGATATA
Organism: Meteorus cinctellus; assembly: GCA_030523045.1. Classification (NCBI taxonomy): domain Eukaryota; kingdom Metazoa; phylum Arthropoda; class Insecta; order Hymenoptera; family Braconidae; genus Meteorus; species Meteorus cinctellus. The sequence continues at coordinate 451,178 of JAPYZF010000021.1, read as the reverse complement.
TTAGAAATTAGTGAAGTACTTCAATCAATCGTAGACAAGTTTATATCCCAAGAGAATCTATACATCTTACCTGACAAGCATCTTTGCCCAGCTCTTCAGTGCATATTTGTCTCTTTGTTATTTCTGGACAAGTTCTAGAACATTTTCTATTGGATATGATATGCACGCGAATAACTTGCAGAGTATTTGATGGTGCCCCACCAAATTCTGTCGATCCCCAGCCTATATTTCACGAGTAATTTGCATTATTCAATAACAGCATTAAATAATGAACAAACTATATTACATAAATTATTTATGGTTTACCTAAAATCTCAGCATAGTCTCTACTGAATGAATTATGTGAATGTTTGAATGGAAGACAAGCAGGGCCAACAAATTTATTGAATGCTATTTCTTCTTCAACTGTCACAATTGCAATATCATAATCTTGACGATCTGCAATGTATTGTGGATGAACTATATAACCACTTGCAGCAAAAACTTTTGTTGCGTCCGTTTCGTCATCTCTTTTCGTGTCATGTTCACCAACAACAACTCCCAATATTTTGTAATCCATTTCATCAACACAATGAGCAGCCGTGAGGACTTGCTTGGGATTGATGATAGTAGCACCACAAAATACAAGATCTCTGTCGTAATCCATCAATGCTGCCATCATTGGATATTGATTGATGTCAGTGTCACTTCCACCAACAAGTCGTCGCTGGATCGAACAATAATTCTGTCATATATATTCATTCTTGTTTATTATTATATTAAATTTCTTTTCTACTTACAGGTTTTTCCCAGCCACATGTACAACTTTCATCAGAAATCGTAGTCACAGCCCGTAGTCTACATAAGAAGTTCCCACCACGTGACTTCACAGAGCTGTAAAGTTTGATGGTGAATTCATTGTTCTTGGAGACAATGTTGAAGGAACCAGTTCCACAATACTGTCGACCTCGAGATTTTGAGGATTTAATTACGACAGTATCAATGCCGCATTTTTTACTCTGTCACACGTAAAAATAATATTAAACAATGAATTAGTCAATGTAGATTGAAGCGATTAATGGATAAATGATTTTTAGCAACGTTTTAATTAATCTACCGCAGGTAGATGGAAATGGCATGTCATATTAATGGGACGATCACTCTTGGCAACCCATCGACATCTACTTCCCGGGCTGTAGTCTTGATTTGGATAGCCAGGACTGAATACGTAATAGAATGAGCCTACTTCAATTACTTGTTCGTGATCGCATTGACCGAATGGAGAGATTGAGCCACCCTCCAGTTCCAGTAAAAAAAATACCAGTGAAAATATTCCTGACTGAACAGAAAGAATAATATAGTATTAACAAGAGAAATTAATTAATTTTCATTCTCTTAAAAGTTTTGCAAACACAAAATTCCTTGGATGATGTTTCACGTGTATAGTTTTGGTTTGCGCTCTACTAATTACTTACTTGTAAATATTTTGAATAAGGTGACATTGTCAATAAACTTGAACACGTGTTCACAGAGAACAATATCTGTTATTCAGATTTTCTCACTACTTTTTTTTAATATTATAAAATATAAATATTATTTGCGGCTAGGAGGAAGACATAATGCACTGGTCACCATGTCCACAGCACGAACAATACCACGCGAATGATAAGACCGTTGATAACCATATAAGAAATTACAACTGTATACATTCGAATCTTATATAGCAATAAATGATTGCAATCATCCATAGATCAAAACTCAATTAATTTACCTTAACATAAATAACTAATGTAATACCTGTGTCTTCAATGAATCGGGAAAGTGAATTTTCTATCAACCATTAGTCGAATCAGTATCAGATTTGACTGAGAGGAAGAGGAAGTGAATATAGTACAACGTTGGTCAGACACAACAATTATTATATATTCAAAGGTGTCTCTTTCTTCGTTTTCAATTTTTCTTTATTAATTTTTTCACTGGCAGAAATAAATACATATAATTAACCGACTTAAAATTATGTCATTCACTACAGTTGTTCTAACAAAATAATAATTAGAAATAGTGAATAATTATTTGCCACGTTGTGTCAACTCATTCAACCTGACAATACCCGAATCCTGTGAAGAAGAATATACATTAAAAATTGACATCTTGTAACTACTTGAAGACAATTCCTACCTTCTGGTGTAAATGTCAAAATCCAGTCAATGTACGCGCCAACACGAGAATTAACTGCTGGTATTTCATCTCCACAAGCACCACCGTAATTTATAATTCCAACCAGCACCACATTTTTCGTTGTGGGATTCGTCCAAAAAACTGGACCACCACTATCAAACTTCAGAAATGAAAATGGAAATACATTATTAAATGTTAAAGTACTAAAATTAATACTGGATTGGTTTATATCACTTGAAACATTGAAGTTTTATATTCTATAACTATATCTCACTTGACAGGAATCTTTTCCTTGTTCCATAGTGCATATTTGCCTTTCTGTTATATCACGATAACTTCTAGAACATTCTCTATTGGTCATAACGTGTACTTCAGCTTTTTGTAGAGTATCTGATTGTCTTTCACCAAATTCTACGGAACCCCATCCTATATATAAAAATAATAATTCATTATAACAAATGATCTATGACTTACACATACTGAAAAAGTCATTTGAAAATATTTGATATTTCACCCAAAATATCGACGTAATTTCCTGCAAATGAATCTTGCGAGTGTTGAAATGGAAGACAAACAGGACCAACCAGTTCATTAAATTGCATTTCTCCATCAATACCGACAATGGCAATATCATAATCATCAACGTTTTGGGAGTACTGTGGATGAACTACATAACCAGACACACGAAAAAATTGTGTTGCATCAGTTTCGTCTCCAGTCGTGGTATCATGTTCACCTACAACAACTCCCATTATTCTATAATCTCTCTGACTGACACAATGCGCAGCAGTGAGAACTTGTTTTGGATTAATGATCGTTGCACCACATGATATAATTTCTTTTTCTAGATCGACCAATCCTGCCATCATTGGATATTCATTGATGTCAGTATCATTTCCACCGACGATTCGTGTCTAAAATGAGAATTGTTCTCATCATATATATGTAATTTCTTTTATTATTCTTCTTCAGGTTATTCACTCACTGGTTTTTTTCTACCACAGGTACAACTCTCATCAGAAGTGGTATCCACAGCGCGGAGTGAACATAGAAATTGACCACCGGGTGACTGTTGAGAAGCATATAATTCTATGACGATTTCATTGATATTGGAGACAGCGGTGAAAGATCCAGTGCCGCAGTAATATTGACCAGGTGCTTCAGACGTTTTAACAACGAGGACATCCAGACTGCATTGATCACTCTGATATATGTAATATTCAAGATAGATTGATGGGCTTTGGCTTGAATCGATTGGTACAAAAAAAAATAACTGGGAAGAGTAGATATTGTTACCTGAGGTATGGTAAGATTGCACTGCATATTAATAGGTCGATCGCTTGTAGCAGTCCATCGACATGTAGTACCTGGTTGGTAATAATAGTCTGGATAACCGGCAGGACTATAAACATAGTATGTACGATCGGCTTCAATAACCTGTTGGAAGTTGCATTGCTCGAATTGAGCATTGGTAAAGTCAGCCAACTCTAGTAGGAACATCAAGAAAAAGAATATCCCTGACAAACATGGAAAGAAATGTATCGAATTAGAAAATTCTATAATTAATTAATTAATTTTCTATATTTATTCCATACTTGTAAACATTTTAAAAGAATTTATGCAAATCGTTGTTGGGAATTGTGGCACGGTTTCACAGTAGTCATGAACTGGGATCATTCCATGTTTGCGACAGCGTATGCTACACAATTGCATAATTGAGTTTAAATTGTTGATAACATTTACGCATATGTTGTAATTTCTCTTCATCAATTTAATGATAAGAAAAGTATTGTGAAGGTTTGGATATTTACTTTTTCATGTTATCATTTTGTGACATTGTTGAAGAACTTAAATATTTGTGTACAACCATAATGTTCCTCAATTTTTTCCTGAGAATTACTGTCAATCGTTTAAAGAATAATTGTTATAACTGACCGCAGAAGGGCATGAAGTGAGAAATGGAAATAACAAATTGGGGATAGACTTGACTTCAACTGTGGTATCAGATAATTTTTATTGCATTTGTTTTCAAGGGCTTCTTGATGGAGAAAGTAGATACAGCACGACATGAGTTAGACGTCTCAATCATGGATAATATTTAAAAATTATGTTTCAGTTGGAAAATAAATTATTGACAATTGTTTGTATGAACTACGTTGAATTCATATTATCAATATAATTGTTCTCGACGACAACGACAACGAATACAAGTAGTGAGATAATTGATATGAATGGAGTATCTGTCAATTGCAATAATTATTCAACCTGACAATATTTAACACATGTAAAGAAGAGTATCAATAAAAAATAAAGGGTTTTAGCTCTTTTATAAAATACTGAAGATGGTTTTCATCTGTTGTTGTTGAAAATTCAATCAATAAAATATTTATCGACGTTTTGCCTTCAATTCATTTGTCAATTTCATTTTATCTTTTTTATTTTATTCAACAAATCAAATAAATTTTATTAATATAATTTAAATTAACAATAAAATTGAATGGAATGAATAATGAGATGATTGATGAATACTTATCACGCAGGTCATTTTAGTTTATTCCGATTGGCAATATTTCCATCCTGTAAAGAATGAAATTGATGAAGAATATATAGAAGACATATTTATCGTATTACAAATAATAGTTACTTGGTGGTGCATGTTGCAAAATCCATTCAATATGAGAACCTACACGAGAATTAACTGCCGGTACATTATTGCCACATAGCTGACCAAAGCTGACTATTGAAACTAATACCATTTTTTTTGTTGCAGGGTTGGCCCATAATACGGGACCTCCACTATCAAACTGAAAGATGAAAATAAGACCACATTATGTATTGAACACTCGTTTAGGTAAGTCAATTGCAGCTTCAACTGTATTGAAACTTTTGTTTTCTTCAGTTCTCTTTATATGTAGCTTACTTGACAAGCATCTTTGTCTTGCTCAAGAGTGCACATTTCTCGTGATGTAATTTTTGGATAACTTCTGGAACACTCTCGATTTGTAATAACTGGGACCCGAACTACTTGCAGAGTATCAGACATTTTTTCACCTGTTCCAAGTGAGCCCCAGCCTAAATTTCACAAACAATTTTGTATCTTAAATAATGGATGAATACAAATGAAAAATATTATTGAAAAATGATTTATTAGTTACCTAAAATATCGACATAACTTCCAGCAAAAGAATCTTGCGCGTGTTGAATTGGCAGACAAGCAGGGCCAACGAGTTCATTAAATATTATAGTTGTTGTAACTGTGACAATAGCAATATCATAATCCTGAGTAGTTCGAGAATATTTTGGATGAATGATAAATCCACTCGTTGTATAAAGTTGTGTCGCTTGCGTTTCGTCACCTCTTTTCGTGTCATGTTCACCTACCAAAACTCCTACAATTCTGTAATCCATTCCATCAACACAATGAGCAGCAGTGACAACTTGCTTAGCATTAATGATAGTAGCACCACAAAATACAATTCTCTTCAAAAAGTCAACTAATCCTGCCATCATTGGATATTCATTGACGCCAGTTGTGTCCCCACCAACTATTCTTGTCTAAAAAACAAATTAATTTGCTACATACATTGAATTTCTACTCAAATTTTATTTAGTTCTTTCTAAACTCACTGGATTTTTCCAGCCACATCTACAATCTTCATCAGATATGGTGTCAACAGCTTGCAATGAACAAAGAAACCTTCCGCCAGGTGAGTTTGGTGAACTGTTGAGTTCAGTGATAAGTTCATCACCTTCAGAGATAATTGTGAATTTACCAGTACCGCAGTAACGTTGACTAGGTGCACTTGATGATTGAATAATGACGACATCTACACCACATTGTTGACTCTGGAAAAATCAACCAAACAAAAAAGTTGATCAGTTTCTTCTCATATTGATCAATAAGATAAAAAAAAAATAGAAAAATTCTCTATAAATTCACCTCAGGTATTTGAAAATCGGTGCATGTCATGTTAATAGACCGATCACTCTTTGCAGTCCATCGACAGTTGGTGCCAGGATCATAATTTGCGTATGGATAGTTAGGACTGAATATACTGTAAATCTTACCAGCTTCAATTATTTGTTCATAATCGCATTTAGCATATTGAGAATCGCTGAGAGTTGCAAATCCCAGTAGTAACATCAAAGAAGGAAAAAATTCTGCAACAAAAAAATGAATTAATGCATCTTGCAATATCTACTTTTCTCATTAAATTCATTTTGATTTCATTTCAATGTCAAGGATGAACATCGTCAGAAGTTAATGAAATTGTTTTTGCAGATGTATTAGCATAGTTTATAATGAATTATAAATTCTTACTAGTTAGCATTTCGCAGTGATTATGAACTAAAATTGTTTCATATAATCAACAAAGCTATTTAACTGCATCGTTGAGCCTGTGATACTGATAACATTTGCGCGAATCTTATAATATAACTCTCACTCTTTCACGATGGCATATCATCATTTGATAATGTATGGAAATTCCAGAATATTACTGTCTTCGCTTACACTAAATTGTTCACTGTATCATATTTATAAACAATGACATTAATAATTATTGTTTATTTACACACTATTAATGATATCAGAACTATCAACGCCATTAATTTATGATTTACCACTAATTTTATTAAGACAATTGTTTTTTAATGCCTCAATTGTCCTTTTAAATGAACGAATTTGAAATTACACCAATTTCAAGTTCGTGGGAATCTTTTATCGTCAATGCCACAAGTCAAATATAATTAGCCAGAGTGGCTGGATTTTATCATATCACGAATTTTTGTAATTGTATATCCGTTTCGAAATTTGTAACAAGAATCATACCTTTTATTTTTCATATATTTTTTTACCAAGTATGACCACAGTCTTCCGGGAAGTATAAACAAAAGTACAGACATTTCTCTTTCTAATGTATAAGTCTTAAGAAGAAAGAATGATAGGGAGATTATTTATATTTGCTCTTGCAAATTGTGGTGGCGTCACAGCGCTCAATACGACTTCTTTGACATACAATAAAAAATCATAAACGCTTGAAATCCCATCTATTGCATTGTATCTTATCGCGTTGATAGATGAAGTGATAAGTGAGTGTTCTATACAGAAAATGTGGAAACACTTTTGATCTGTTGTAATAAACGACTTAATTAATTATTCTCGGTAATGTTTCCATGTGAGAACGTTGATTATAAACTCAGTCTTCTAATATAATTCTACAGGAGATTCATTGTACATTATCAGTCCTGTTTTATGGGTTTATCAATTGTCTTCAAGAAATGAAATGGATTTTTTTACATTCAAATATGTAGTTGAAAAAACCCGCGCCATTTTATGCGCTGCCGCAATGCGCGCCGCGTATCGGTGATATTTGTTACCATAGCAACAGAAGCATTCGATGATTACACATAAAAGCAGGTGAGCAGGTAAATTCATTAACCTTCGTATATCAAAACAAACTGTCGTAACATTTATTCATCGGGATTAACTCGATTCTTTAACATTAATCTGTTTTTCCTTTTGTAATATTTTTTACTTGCGTTAATTGTTGATCTTTCTCGGGCTGTACAATGTTGGTGTGATGTCGTATTTTTATGGAGTGCCTATGACGTCTATGGGGAATTATTATGACGATGAAATTAGTAATAACACGAAAAAAGTAACAATTGCGAATGGATTGACCGAGAAATGAAGAGAAGGAAGAATAGTTTCAGGCAGTGTTATAATTTTTTATTTCATTCATTACAGAATAGTCGAAATGATTCATCAGCAAATGGATCCAACTTGGCTGCTCACCGCTCATCTCGTCATCGACGGAAACATTCGTCATCGAGGCGCCGATGTGTGCCAAAAAGTGAAGACGTTTGTAATATTGTAGGAGATGGCGAATTTCAAAGTATTTCGACGAAAACTAAACATAAACGTTATAAAGAGAGGCACAAAACTGTGGAAGATGATGAGAAATTGATGAGTAACGTGGCGTCGACGCCAGAATCTGGTAATTTTCATTCTTTGTTTGGAATGGGGTTTATCATATTGTTTTATATTCAGAATGTGCGAATTCTTATATGGTTTTTTGTATTGAGATTTTATCATTGTAGCACTTGTATGATTATGAATTAATGGTTCTCTTATTATCTCTGTTTAGGTTTCATGGAAGAGAACAGCGAGAAAGAAACTTTACTCGCTAAACAAAAGAATAAATACAGTAAATTGCAGAAGGATTATGAAGCGTTGCATGCAGATCATATAAAATTACAGAGTGTATTGGAAAAAAAAGACTCTGAATACCGTGATTTGCATGCAAATCATGATAGGTTACTTAAACATATTCAGCTTGTGGAGCAGGAGAAAAAAAATGTTTTTATCGAGCATAAAAAAGTTGCTACCGAGAACAAACAATTGAATGAAGATGTTATGTTATTGAAAATATTGATTTATCGATTGAATGTTGAGTTAGAGAGATATCAAGACAAATTACGAGCGTCAAATCAAAAACATGATGACTCAATCGTTGAAAATTCGAGTGAGGGGGTGGATTCCACTTTGGAGAAGAAAAAAATTTCCCAGTCATGGGGTCGGGTCAATTTTCACGCATTGGGACCTTTGCTAGAAGCTTTTCAAGAAAATATTCGTGAAAAAGAACATTTAATAAAACAATATCGTCAGGAGTGTGATGATTTTGGAGCGAAATGCAAAGAGATCGTTGCGGAAAATGAAGAATTGCGCAAAGATGTAGATAATTTAAGATTGCAGGTATTTACATTTCATCAGATCCAAAGTAAATATTTATCGATAGTGCATGTACTGATGCTAAAGATAACGTTTGACCATTAATTATTCCAGGTTGATAAACTGACTTCGGAAATGAAGATATTAGTTGATGATGCTGCGATTGTCAAAGACGAGAATGATATCTTGATCAAACAGGCATCATTACAGAAACAAAAACTTCATGAAATCCATGCAATATATGAAAAAAAAGTTAATTCAATGTCTGAGGATAATAACAAACTGCATCAGAGTTATACGACTTGTCGTACTGAGTTAAGCAATCTTCAAGGAAAATATGAAATTTTGACCGATGGCTATGAGAAATTGAAGAAAAACTCTGAAAAAACTATGCCCATCTCTGTACATTCGGATGCCATTGAAGAATGTAAAAGATTATTCGAAGAATTGAAAACTCAATATGAAACAGAAAAGAAGAAGTTAGTAACCCAATTGAAAAAATTTGAAGAATCAAATCCCGAAAATGAGAAAATTATAGCTACTTTGACTGCCGAGCGAGATCATTTGAAACAACTGTCAAGAAATCTCGAAAAGAATTCAAAGTGAGTCTATTTTCATATCTAAATCAATATCGAATTCTTTTTTTTTCATCATTATCATAAATTGGAATCTTCCTTCTATTTTTTTAGACGAATTCAACACAAAATGGACTCAATACAAAGTGCTGTATGCTCAATTCAAGTATCTCGTGATTCATATAAACGACAGCTAGCGAAGACAACAGCATACTGTGAAGAATTAATAACTGAACATGAAAAACTTTTAGCGGAGAAAGAAAACTTGCTTGTGATGCTTCATAAGCGAGAGAAAGAAAATGAAAGTATTAAATATTTGGGTACCACAATCGCCCAAAGAATGGGGACTCTGAAAAGTCAATTGAAGGTATGCATTTATTATCATTTCAATGAATGTTAAATTCATCACATAAATTTAATTATTCTCTTATTTTCGTATAGGATGTCCAAAGAGGTGCACAACAACAATTGGAGACGGTGGAAAAACATATAAAAATACAAAAGGTAGGCGTTGGACAGTTGAAATCTGATTATCATCGTGAGTTAGAAAGATTGAAACATCTAATAAAGCAGAAGGAAGACGTAATAGGCAAATTACAACGAGAGAAATGTGCTACACAGGACAACCTGGACCGAGTGTGGCAAGCCGCTACCAGTGATGATAAAGTAGTCAAGGATGCATTAAAGCATACGAATGTTCAGAACGTTTGAACTGGTTGCCCTGATGGTCCAATAATTCAAAGATTTTGTCTTCGAATTCTCATGATTGAGAAAAATATCCAACTATCGTTGACTCGATATTCAATTCAGTATTTATTTCTGAACAATCACATCTAATAGCAATTCCTACTAGTCATTGTTTCAATAATATAAAAATAATTGGTTAGATTCAATGTTAATTCTACTATAGAATTTCAATTTATTTCTCATATTTCCTTGATATCCCTGTCTCACTATTGTTCATCATTAATGATTATTGCTTCCGTTATTTTTTTATTCGCAATTCTGTCATTATATTTGCCCCCTGGGTGATTGCCGTTGCATACACACGAGCCCAATGATATATAGTCACCTGCTTTATTTAGTGGTGACATCAACCAACACAAGTGGCAGCGAAGGTTGTCCCATTTGACGGTATCGAAGTTTATGTTTTCTGAAGACCTCAAGTATTTATTATGCGAATGATCTCACGTCCGTTTCATTTACATATCCACGAGCTAAATGATTTCGTTCCGTTCCGTTATTGATATTATCTCATCTTATCACTGTCAAATTAAGGAGGTATAGGAAAAAAGTGAAATTCATTTTGTGACAAGGAAATTATATTGAAGGTGGTGACCGTGATTTAGTGGATTTTTTTCTCTATATTTATTTTGTTATCTGTATTTAACAATCGGTGAATCATATATAGTTATTATTTCTATCAAAACTGATATCTATTTTCTCTGTCAAAATATTTTTTCATGATGGCGTGATAAAAGTTCAATTAATGATTGAGTAATCGCTAGAAAAAGGAAGACAAACGAAATAATTTTTCGTGTCAATCAAAGAATGCTCTCGGTCTCTCAAAGAAATATTCGTGACACTGGTTTGAATAATTTTTTGTTTCCTTTTGAAAAATGTAAATTCAATGCTTACATAACACGAGAGAAAGAAAGCATCATTATCATTTTTATTTTCAACTCATTATGTTATTCAGAAAAAAAAAAGTCGAAAAGTAGGTCGCCACATTTCAAGGATTCAAATTGTCATTCTTAACGGGTTTCCATACTACATATTGTGTAAGAGGTAGGATAATTATTCGATAACAGTTCATTGCCAATTCTTCTCAGTTTTTTCTGTTTTTTTTCCACGAGAACATTCGATAGAATCTTCATTTTCCATTCATCTATTTTTACTTAAATCCTTTCACCTGCATATTCAAATTACACTGAATTTCCAATTATTCATCTCCAGGGTCGAGAGTGAACAGCATGCCAAAGCCCATCGATCGAGCTCAACTTGAATGAAAGTCACTAGGAATATAGTGTAAGATGTTGATACGTTCAATGTACTGATGCCTTTCCTTAGAAAATTGCATTCCTCATTGAAACATTATTCGACCTGAACACTATCACATACATATTATAACTTAATTTCGCAGTGGAAAATTAATTCCAATATATGTCGACCAGCGAAGTGAGTACATATTCATTATTCTTTATCAATCAGTGATCAATTATTCTCTCAGAGAATCCTAATGTAATCCCTATCAGAATTCTCCATCACATTCAGGAGTCTCCCATCTCCGTCCCAAATTATCTTCTCCAATTGTTCTACACAGACTAAAATATTAGATGCTCTCAATAAAATATGAAGCACATAAACTATCAACGAGCAGTAACAATAATATAAAATAATGTATACTGCACTCTCTGCAAACCATTAGCCGTTCAAATTCTCCCGCGATATTTTAGCTGTGTAAAACGGGCTGTAACGCGCGCGCGCGCACTCTCGGCAACCCTCGGAAAAACCAAAATGTCGTCGGGCTATAGGCGCGTCGTCTGGAACCGGGTCGGGTTCGTGATAGTAAAACTCATGTAATCACCAATTAATTAAATCTAATATACACAGTGCCAAGACATACAAGTATTTAAATAAATTAATATAAAGATAGTAAGGTTAATTGCTGTGATTGGCGTTCACAAATTTCGTTATCATTCGTGGTATAAAATTTTGTCAACCGGTCATTGATTTTTTTCCTCTTTTTTTTTACTCTCAATGTACATACACGTACTACGCTCTATCAGATGATCCGTAAAACGTCATCCAATCATTCAGTAAAAAGGTATATCACTTCATATTTATATAATTTTATTGACAATACTGACTGAAAAGATAAAAAAATTATCATTTAATATTCATAGGATTTTTCAGCGGCCAATGACATTTTGATTTTTTTCTCAAATACTCAAATGTTTATGATCAATTTTTATATTGATAACAACATCGTCTCGGTTTTTTCATGACAATTGCCTTGGGTTTTATTCAATCAGGCAGGAAACGTGAACATATCTACATATATATATATATATATATATATATATATATATGCATTCATTGATTAATTTTATTATTTTTGACACAATTTGACATCAGGTGAAAGAAAATTTAGGATTACAAGTTGCGCAGTGGAAACGAAAATGATACGGAGAATTTTGATTTTAATTTTCACTTAGTCATGTAGCGATAAATTGTTCTATTCATTCATCCGAACAGATTTGTACTGTTGAAATGATGTATTTTTCGCTTAATACAAGTTCTTAACACTCCTCATTCGGTATCTATCAGAGAAGGAGACTTGAATAATGTTTACATTACGTTAATTACCTTTGTGTTTATTTTGTAGTATCGATTCCAAGAAACTTTCACTACTGGTGTATTTTTCTTTTCAATCGTTCATTTCATTTCTCTTTGTATTCTTCCAATAGTATGCAAAACTTCATTTGTTGTGATGTAAATATCGAGTCATTTCTTACATTTTGTCATGCTGCGTCTCAGCAGAAGGTATCTATAATTATTTCCCACCCGTGAACCTTTATTTTTAACTTAGTTTTTAATATATACCTGCTCTTCATGTATATGTTAAACGTTTCCACAGCGATTCATATCGCCTTCTCATTCATGTTAATTTAATAATTTACACGATTGCATAATTATATTTATTTTTTTCCCCCTTCTTCATAAAGTTCATTGTTTTCGTGACAACAATTTTTTTTCGTTTGTTAAAAATAGTACATATGATTCACGTGATTCATTTAATGAATTGTTGGATAAAATGAACGGTATGACGAGTGTAAAATTATTAAATCGATAAAAGTTCGAGTCGATTATCGTTGATTGTTCTTTTTTTTTATTTTTTTTCATTTCTCATTTTTTGTTGCTTAAATGATTGGTGACTAAGATTGTCCCATAACGTGGAAAGAATTTGTCCTTGGACTGCGTGTGAAGTTGTCTATATCGTTATATCAATAACGTAATCAATAACATTTCCATTATATCAAAAAAAAGTCATTCAACATGGTACATCAACGGGGACAATTTTACGACAATTTGTGCCGGTGAATTTTTTTCTCTTGTTATTTCTCTATTTGGGCATAGACCCAAGTCGTACAACGACGAAAAACAAGGCCAGTAATATATAACGGTTCAATTCTAATGGACCAATGCAGTATGTATAGAAACGTTGATATATATGTATGCAAAATAATCCCGGAAGTGCAACTGGTTACGTCACAACTAACTACCTACACAACAATTAATTTGTGAACGATCACTGACGACACGCTCTGTATATGACAAACATTGTTTGATTATTACTGTGGATGGTATCAGAACCCCTGTGAGTTATATAAATGAGAATGAAAACTTTTTTTGTCCTTTCTTTCTTCTTGCGATATTCATAGTGCATATACGGCTCATTCTACTATACACTCAACATCCGTGACATGAACAATTTAACAAGAGACAATGCTCCAGTGGTTTTTCGGCATTTTAACAAAGCCCATACATACACACAAAACACTCTATCTTTCATTTCAATTAAATCTTCTTTCTCTCGTGCGTTTCATTTCAAAGATCAACTGGTGAAATTTAAAACGACTGGTATATTCTTGGCGCAATTACCATTATCGTCGCATGTGACATTCAATCGTAATTTCAAGTATTCATCAATTAGTCAGCCATCTAAATATATAAAAATTTAAATCTTCATTGGAAAATTAAAAAAACAATTTCAAATTATATTGAAATATCAATTTTTTCTTCTCATACAACCGATGAAAATCAATTTGAATAATTAATTACGATAGTTATAAAAAAATTTCTATTCCTTATTATGAAATTCTAATTATTTATAATCTTATTATTGATATGTTTCAGATATTTATGGGCGTATAATTTAACTGGCAACGTGAAATATGCCGCCTAGTCAATGACTTTCAACCAATTCCACGAATATAATAATATTCGACATTTGAAATGACGTCGCCAGGTTAATTAAACATAGACATATGTACACGTGCCTACACTCACGCAGTAATTATGTGGCAGTGTTAATGAAAGTGACGATAGTTACTTGTGAGTCTAATATTATATGCGTTCATGTTCGGGGATTCAACGTCAAAGGCAGCAGTTAATAGTGTGAATGTAATATTCAACTTATATGCAAGTACATATTTTTCGTACATACACAATACGTATGTACGCATTACACATAGGGAGACAGGCGGGGGAAATCGTGAATCGTTTCTCCGCGCTTTTGCGCGCCGCACACGGCAGTGGCTAGAATCAGTTGTATGTAACTCGTTGTTCGGCCAATAAACAAACGACCGGCGACGCTGAATGCACACGGACGATTCTTCTCTCATCACACGTTTTACTTGCTAATAATTGTTTGAATAAAAATAATAGACACGTGTTTGTATATTTGGTCGAGCTGTTGTTATTCACGTGATAAAGATAAAGTTGAAGAGTGAGTTCGAATTCGTACTATTATATAAATATCATTCTGATATGATAAGGAAATAATAACGAAACTATTCCAGTGTGGGAATTCAATGGCGAGAGGTAATTCAGAGCAATATAATGAATTATAAGTAATATATGTGTTTACATACTTGCTTTTGCACACATCAATAACAACAACAACTGTATAAGATGTATATTTTACTTCGCACGTGCGTTCGCATTTGCCTCAAGCGACATGAATGAACGTTCATTAATATAATGTCAGCGTTTGTGATAAATAGTGCGCGATAAATAAGTGAAAGGTTTTTTTTTATTTCGTTATTTTGTGTTATCGAGTCAAGTTGATTATTATTTAATACGAGAGAAGACTGAAGTGTTGAGTGTGAAGTTGAATTTGGAAAGAAGACTCAAATCAAGAGGAAAGTGTTGACGCAGATGAATGAGGAAATGTGTTTAGTGTGAAGAAGCAGAAAAGTCCTGAGGGATCATGGAGTTTGAGCTTGATGGAAGCCTGAAGGAGTGGGCCAAGGACAAACCCTTGAGCATTTTACAGTTGGATCCAGCTGACCGGGCTGTTCTTCGGATTGCTGGTGAGTCAACATATGATATATTTCCGTATATTTATTCTTTCTTGACACCCATGTGTGTTTGCTCGTGCTGTACAAATATATTCGGCAGTTATGGCAGGGAAGGGAGAAAGAGAACAGTCGTTTTCTTTTATCATTTCTATCGTGTTTTATTATTTAGTTTTGTGATAAGTAGTCATGAATATATGTCGCAAAAAAATATATTCTCGCTTGGAAAGAACGAAAGAAATGGAATAAATCGAATTATTTCAGTAGTCAGTTGGATTTATCAGTGAAGATACGAATTTGTGTTGTATTATATTAATTCTATTTCACTGTTTGTGAAAATGAATATTTTTTATTAATTTTTCATTACCATATCAAGAGAAAAATGGTTCAATTGAGTTTTGTTTTAACACATTGCTATTTATTCCAATGAATTTATAAGAAAAGTTGAATGGAAAAACAATCGACATTCTAGATTTTATAGTGCTACGATATTTACCAATGAAATATCTGCAGCGCAATCGTTGACACAGTTCTACCCCTTGTTTTCATCTGAATTGAAGCCTCTACCTGAATTATTCGATTATCGCAAACGAAAGGAAACGTGACTGAAGAGAACGAATATTATATTTCCTATTGTTGCCTAGATTCCCATTCATATAAAATTGAGATTCACATTGAATCAAATTCCAATGGAATAAATCGTTTCGTTAGTTTTCATGACATCATCGTTGCAAAGTGAATATGTGGTTGACTCATTTATTCTAGAAGAAATCATAGACGAACATTGCATATAGGAGAATAAAAATATTTTTATCAATCGAAGGTGGCGTATAGTTCATTTAGTATTGTGTCACGGATAGTATTGATGCGTTTTGATTTTTACGAATATAAATTAATAATAATTAATTTTCATCACATGTTTCTTCATATGCTCCAACCGAATAATTTGGCAATGATTCTCCCTCTGCTTCCCGAATTTATTGATAGTTATTTATTGGTCGGTAGCTTTTGTATTGATAATGACTGATTGCGAGATTCAAAACCGGTTAGATCCTGGTCTCTCGTAATTATTAGTCATCTTCTTATTTATATCATCTCGCCTTACACATGATAAGGTTCTGTTACACTTTCTTCGACGAGTGTATGTATCTACAACCACGTTCCTGCATGATAATCGTGGGAAACAATTGAACATCGAATGTTACACGGTTGCCATAAGCAACAATGTTGATGATTTTTCTCTCCCCATTGTTCTTCCCCTTTTTTTTTTGTCTTGTCTGCACCAGTAAGAATTCGGCTTGTAGTGTAATTCCAAGAGATAAACATTGTAGCACACAACGACGATGTAAATAAAAGTAGCCCTAAGCGAATGGAAACAAAAGGAAAAAAGAAACACTTATATAGTCGTTGAGTTCAAGCTCTCGCGGCAAGACACGTTTGTCGATGCGATGCTTCAAGACGAAGAAAGAGAACTCGAGTCGTGCGACTTACTGAGTCAAAAAAGAATGAGATGAAAAATAAAAATAAAATAATCATAAAAATGAAAATAAAAATGATTCTGTGTGTAAGATGTATTGTGGACAAAGGACTTTAGCGCGTGTTTCAAAGCGCGAATGCGGGGAGATGGTGTGAGAGAAAGGGAATGAAAGAGAAAGACAGATGACATAAAGTAAAAACCCACAGTTGGAGTTCCGGTGCGGTGGTTGAGTCCGTCAGGAGAATGTAATTCGTTTTATTGCCACTTTTTTTTACCTCCATGGCTCTTCAACCTTCTTCTGACACTGTTTTTTTTTTATTTTTTATTTCATGCTATGTCAATCATACATTGTTGGCGAAGGTGTTTTTGAGAGTCAAGATCGGTCGTTATACTTCTGAAATGATGCGCGAAGCTAAAGTTGCACAAATTTAAAGAATGTACATGAGCATAAGGGTATTTGAAACACAATGGCTCATGACCATGCTCTTCTTTTCAGCTGCTCACTGTATTTATTTTTATATTTATTATCATTTTCTTTTTCTTCGAAATGTTTTAATACATCTAGAAAATGTGTGAACCACGCGACAGAGGGGGATTAGAATTTATAGTCAGACAGCTGTTCTTTTATTTTGGTATGAAAAATTATTTTTATTCGTTTATAATTTTTCTCTTCGTTGATGATCGATAATAATTGCTGAAGTGGTTAATAACGATGAGTGGCGAGCATCTGACGCCTCGTCCTCTCATACAAATCGTGTATACATACAATCACAGCCGTGTTAATAACGGCATTCGTTATAAATATAGTCGACAGGGGCTCAAAGTCAAGTAGTCTTAATCGGTCATGATTTCTCATCGACCGACAAGGACTCGTAAAGCAAATATATGCACATGGCAGCAAATAGACTGTGAATATTCACTTCTTAATTGTTCTATACAGTGTTGAAGATTCATTTCAAGAAGATTAAAAATAGAAAATTCAAATTCATCATACAATTTTAGTGTTCGTAATTTTTCTTAATTAATTCAATAAATTATCATTTATATTATGTACTGAATATTATGTGCATGTATAAGTAAATAGACTGTAAATATCTACAATGAAATAATGCAATTTAAAATTGAAAATTTATATCGAGAAATTCAGTAAGAAATTAGCGTTTCACGTTTTGTATCATTATTCATAATTTTTTCTAATTAGATATATTAACTCGTTCCATATGAACATTTAATTATGATATTTTAGAAATTGTCCCTAATCGAGCAATCAATATTATCTTAATGCTTCTTTTCTTATTGTGAGAAAGTATACAGAAATGTAAGTAGATAACGAATATGCAGAGAGAAAATTGTACGCTATAAGACGGAGTCAAATTTTTATTCTTTCACGGTCCGGTCTTATTTCATGATGCACACACAACTTTTATTCGTATGCTCTTGCACTACTCGAGCTAGCGGTCAGAAAAGAGAACCAACAGGATGCGCGCGTATTATGTATAGTAGTAGACATGCTCCACTGCCAGCCTGCCACTGCCATAAATAATAAGGCGCTGTATATGTTGTCCATATAGACAGGGGTACTCAACTAACTTAATATTATAATTTATTTCCTTCTGTTTTTTTGTCATGTCTATGTATCTTCCCTAAATCCATACGCAATGACAATAATATAGAATGTTCTAAACGAAGACAACTCCACTAGGTTATTTGAAATAAAAGAGGGTGGCCTTTACTTTTGTGTTGATCACATATTCGCGTGTCTTTCAATTGTGAATA
Organism: Meteorus cinctellus; assembly: GCA_030523045.1. Classification (NCBI taxonomy): domain Eukaryota; kingdom Metazoa; phylum Arthropoda; class Insecta; order Hymenoptera; family Braconidae; genus Meteorus; species Meteorus cinctellus. The sequence goes on along the minus strand of JAPYZF010000021.1, from coordinate 432,377 downwards.
AATTGTTCGTCCCTTCATGGGTGAGCTCTTCAAAGTTTCACCGACTTCATTTACTATGGCAGGCAATTAAGTGCTGCCCTTGATATCTTGAAATTCTATTAAATGTCGATTATCAATTTTTAATTGTTAAAATTTTATTATTTAGTTTAAATTGGTTTGTCCCCATTTTTCATGTCTCTGTGTCACTTTCTTGTTAATTCACGTATATGGTCATTGACCTTTCCTGCCTCATTAACGAGTTGCAAGTGGATTGTATAACAGCAACAATGAAAAAGTAAGAATAGCGATGATAAAGCTCTATAATAGAGGGGCTTAAAAAAAGCAGTTATGTATTTTTGTTTTCATTTATCCGACTGAATGGAATAAAATAAATTACTTTGATCCGCAATTTCGAATCATGAAAATTGAGTTATATGATAATTGTGGTTGAGCGGTTGTGGCTTTGGTGTATGCACTGTTATTTTTCATTCAATAATAATATATATACATACGTTCACATTTACTATCATTATTAATATATAACAGTGTGAACGAATTCATTCATAACGATTACTTTGCGTCGCTATGAATTAAATTCTAGTAAGTCATATAGTTTATCTCTTAGATTTTTTTTCTTATTAATATCTTCATTCATTATACAGCTGTAGTACTCTCTTTATTTTCATCTTCTTTTACATTTTATGAAGTTGTTCTGACGTGAATGCTGCGAAAAGCTGGCAATCATTTGTATTTATTCACGCAAATTTATTCAACGTTATGTATTTATATATTTTTGTTATTTCAAAAATATTTCTCTATTTTATTTTTCGTGTAAGGGCTGCCAAGTTACCACGAAACTTGAGATGTCACGATAAAGATCAAATTACTGAGATCATCTTACTATTCATGATTGTTATTGCTGGGTAGATGTTTTCTTTTTTTAATTAGAGAATATTGAATGTGTAAATTGAACGCTCATCACATATTTTGTTGTATTTTCAAGTGAGTTGAAAAAGTTTAATATTATTAACGTCAATATTGAGATTTTGAACTTAAACACTTCAACTGAGTTTACTAAAGCGCAACGTCATGGTTATATTTTATTAAATCATGTTGGAAATTGTTATTACGGTTCATTTAATTTTACAGTTGAATAGATAAATGGGAAATATACAAATCTTTATGTTTCTGATGACATACGGTTGTTCACTGTGTATACACTGATATTATGTATGCGTTAAAAATAAGAAGAAGAGAAAAAGGAAGAATAAAAAGAAGAAGAAGAAAAAAAAGGAATCATTGTGACAACCACTCGCACATTGAACTCAAAATTGTCGGCGGCATTTTAAATTTATGAGACACATAATCGCAACTCTTCGTCTACGTTTTTATGTTTTTACGCCTACACGTCAATTCATTTCCCTTTGAACTAATACGTTCACTGCTCAGTTTGGTAAAATATGAGCTGTAGACTAAATACAAATTTTCTTTTCCATCTTTTATTTAACATGTATAAATAACATTTTCTTCTGTTTCATTTACTATTTGTACTGTAGACTATTTTTATTCAAATCAATTGAATTAATTATCGAATTTGTATTTCAACATCACTGACGACAGTATTGACAATCATTTCGGAGAAATTTTTATGAAAAAGAATGTCCATTAAATTGCCAATGACATTCACTAATTATCATTTTTTTTTTCTTTCATATTCTACCTGTCTTAATTTAATGGAAATCAATACACTGTCTATCAAATCATGTCAATCATATGTTCAATCACATTCTCACATTATCACTTTTATTTTCTTTGGTCATCTATGGATAAGATAAGTACGCAAAATTCTCTGAAATTTGACCTCATGTTTTGTTGATTGTCACATTTACGATGACAATTAAATTTATCAATACATAAATTTTCGTCGATAGTGAAATTTTGAAGAATTGACAAATTATGCATCATCATTATGGAGAAAATTATAAGGAAGAAATAATATATCGATGAATCACGGTCAATTACCAATCATATCTTTATCCAAAAATTCATTATCATATTAAAATAATGCGATTATTTATTTTTATTTGACTTATTTGTTTATCATTGTTTAACCAATTGTCGCAAGTACATAAATGCAAGTATATAGGCATCAGGTGACATTAAATAATCTCACGTCAATGCAAACACATTCCAATGTGCAAATATATTGAGAACAACTAAATATATATACGAAACACATAACATGCTAATAGTCGAGAGTGGATTTACAGAAGTAGTATGAAGACGAGAAGCTAGGACGTCAATATGCGACAAGTACAGGAAGGTGTTGAGTAGTATGGGTTGTATGAGTGTTACATTAAAAGAATATGTGTGAGTAACCCGACAGGTTTTGACTGCTACGAGGTTCATTCATGAATACTGATGCTTTTTTTTCTTATTTGCCATTGACCATATCCAAAATATATCAATGAATCACATTCATCTATCGTCGCATCTATATTCATCAATCATAAATGATAATCATGAAATTATTGTGCAAAATAATTTATCGTTTGTTTTATTAATAGTATTTATTTTTCTTTTATTTTTAATGTGAAAGTTTTGCTGAGTATTTTGAGATGATCACCATGAATTTAGTGGAATTATCTGGCGTTGCACTTGTGTGAATTATTAATTTTAGGGAAACGGGCTAAGGTCTTGGAAGTATCTTTATGGATGTTCGGCACGATTCGCGTGATAGTTTTCAGGCTAAATATTCTCGTTGAAGTTTGAATAATACTAAATTGGATTTTGGGTCATGGCCTTTTTGTACTTGTACTTGTACTTGTACTTATTTTATTGTATAGCCCACTCTCTAGTTTTACTCGTTACATTTAGCACGTTAATGTGAGTTATTTTCTCATGTCTTTGTTCGCGATTTTATTAACTTTAGTTTACTTTCTTTTACATTTTATTTTCATCGTTATATTGTGTTAAATTTGAAAATGTTTGGTGCTGGTGCGATCATTTAATACGATAATAGAATGCTATTATAAGAGTTTAGTTTATAGTTGAAATAAAAATGGGGCCATTGAACAGATTTTGGGTTAGCGGTGGTTGTAATTAACAATACAAAATGTAGCTAAAATAGATAGAGTTGGAGGAATGCGTGATGGTATGCAAGTATAGATTTGTCCTAAAGAGTTTAGTAAATGTTAGGTCAAATGTCATGCCCTTAAACTTCAGAGAGGTCTGATGAAGTGCTATTAAATAATCCTGCCAATCTGACCTTTGATATATCTGGTTCGATTTTATCGAATGGTTTTATAAATTTTAGTGACTAAAATTAAAAATTAGGCGAAGAAATATTTAAAAATTGGAAACTTATTACTTGTGAATAATCTTAAAAGAATTTCATTCTGACTAATTATCGTAGAAATAAAAATTTCCGGATTGTGTATATTACTCGTATACTATTCAGTTACAACATTGCTATGCTTTCACGATCGCTTCGTTGCTTAGTCGCACCTTCGCGTCGTTACACTTAACTTTTACTTACCAGCAATGTTGTATTTCTTTTTTTCTCTTTTTTATTTCATTTTTAATTATGAATCATTTTATTTATCGCATTTTTCGCATTTTCTTCATTAGAAACTTTCTCTTATTCGTCATTTATAAATATTGTATTAGAACTGGTCTTGACGCTTCGTTCTTTTTTCTCATTTTTCATTTTTACGTGACGCTTAATAATTTGAGTTGATCCTCGAGTGTATCATTATCTATAGAGTCATCAATCTGTAGCGCCAGATAGGTTGCGTGTTTATTAAATGTATACATAAATATCTAGACATTTAGAATCAACATTGCGAATAGGTAATTGTGTACAATTATATATGGTGCTTCTGTGTAACGGTTACATACTGCCATGCCACATACTTATGGTTGCTCGATAAATCTTCTGTTGACTGTTATGTACAGGTTCGTGTAGGAAAGATGATTAATATTGTAATCTATGATATTCCTTTGAGATGGTAATGAAATTATCTCATTGACAATTGGTGTAATTGTTTTGTTGTTCTTCCTGTGTCTGCAAAAGTCATAATTCTACAATATCAAACTCTATCATCATATTGAGACAATGAAAACGAAATTTTGGATATAAATTGGAAGGTAAAAAAAGGGCAATTCGATGTGGAAAATTGCAGTATGAAGAACTAGGCCAATTGTTTTGGCAAATCATTTTGAAATTAATATTTGATTCAGTTTGTCAAATTTATTTTTCATAAGATTTGGTAAATAGTATTGACACTTGCATTTTTGTCATGCGCTTTTCTCAACTTCATCTGAGATAAAATCAATACATGGCAGACTTTCAGACTCCTAGGCAACAAAGTCTTTCTATATTTCTAGACTTTTATTCTTCAGTGTGTGGTATATAAACAAATATTAGACCAGATCAAGTAGTCATATGGATTCTGTTGTCCACAACCAAAGCCAAGTGAAACAGACATTTTTATTGTCATCGCGTGACCTAAATCATTTGTTTGTGACTTACAACTTTATTTAAATTGTAAAATATTTGCCTCTCCTATTTCAATCAATTCATTCTTCATCTATTCTTACATAGATTTTCTTGGCTGTTCGAATATTCTTGTCATTCATGTTGATATTTGAAAGAAAAAAAAAACACTACCAAGATCTTCTCCACTTGACTATTCTTCCTTTCTATTTCTTTTGTTCCTTTTTCTTTTGATACGAGAAGAGAGAATGAGTCTTCTTTTGTGTCTCTTGTCCACACATGCCAACACAATTCAAATGTTATAATAAATAACCAAGTTAATTCATTTAAAAAAAAGCAAAAGATATAAATAGTAAATATTCAAATTACTTCAGATCCGTATTTATTTCCTTGCACTAGTTCCCATTTAAGATATATTACCGTTTAATAAAAGTGTATTTATCATGTGTATTGCGTCATCATTATGCATGGCCTTCCCCGTTCTACAACAACTTATCGTCATTAACAATAAAAAATTTCAATAAGATAGAAATTGAATTGACAACTTGGCGGTTTTTTTTTACAAGATACATCAATAGAAATAAATCTATACCCATTAAATCTTTTGCCTTCAATTATTTATCGTAACAATTAACAACTAAATATATTCAATTCATCAGCTTTGATCTTTCTTATCTAAAGTTCTGCTGTGCTCGTTACACTTAATTGGCTCACAGTTCTCTTTTCCATTTTTTTTTTCTTATTCCTTTCCTTCTCATACAATTTTACTTTGTTCTTATTTCACAAGCATTATCATTCAATTCTTCATATACATACATTTAAAGTGATAATATCGTTGAATATTTCATGTAATAGAAGATAAATTGACAACGTGGGGTAAATTTAAGTATAGAGACATTAATTAATAACGAATATATTCCATTTACATTGAGTGATAGATGTAATTGTGTAGTCTATTGTTTTGTTACATAGGCCATTCAACTGTTTGTACCTTTGCAATTTGGCTTCGTATATATATTATTGCTATCCGCAACAGTCACTCGACAAAGCTATCACTATTGTACGTGAACAAACACATACACATAGTCACACACATAAATCCATTACATCACGTTCTAATTCGTAATGCAAGTTTTATCAAGATCAATCTCCAACAACAAAGTAACATATATGTCTGTTAAAATAGTGCAATTTACCATCCAACTAATCAACAATTCCGTATACGTGTTACATCTGATTTGATGAATGTAAAATCATGGCTATAAATCTTTTTCTCAATCGCTTCTGGCGAATATATTTACCAGTAGCTATGTTGAAATAATAATAAATTGTTTGTTGATAAATTTCCTATCGATCTGTTTGTGTCGGATGGTCGTGAATTCTCAGTTAGATGGTTTGTGTGTGTGCGTGTGTGTGATGTAATGTGATGAATGGGTATGGGTGTGTTTAGATATATCCATTGGAAGAGAGAAAAAAGAAGTCTGTGATGATGTGTGTTGAGGAGGAAGAAATGGATGAGCAGTTGGTCTGATCGGTTGGACGATCTCTTCATCGAGTTATCGGATCTCTCTTTAATTCTCCGTCTCTTTTGGTTGTCACGCTTCGTAGAATATTTTCCTCTCTCTTTCTTTACTCTCGGGCAGGTCGGGTTTGTATTGCCTGGGCTCTTCAAGGACAGGTTAGGCTGGCTTGCATTAAAACTATGCCCGCGGAGGCGGCAACAGGTGCTGTCGGGTCACAGTTCGATGCCCGACACCCTACCTTCTTCGTTCGTATTATTCTTATTCTTCTTCTTCTTCTTCTGGTTGGTTTGTCTCATGGTAATGTGTAGTCTCTTCCGCCTTTTTAATTTGTGCATTTTTTCATAATTTAATATTCAGTTTTTATTTTTGTGGTTGGAATTATTGATTATGGAATTGGTTCGTTGATGATTTTCTGATATATGAAATTGTTTTTCTGTTTGTATTGGAGGGAAATATTGTTATGTTGAAGAAAATGGGGTTGGAAATGTTGTACAGGTGGAGATTGAATGGAAAAAAATGAAATTGTGCAGCTGTCGATGTTGTGCGGCGATTGTTGAGGCGTTGGAGGGTGTCTCACTCTCCCTGTGACCCTCTTTGTGTTTCCGTTTATTTTCTGGATCAATACTTTGTATGATAATGGAGCAAAATGATCAATATCAGGAATAGAGAGGATTTATTACGAATATTACATTCGACATTTTTTTACGGGGTTGTAAACATTATTTGCTCGAGTAAATTATTAATTTAATATTCATAAATTTATTTATGAATTGATTATTAAATGGCAAACCCTTGGACTTGAATCTCCCTGTGTATTGAGGGTAGATCAAAGCGATTGTGTGCACTTGACTCATTCCAAATATCGATTCATTGTAGTGGTGGTGTTGGAGAAAAAATAAGAATAAAAAATAATGTGCCGCCCACTTTGTCATTATTTTTATCGTGTAAAACGGGCTTTAGTTATTTTATAACTTCTTTACCGGCCGAGGTTAATGGATTATCATATGAAGTGTTGATTCTAATGGTGGACAAGGGACACAGATGGCGAATGTTTCCAGTCGTGGAGATAATATTTAAGGTTTCACTGAAATTCGCACGAAGATTAAAATATTAATTATAATTTATAATGAGAAAAACATTTTTCTCTTTCTTAATTTTTATTATTATATTCCTCTTTACGTATTTGAAAGTAGATTGAGAGTGGAATTCAACGAGTCATGATCACTGACTCATAACCTTCATGACGAAGGCTGCAATATGCTTTTATAAGTGTATTTTATATTTGAAGAGTGCATTCGGATGCGTTCATGATTGCACGATCCATTTTCATTCCACACTTGACATTCCTTAACTTTATTTTTTGTTTTTCTTCTGAAAACACATTCTCTCTTGGTTTGATTGAGCGCAGTGTTCTTTTGAATGCTAAAATTACGTTCTGATGCGACAGAGATTTTACACTGACACACGCATAAGTTTGTTTCTTTTATAGAATTTATTTTCACATAAATTGGTGATAAAAATGATTATTTAAACACTCACCTGACATGATGGGAGATCGAGTTGGATAATATATTTGATGCGGATTGAAAATAGCTCGATGATCCAGTCTGATTCACAATATAATTGTGATATTATTATATTTATTTGATTTTTTAAATCCGAAAATAAGATAATTCTTACGTGCTTGAAGTTATTGTTGTCATCACGATTATTCACCCGGACAGAAAGATGGTCAACAGGAATACTGGACGTATCATGAGTATATCTCGCCCTGATATAAATTTTCAAACAGGGATTATTCCGCCAACTTGTTCATACAGTTATAATTCGAACTGAGAGTGGGGTTCATCGACATTCCGACCATGCAATGGAGACAAACACCTTTTTCTCTTTTTCTTCATTCTTGATTCTTTCGCTGATATATACCAAACATGCTCATTTGAAATGCGAAATCTGCAGGTTTGCATGTTGCTATTGCCAACTAAAACGGTTCATTAATTTATTTAATCTGACATGCGTCTGTTAACACGAGAATTCACCATAAGTTTTTTGTAAATTTATCGATTCAATTTTGTTTATGAGAGTTTGTGATTAAGTCTGGATTCATTTTGCTGGCAATTATGTTAATTATTTCATAATTACTAATATATATTAATGATTGAAGAATAAGTACGTAATTTTAGCAATTGACAATTTGCTAATTGTACAGTAACAAATATTTTTTTGTGATAATTGGAATTATTTTGTTGTAAAAATTTCGATATATTCAGACACATGTTTTCTTTATTTCTGCTGTGGGATGAATATTTATACGTGGCTATTAATAAACTTGGAAGATAATGATGGTAATAATGAGTGTCTACATGACAGAAATGTCTCGAGCGAAAGACATTGCGCACTGTCGTTGTCATTTTCATTATGCATTACGCGACATTACCACGCGCACTCATACACTCAATGCCCACACATTTTATATACTTGACTTTGAGACAGCTATATTCGTAAATAGAAATAACAGGACAGCTTTAGGGTGTTTGGTGGTGTGACTAATTAGTCGTTGTATTGTTATCTGAATGATTATTTTGAATTTTATTATTTAAATTCACTCTACGATCATTTATCTTGGCATGATTGGAGAGATTGGAAGAGATAGGAAATAATGAAATCAAAATATTTTGTTGATTTTTCATATGAATGTTTTTTTTTTCTGTTTGTTATCGACCTGTCCTAACATAACAAATTGATGTGCTATCGTATATCCGGTATTAACGCATTGACGATGGGGAAATCTGTGGTGACACACCCAAATTCATTTTTTTTTTGTCGGCCAGTTCAGTTAGAATAGGAGTGAGAAAAATACCAATGACGTGGTCATTGACCTACAGCGTTTTGAACATTTTTAAAAGAATATCCTGATTTAGAAGTCACAGAAATAAGTAATTTTCGTTTTTCTATCGTAAAAACTATCGTTGAGAATAATTTTTTATTATCTCAATAAATGACGTATAAAACTGTGTAATAAAATTCGATATTTTAGTTTTAAAGCTGTGGAATATTCTTGCGAACGAAATATTAGAAATACAATATTTCACATGATTACGTCGTTTGTAAATTGTTCGAAAGGAAGAGAAACTTCAATCTTCATAATAATGTAGAGATCTTCGTTCTATTTTGTTGTAAAATTATTGGAAATAATGAAAAATACGTAAATTTAGTAAAACTACGAATTATTTTGCTCGTTTGTAAAGACTTCGACTACCAAACCAAGGGAAAACGGAATGAAATATAACATTGATATAGTTCTGGGTATAAAAATACATATCAATCATATAAATTAATGATATGAATATATATATATTTTTTTTTTTTAGTGATATATTTCACTCTCAAGATGACGCACGATATTTCAAGGAACAATATCCATGATTGAATCATTCGATGAATATAAAGTAGAGATATGACGTTGGTTAATGTGTTTAAGTCATCATCACATTTGTTGTACATTCGAATCTTTACTTTTATTTTTGAAGTCATGATGTGTTTGTATATTAACGTATGTATCACTTTCACTTCTGTGAATAATCATTTTCAAGATTGTGCACCACAAATTTCCTCTCTTAGAATTTATGAGCAGTTAAATGAGTAAAAAAAAATCATGGCATGAGTGGGTGCCATTTAATAATTGGTACAAATCGCAAAGTGATAGTGAGAATGCACAAGAGCAAAAAATTGATGCAATGTGCACTTGGTTTATGTATTCAGATAGGGTCCGTTAACCCTCTCGCGATCTTTGATATATACCCTGTGAATGGTCGGAGAGACTTGCGATGATGGTGAAAAAGAAAGAAAAAAAAACGCGGGACAGCCGACACTCGTGTGTCAGAACAACTCTGCCACTTCGATTGCCACAAGATTAATCTTTAAATCCTTTAAATATATCTTGTATATAGTGTCCGATTTCTTGGAAGTCGAGTGGCGCCTTGAGTGCTACGATCGCGCGCCCGCGTTATTCGCATTCGTTCTTGTGTGTTGCTGATGACGTGCAAATCGCCTTTACGTTGTATTTTAATCGACGCCGCTGTCGTGAAAGAAATTATTATCAAGCTGAGAGATCCATTCGTTCGTGCATATTGAGGATAATGAGTGAAGATGTTGCTTTTTGTATGATTTTTTTTTTTTTTTTATTTAAAAACATTCTTGGTTTATCTGGATTTTCTCTCCTTTTTTTTTTTCGTTTTCTTCTCAAAATATGTATGTTGTGAATTTTTAATTCAAGTGAATATATTAGCTTCGTGCGTGTAGTGGTGGAGAAAAAAAAATAATGGGCGGTGTTCAATTAATTTACATCTGTGTTCAGTAGAATTATTTTAATTTTCGGTGAATTTTTTAACTTCATTTTCATGTGTTATTTTATTTATTCCTTATTTTTTTGTTCGGTTTTTTTTTTCTCTTTTATTAATTATGTAATGTCTTACTGCTCCAAACAAATTCATGAAACATTTTGGAACTGGATTCATAAGATATTCTTTAGCGGGATTCGAGGTCGTCAAGTCGTAAATTCCATAAATTTCATTCTTATTCTCGTGTATGTCAACAATTTCGTGTCTCATTTTGGTAAAATAAAATAAGCAATAAATAATTGGATAAAAAAAAATGATATAAAAGAAGGAAAACCAATCTCATTACGATTGTGCAACGTTGATTAATAAATTACTTAATTTTGTATATAAATGTAAATTGTAAGAAGGAGAAAAAAAAAAGAGAAAAAAGAAACCCGTGGGATTTGATATTTCATTTAATTGCGCGATCAACCTTTTTACAAATTCAATTTATTCTTCATTTTTCAATGGATACGATTGAAGAATGAAGAAAAAAAAAAATTTGTAATGGTAAATCATATATTACAAATTTTTTTTAATCGATCTTAGTCTGACATGAATTTTGATTTACTTATGATAAAACATTTTTCTATTTACATACATAAGATGCACAGTGATTTCTATATTCTTGATCGGTTGACAACCATAACATGAATATAAGAGATTAAGAGCAATTTTCTACATACACATTTATATTCTGTAATATATATTGACAACTATGTCCTCGTTGAGCGACATCCAGGCCAACAATTTCTAATCTCTACATATAATTGTGGCATTGATTTCCTGAATAAATTTTTATTCATTTTCCATTCATAATCATTTTATAAATAGCTCTCTATCCTCAATAAAATTGACACTTATCCTTTGATACTCAATTAACTTCTCCATATTAAACACATTTAATCCACTTCAGCTGCAGGTGTTTTATAAAATACAAAAATGAATAATACAAAACGATGAATAAATAATGAAATTGGTAAATAATCAAAATTCAACTTATTCTCTTAATTAGTTCCATTCCATTCAATATTAATGTAATGCCCTATTTTATTTTCTTCATTTTTACTACTTAATTAACATTTTCTGGTGGTGTTTTTTTTTCTTCACCAATTTTGTCTTGAAATTCTTCTTTATGTTGACACTGACACCTCCCCCACTACGAATATCAATGGCATTTCCAAGAATATTATATTCATATAAACACATATGACCCTTTACGTGGATAACATTTGTGAACACATTTTTGGTCTTCCCCTTAAAAAATATTCAAAAGGCAAAATCAAGACGTTCATGCTACGACAAATATTCTCCTCGCCCTTTCACTTCTTCTCTTTCCGTTTTTGAACATTATCTGTATGTCGATTTTTTTTTTCTTTTTTTTTTCGTTTGTATGACTACTATTCTTACTTATCGTCAAAATGTTTCATCGTAATTTCGTAATGCTTTTTACTAAACCCAACCGGATGTATACACGTAACAACACATTGTTGAAGAACTAAAATCGTACTGAGTGTATTATAACATCATCATTCGATTTTTCAACCACAAATGTCTTACAATTATTACATACATTCAATAGACGTTGCTTTATTCTCGCACATTTTTTTCTTCTACTTCCACTGAATCATTTATATTCCATCAACGAAATTTCCATTCATTAGTCGTAACATTATGCGTCATCTTCATGCATGAGAATGTATAAAAATACTTTTTTATCTCGCTATTTTTCCACAGTGACGATTAGTCTATTGATGTGATTAACTATAATTAAATGACTTTGTAAAAATGCTGACGAATAATTCATGGGAAGATTTTTTTCATTTTCAATCGATAAATTTTAGTATTATCCATTATCATCGTTATAATTATCATTGAATACGCGTGCACACGATTATGCGCAGAGCAGAAATTTATTCAACACACCGGTTGCATTCCTTGTGACTCGTTTTACCTGTTAATTTAATTTCTGCCCCATAGCGAGACGCAGACAAAACAACACCGCCCAATAAACTCTTTATGTATATATGTATAGGTCGTTGGATATATGCATAACAGTTGGTAAAATGACAAACACGCCATTGCGCTTGCATTACATTCCCTTGAATTCATGTGGATGTATTTATATATATTTGTATTTATATTGGAATATATAGCAATAATTTAAGTGTATTAATATACTTAAATATAATACCATTCATAATCGAATGTATTTTGCCGCAACGCAAACAAAATCCAATTCACCACATGCAATTTCTTTATAACTTATTACACAATTTTCATTATTTTAAAATTAACATCTTTATTCATCGTGTCATTGCTCATTAATTATTACATTATTAATATTAATATCATTAGCATTATTTTTCGTTTTTCCTATTTTTTATGATGATATTGAGAATATTTAATCACACGAAATTCGAAACTGATATCTATGATAATTTTACTTCTCATATTGGATATGATGCAAATGTTTTTTTTTGTGATGAAATTTCATTTTCTCAATAATTAATTAACAAATAGAATTGATAATATTATAAAATATCAAGTTGTTCATTTCTTATTTGAAATTCAATATTTCAACTGATATTCCATTGATATTATTGTAACTATTTTTTTTCAATCTGACGAGTTAACGTCTTATCAATTCTACTTGCTAATTGTTAATCATCAATTTATATTGATTTATATAAAAAATTCATGACAAATTCAATTTACTACGTATATGTTAAACATATACAGCATTATAACTAAAAATACATCAATTAATTCAATATAATTATTAATTAAATCCGGAATGTATTTTTAATTTGAAATATATATTCATTATTTTTCTCTTCACTCTAAAATATTTCTACGTAAACTCGATAGCTCAATAATTTCACTTGTGTAATTTGAGTAAAAAATCATTTTATCGACCAGAATCTTTTTCGTCTCTGCACGTATATATATATTTATATATATATATATATTATTGGCATAAAATTCATGAAGTTTGCGGCACGGCGCCTCGACGTCAGTTGCCTGTACGAGTAAAGGCAGCAGCACATAGTCGCATTCACCACGAGCCAGTGTATACGGCAGTGGCGGCATTCGGCTCACTTCGGTTTTTGCGGTCGTTCACGATTTAGTATTAGTAGTCATAGTAGTAGTAGTAGTTGTATCGCTAGTCTAGTAGGTAGTTATACTATCTATAATACGAGGTATTATATGCACACACACATATAAATATTGAAGAAGGTGTTACGTCGCAGTTGTGGCAATACTAGCGCGCCTCAATCGTTCTTCGTTGCTCTCATATACATACACACACTTGGTTCCTACCGTTGAGAGTAGAACTGAAACTCGGGGAGAAGGAGGGGAAGACTACGACGACGAAGAGCCGGCTGGGTGGGCGGCAGTTGTCCAGGCGGCCGCAGTCTGCGGCGGGGCGACGTGGTCTTCACGGCGGAGCGACACCGCGCGTCCACCGCCATATGCGCGTTTCTTGTTGCTGCCCCCGGGTACCATTTACACGTTTGTCGCTCTTGTAATATGTTCACCATTTGGCGAGAGTTTGTTCTACTGTCGGTACTTTGAAGAAGAAGAGAAAAAAAGAAACTTCGACGTGAAAAAACCGAAGAATAATAAATATATATATATATATAATACAACAGTAAATGAATTTTTGTTTTAATTATAAAATTATAAGAAATTAGAGAAAAATATTTGATTTTATTGCGTGGGTGTATATTTTTTATGCGGATAATTTTTGTTTTTGATTTATTTAATGATTATTGTTGAAGAATTATTGCTGTTACTAATACTAACGTGTGTTATTGAGGTGGTGGTGGTGAATGATGCGATAGATGACATACAAAATCAGTGAATGCGACTTGTGGCTTTAGATCGTTTCTTGGGTGATAGAAATACCTGTCGGCTGACGACGCTGAGAGGAATAACACTGGCATATATATATACATACATACATATTTATTTATTTCTTCTCTTTCTCTTATTCTCGACACGTTCATCCACCTCGTGGATCCTCAAGCAACGTGGTCGTTCTCACGCAAGTGTCAGTGACTCGCAGCAGCACTCGCCTATTAATGTATAACTAACTATAAACCGAATGAAAATAAAAAAAGGAACACGGAGGAATAGGAATAGTGAAGATGTGAGAGAGAGAGAGAGTGAGAGTGAGGGTTTGGTATGAAAGGAAATGAAGGGGATGATGGGAGAAAAATTTGAGAAATGAAAATTATTAATATTAATTTTGTTTTGGTATCTATTTTTATTCTTTTTTTGTACTTAAATCTAAAAAAATCGACGTCATATTGCATTTAATTTTGCGTGCAGGGCTGCACGAATCGAGTTGGCAAAACGGGGGCGTGTCTGACAGTTCGAATCGCCGCGTGACTCACTCTCTACTTGGCCTTCGTGTATTTTGTTTTGAGCTGTTCTGGACTGTAGCGAAAGTGTAAGAGAGAGAATGAGAGAGAGAGGAGAAGGAGGTACGACCTACCTGAGTCTTTCCTGATCACCGATGCCATATAACAGTCAAAGGGCTTACTCTTTATCCTTCTTATTTGTATCGCCCTTTATTTCTCTTTTCATATTTTATTCTCAGTTTCTGGCATCATTTATGGAGGAGCAAATTTTTATTTGTTTAGGATTGAATTTATATGGGAGGGATTTGTATGAAGGATGAGTTTGACATTTGTGCCAACTGAGTTTAAGGTGAATATATTAATTACTGACACAATTTTCAACTTTACTTCGGGTTTGTGATTGGGATTTTATTCAGCACTTTTATACAATTCTAGAGATCTTATCCATGAACTATTTGTAGATTGTAGAGATGATAAAGATGTTTGATGA
Source organism: Meteorus cinctellus (assembly GCA_030523045.1). Classification (NCBI taxonomy): domain Eukaryota; kingdom Metazoa; phylum Arthropoda; class Insecta; order Hymenoptera; family Braconidae; genus Meteorus; species Meteorus cinctellus. Next base: position 417,138 of record JAPYZF010000021.1, on the reverse strand, counting down.
GTTAAATAAATACTCACTTGAATGTTCGCGGATTTAGTTGGCAAGATTTACAATCGACTGAAGAAATAAAAACGATTATCATAGTCCACATAACACTTACAAAGAAAAATAGAATGAATTTGAATTGAAAATTCAATGGGGTAGTTATTCTTCTGAAAGATTTACAACAATTTTTCATAGACTGTCAATTATTACGTGATGATTATTCATTCTCATCTGACTTGTTGAATAATTGGAAAAAAATCCATGGAATTTTTTATAGATCTTGATCAATGACCCGTATGATATCGCCGAATCAATTTGGGTTAGAGGAAAAGTGAAAAAGTTGTCTCGAGGTAATCGAATGAGGAAAATAATGCATATTTTTTTTATTGATTGGACAAATCTTCTTCTTTACCTAAACAGTTTGAATAACTAAGAAAAAGTGGTAAATATCTTTCAAATCATCAATCTGTCAATATATTATTAAATATAATTAATAATATACTGCATATCCTTGGAATTCAATTTAAATTTTTCTTCTTGATCTATTTTGTCTACATCGACTAATACCTACATACATTCACACCAACAGACCTTATTCGAACCCAAAGGACGACTTTGTCTAATATTTTTACTACCCTTTTCGATTTTACGTTCGTCCCAATCGTCGTAAGAAAAAGAACTCCACAGTCAGATAATTCGAATTCTACAATTCAAGTTCTGAGATTTATTTTTATTCTGAATGAGTTCTAACACTGAAAAAAAAATCTTTTAATCACAATGTGTTGATTGCAAAATAACTGAGAATAAAATATTTGCATGGGTTTATTTATTGAAAAATGTGTCATGTGTGTGCTCCAGAATTTTTATATTCCCACGTCCGCAATATTTTATTTTTAATCATTCATATATAGGCCCTCATTCAATTTAACTGTGTGGGATATTTTCTTCGAAATAAAACAGGGAATATATATTTTTGTATGAGTGTATATGTGTATGGGAGCGTGCGCGCTGATTCCGGAGACAGTTGGCAGTCACATCTCGTTAGACCTTGGATGCTTTCTCTTTCAGTTTAGGTTATTTCATCTTTTCTCATGTTTGTTAATTAAAAATGATGCTCATGGTGGTGAAGAGTCACTAATGAGAATTGTCTACTGGTTTAGCTATGTGTTGTCAACACAAGTTAAGTGGGTTTATAATATACATTCAGATACGGAAAAGAGAAAAAGTAAAAAAAAAATTATATCGTATATGCATATTAATTCGCACATTTGACATGTGTTTAGCTACAGTGTGGTGTATATATTTATACGTTGAAATAATCGAGAAGGGAAGAGTTAGAGAGACAGGCAGACAGACGTTGGACCCTCCAGTGTCCTTGACACAAGGAATTCGCTATTGCGTGTGTATATGACTGCCTTGAAACACTTTAACATGGTGATCAGGATTTTTTTTTATGTCGTTTTTCATTCGATATATAAAAAGGATCTTGTTTTTCTGATAATGCAGAACGGGAAGAAAATCATCAGCCATAATCTTTTTACCGTCAAAAGATGATTTCGATGAGGAAGAAAGGAATTTTTTTCTTACCGGTAGTTTTGCTTATTTTTTTTTCTTCCTCTCTTTCTTTCTCTTTCAATAATTTTAATATTCAATTTTTGCTTGTCATGATGTTGACGTACAGACTATATATTGAAATTCGTTGTTCATGATTTTTTTGCGCGTCATATTATTGTGCCTGATAATTTAATTAACAATAGTCATATAGTGATGTATATAAACAAGTCAATGACAACGTTTTATCGTGATTATTGAATTATAGTTTCGAATTTCTTAATGCCTTTAGGGGATATGAATATGAGAATAAAATATTGTATTATTCATTTCCGTATATTTATCTATGGGAATTTAAACTTTCATCTACGAATTTCACCTCTCAATTTGATTAATTTATCTGGATCTTGTTAAATATAAATTTCATCGTCCAGTTCATTACATATACTGAGGAATATAAATTCATTTTCTCACTGTGGGTTTTATTTTCTATTTGGTTTTTTTAAATACAAATTTTTGTTTGATTTTATTCCGCTGTTCTTTGCGAATGAAGACGACGACGACGATGATACCATGACGACGAAGTGATTCATTGCTGCGGCATCGCAAATAGAGCCTTCGTTGAATTTCCCGGATAAATGCGTCGTCGCCGTCGCGAAACGAGATCGTAAATTTTGCAATGTACCGTATGCCCAGTTGTGGTTTATAAGATACGCGCGTGTTACACGCTTGCAAGTTTTGTTGTATATGTATGTATTGTAGTTTGCGTTGTCTTCCTTTTAGTATAAATATATATTCAATGTATCTTCAGTTATACTGCGCGTGGCTTTGGTTATTATGCAAGGAGAAGTCGTCACCGTGTCGTATCTTACAGTTAGGACGATTGATATGTCAACCAAACGGTAAAACGTGTCCTCATCGATTTGTATCCGTCAATATATACACGCGAATGACACGCATTGAGTGAGAGTCATTGATGAATTGTTTTTATTTTTTATTTTTTTCCTTCAATTTTGACATTTTAATCCTTAATTATATTTATTAATCCCTTGGATTGTAAAAACTTTTACTTTCAAACCATCTGCTTGAATTTTAATGAATGAGGATTTTAGATCGTTATAAATAATTTCATTCATGGTGTTCTCATTCATCTGAATAATTTTAATGACCAAAAAACTATAGAGCATAATGTTGGAGAAAGGGGAATATATTTTTAATATTATTATTGTTTTATTTCAATATATTTGATGATGATTTAGTGTCTAGGATAATGAAATTAATTAGTGTAAAATTAACAAGGTACAAACCGGATGTTTGGATTTTTTGGGTATTTAGCAGTGTATAATATTGGCTTAAAGAGTCCACCACGCCCTTCTCACAGTGTAGGATTAACACTCTGTGTAAACGTTGAAACTTATCGCACATACTTTAGTTAATCGATTCTAATTACGTTATTCAAATATGAGAAAACCTTTTCTTTTTTTTTTCCCCATTCACATGAATATATTTTCTTGTTGTATAATTTTGGCAGAAATTTTAAGTTCATAATACCAATGAAACACGTGTAATGCCACAGATTGAAAAGTAAAATCTAAAAATTCATCCATTACCTACAAAATGTTGTTTGGAAAAAGAGAATGGAAAAAAACTGAAACAGTGTCGGGTCTTTATGACACTGCAAATTATTGCACACTGCGAATCGTTAAAATGAATGTGAGAGAAAAAAAGGGAATGCAAATGACCAATTTGGCCATCACCATACATATAAAAGCGGTGATTGGTTTTTACGGGTGAAGTATTGGAAAAAATAAAGTAAAACAGAAACAAACATAAAGAATAAAAAAAAAACAAAGAAAAAGAAAATTAAATGTACCGTTGCCTGGAGGGCGGTATGAAAAGAAAGTCGCGTTTCATCCATATAAATTGCGCAAACGAAAACCAATGACCACAGTCTCTCTCATTCTCTTTTTTATCTTTCTCAATATTTCTCTCACTCACTCTCTTTCTCTCTCCATCTCCCTCTTTTATTCTCGTTGCGTTTCTTAATTTGGCACGATCGCGCGCACACTTCGCCCCGGTTTTGGTTTAGTAATCGTGCGTGTATCACCAATGGCAACACATTTAATTCGTTTGCAATTGACGAAGACAAATATATAAAATATATATCGTTCATGGGCATGTGTCATTGGATAAACTAGATCCACCATTCCCACCCTTCGTCATTTAGTCGAGTAAACAAACAAAAAAAAATAAAATAAAATAAAATAAAATCGATTCCAACCATGTAGGTAGTCCAAGTACGATGCGAATAAGTATTTATGATTTCTTGGAAGTGTCGACGTGACTGTTTGGCTTCGATTAAACTTCATTTATTTATTCATTGTCAATTTTTAATTTTTTTCATTGTGGCAATAGTCACACGCTCTTCAATATTGTACAGACATCTCTTCGAATATAAGACTATTATATATCTAGTTTATCTATGGAAACATTTATCTACGTTTTTTTAACCGCCTACACTCGATATACTCTCATTGACAAGTCACGATCCCTTCGAATGTTGTTTTATGGTGTTTTTTTTTGCGCGTGGGGCGAAAGTTGTATATATATAGATATGTATATACACGTGATGAATCGCGTGGGACTCTCGTTGTATCTCGATTCACGCAATACAACGTAAATGACAGCGACGGGTCTACTGTTCAATATTTTTTTATTTGCTATATAACACGCAATTTAGCAATGCGCACCTTTAATCTGCCAGATTCGATAAATACATTATATGTTAGGTATTGAGAATTGGAGGAAAACATTACTTGAATTTACAGAAAATTAAATATTTAGTTATAATCTTTATTCATTTACAATGATAGTTATTTATTATTATCAATGAATTTAGATTGTTTGTAATATTTGTAAATATAAGAACATAACAAATGTGAAGAGGAAGGGTGAATGAAAGCAATCATGTATTAGTGCGTGCTTGTCGATAAACAGAAGAGTAATCACGAACTTTGTGGTTACATCAAATGAGATATTTAATATACATTTCATACTTTGTTATTGTGAGTATCACGAAGTGTCTTGTCCTTTTTTTTCCGTTTTTTTTCTCGTATATCAATCGACACGCGCGTCTCATTCAACATTCATTCATTTGGACATTTTTTTCTTTCTTTTATGTGTACACAAACGTTGTGTTTATGTATATTTCGCACAGCATGCGTGTTACAGATCATTCTCCACTCGCGTTAATTATCTGAACGTTATAGACGTCATCGCTGTCGTTCCATCTGCAAAATGTACCATTTTATCATGTATATATGTTTATAAACCCACTCGTGAAGTTATTTTAATTAAATCAATGGGTAATTATTATTGAAATTATTTATGAGCTGCGTCATTTATTGTGTGAATGGATTTTATGTCAAGTGAGAGTCTAAATAAATTTTTTTGCCGGATTGTATTTGCCGTCTGCGTTTTATAGATGATCAGTTAATTATTCATTAATTTGTTAGCAATTTTTACTGGTCAGATTAATATGAAGATGTTTCGGTTGTTATTTATGGGGTCAGTCGGTATTTCACTGTAACATCTCAATGAATTTGTACCATTATGGCAACACTGAGTGCATGTTAAATGTATATCAACTGATAAATGATACAATGAATCGTAATCTTTATCTTAGAATCGAAGAACAAACAATTGTTCTCAAATTGTTCATGTAGTAGAGATGAATATGATTTTTACTTTGATATCATTTTGTTATCAAAATAGTAAAAAGCGTTCTCATGTCATCATAAATAATGTGATGAAATCTTCACTCGTGTGTAACGATACAATTTATAAGAATAGAATTCTGAGGATAACTAATTTATTTTATGATACTTTGATAATCATTTCGACGAAAAAAATTATACGAACAAAACCTTATATTCAATCATTTAATTTTATCTACTTCAAACTCTACAGTTCATTGGGGGGTTGCTGTCATCTTTTCGAAATAAATGTGGCAATACCGAATTCTTATTGAGCAATGATTGAATTATCACTCATCAAATCAGCAACACAAATTTGAATTATAACAATTATTTATTGTTGCATTTAAGTAATGGTAATTGCCATTTTTAAATCGTGATTCTCACGCCAATGTGATCAATTGAAATGATAAAATCACTTGACCACTTAAAATGCTTTAGCAAGCCCCTTCGAGAGAAGAAGAAAAAGAAAAAAGAAAAAATTAGTATTATTCATCTCTATCATGCACTTTTTACATCTTGAATATAAATGATTCAATTGAAGATAAATACATCAAACTATTTTATCGTAACATTACTCTAGTGAGTCGTGCAATATACCTGGTTGTGAGAGTCGTGACCGCAGAAACGGTTCAAGGACGACGCGTGTGTGTGGTGGGAATGCCAAAAATATCCCTGTGTGTGTGTAAATGCAGTTAAACATCAGAGACCGAGACCAATCATTTGGATTGTGCGGTCTACCGGGCTATTAGTGGTCGCTTCGATCTGCCTTTGGCACTTTTTAACACACAAAAAAATCAATAAATAAACAAAAATAATAATCAAATAAAATAACAAAAGATGAAAGAGGGTGAAATGTAGTGAGAGAAAGAGCGAGACGATGAAGAAAACTAAGGGGGGAATTGGTAGATCGAAATAGCCCGACTGGCGTCTAGGCGTGTTGGACATTCCACATACGCCCATTCGCCTCGACTTGCACCACAGTCGAGGTTAAGGCAGGTCCGGACACAACTTCATATTGAAGCATTTCAACTCGTATCACAACCATTAAATCATATTACGTAAATTTATTGATTCTATCTTCATTTTTACATTAGTCTGCAGAGACAAAAAATTTATTCCGGGATTTATTGAATAATTATTGAAAATTGTATACCTGTCGATTTGAATTTTTTATTTTCTATCTATTTTTTTATTTGTTGATGGATGAATGGAGAAATTTATGCGGCCACTTGACAAGACTTGAGTTTCATTCTTTTCTTTTCTTTTTCTTTTCTTTTTTATCGTTTTTAATTAATATACCGTTCACGACACCACACAATCAGAATAAGAAATTTGTTGTCGAAGTGAAAGAGACGTTGAATAAGTATATATTATACATAGATATATATATACCCGTTATTCGGGCTCTTGAGACGCAAGAATGCAGTTGTCGAGTCGTTTAGCTGGTCCCGGTGTTGTGTTTGCTGCAGCGCTCTATAGTAGCCTCTCAGAGGAAATTTCAAAGTTACTTGCGGCAATGTATTTTAATATATCTACATATCCATTTAATTTATTTATATGAGGACAATTTTTGATTGGCTTTGTAGTAGAATTTATTGAGGTGAAGGAAACGATTAAAATTGAAATTACGAAATGGGAATTAATATTATGATTGATGTTTAAGTATTTGTTGAAAAATGAAAAGAGAATAATTATTGAAGAATTTTTTTTGGAAGAACAGTTAGTCATTATGAAAAATTATATTTGCAATGTCTACAGTTCCTAATTTAGGAATATACAAAAAAAAATAATGAGAATTTGTTTCTGTAGAAGTTTGGAATGATCAAATTCAATTGGATTTTGATACAAAAATTTTTTTCTCGAGTTTATTAAAGGGACAAAGTTGTGAAATTCATTCTCCATAATGATATAAAGATGAATATTTCATATTCTATTATCATTAATGAGAAGTAATTGAGTAATAAATATTCTGATTTGAACAAAGTATTCAAAAAATTATACTTGAAAATAAAATTTCTCCTGGATCAAGTATAAAAAAAAACCCCAAAATAATCTCAGTGTGTACAATAATATCCTTGTTCTAAAAATACTTTTTCTTTTATAATTTGATTCATTAATCGTGCGGTATTTATTACCATATTAGTTCATTATTAATTTAATTCTGGAAGCTTCACCTTGATTTCACTGAGAACAGTATTAGCAAATACAGTATACCTACAGATACCTATAGGAAGAGTAAACATACTTCCTGCCGTGATTCGCGTTCTTGGAAAAGGCTATGGCGCGCCTACACGTGCGTTCACATATACACTATCACAACAACAACGACGACGACGACGACGATTCAGCTAAAGCAGAAGTAATGTTCAGTGTGTATAAAAACATCTATAGAGTAGAAGAAACGATGAGAATATATATATATATATAACACAGAAAAGGCTAATGTATGAGTATTTTTGAATTGAAGTAAGGTAATAAAATTGTTCGAAACTGCACACGTGCTTTTGTTTCTCTATATAGCTAACGATTGCAGCTGACGACACATCAGCTGCTAACTTGCTTTATGAAAAAAAGGAAAAAAAAATTAGTTTTGTTCCATTGATATAAAAGTTTATCTACCGTTAATATATTCCAACTTGATCAAATGTTCTTTAGATATCATTGAAATGGCTGAATCTGATTATTTTCTTTATATTCTCAGTCATCTGTAAATTCAGATATTTTCTGTTTCTGTAAATTAGTGGATGTAAAGGGGAACGTGTGTGCTAGTGAATTCCTTTGGGCACACCTCACAATATTCTTACACATATGTGTGTGTTGTGTGGTGTTTTTCGTTGTATATTGTGTTGTTATAGTCGAGACGATCTGAGAAACTTTACCGTCCATTACCAAGCACGGAGTATGGTAATCCAGTTTGTCAGGAGGAGAAACCTAACAATCATTCTCCCATATGCCTTTTGGCGTAATTGCATTATTATGCGTTGGTTGGCATATGGGTAAAAGAGACGAGATATAGGAGAGGTGCTTTTGCCATTTTTCTCCTCTCTTTTTCTCTTTTTTTCATCCTCATTTTACTTTGCGGTGCTCTTGAGAAACGATTTTCCACGTCACATATAGTACTGTACCGATTCTCTCCGGGCAATATATGTATATTGCTTTTCTCTGTTTTTTTTTACCGCCTCTTCACCTCGATTGCACTTTTGTTTGCCTATGTGTGAGCATCTCAATCGACACTGATGTTTGTATGGTTTGAGAATTTTTTAATTCTTGATAGAATATGAAGAATAGTAGAGAAAAAAATCTGTTTTTTGCATTTGTTTTTATTTATATGTGGATATATATATATATATTTTTTTTTTCGTTGATGGAATTGTTGATTTATCAAGTTTCATTTGTTAAATATTTATCTAGTGAACGAAACATTTTTACTGGTCGTAGACATTATGCCAAATGTAAGTGGATAATGCGAGTGAGGTCATCTGGTTTCTCATTTATACAATCTCCACTGATGTTTGTTTGCGAATAAATGGATTTATCTTGTTGTATGTTGGCAATTGTATTCCATCATTCCTCTATTTTATTTAATATTTCTATGGTTAAATTCAAATTCGTTCTCCTGTCGTTTTTTTTTGTTACATTCTTCGTAATACATTATATATAATTTCTTAACAAACTTTTTTGGCAGATGAAACAATGAATCGATAATGAAACTTATTTCGTATTGTAATTTCATGTCTATCGTGTTGTGGGATTTAATGTTCAGTGTTAATATATATATATTCGTTAGAGTGATTACTCTATTTGTCGGGTTCATGAACACGTAGACGTAGTGAATAGGAAAATAGAGAAGTGCACTTGTATATAATTCCTCTATTTTCTATTCGCAATCTAATTTTAGTTGGTGCTTGAAAATGCGTGTATATATGTTTGGCATATGCATATATATATACATATACATGTATATGTATATTTATATATGTGTAGACACCATGGCAAAGCAGTTGTATGTAATGCTTTCTTTTGACTTGTGTATCTATAGTTAGATCGTGAGAGTAGAAGAGACACATCTTCAATTTACGTGTGTCTTTCTCTTATGTTTTTGCTGACACCACTATGACACTCTTCATCTTTACAACAATCTTTTTATTTCTCTTTTTCACGTGGAATGCAAAGTAAAAATCGAATATTTACTTTCGATTTATTTTCATGACGTCAATACGCTACAGGCGTTCAGCAATTAAATTGGAAATTAAATAATTGTATATATGGATTCTTGTTAATTAGAAATGTTTTTTTTAAATTTCTTTTTTCTTCATTCTTCACAATTTATTTATTTATTGAGAATTGATGCGTTACGTAAGGTGTTTTTATGATGATTTTTATGTTCTCTGTGGGAAGTGGAGAAAAACAATTGTCTTCGCATATTTTCGTATGTTGAGAAGTTCTTTTGTAATTTTTATTTTCTTATTATTATCAATTACTTAATCAATTGATTCATCAATAATGAAAAAATTATTGGATATATATGAATTTGTAGGAGAAAATTTCATTTTTGTTTAATTGTTTTGTCAATTGAGTGATAAAAATAAAAGAGATTGAATAATTGATTTAAAATATTTATATTTGTTTGAAGTTTCAGATGCAATTTGGCATGAAAAATAAATATAAATTATAAAAAAAGAGTGATCAAACGAAGCAGGTTATTGCGCTCAGAGTATATATAAAATACTTCCTATATATAATGCACCCCAAAGAGCGGTGCAATTGCTTTTACCTTTGGTCAAGTACCGTTATAGGTACACCTTGTTTTAAATTCCTCGCCGATAATCGTCAGGCTTATATATTACAACTGTGCACCGGGCCATCGCGTTGTGAATACCGACTGTACCTGTCCCTTTACCTCACTCCGAAATATACATTTATGCACCTTTATATACATCCATATATACTCAATTATACTCTCTTTTCTCCCTTTACCTGATGCACTGACCATGAAAAATGTAGCGTCGACACTGACCCTGTTGGTCAGTTTGTGGTGTCCTTGCGAACACGACACAACATACAACGATGACATATCGATTCGCGTACACGTGACAATAACTAACAAACACAAAATCAATAAATCATTTTTGTGTATATTATTTATTCTATTTTTTATTATCTTGGCAAATAACAAATTTCACTTCCATGTGAAAGTTCATTCTTACCCACAATATGTAATATTTATTTATGTTTATATTCGAAACAGGAAAAAAAAAGTCGGTCAAGTTTGTAACTTACTTGTGAAACATTTGTGTTCTTTTTTTCTCAATTCGATTTTTTTCCGTGTGTGTGGGACTGATAAAAGTGTATTTAGTAAGAATATAAAAGATCATCATATACCTCTATATTTATTACAATTATTTGTATTTTTTTTTTTCGAAAGTAAAATGAGAGAGAGAGTGTAGGTGTAGGTGGATTGTATATCGATTACGTGTCGTGTGTCATATGAGAGTTGAAATTCCACTCATCGAATAATTAAATATGAGAATTTGTGTGTGTGTGTGCATTAATATAAATAAATAATTCCTTTTTTTTTCATCAAGACATCGACACTTGACGGTTAAATGACAAAAAAACAAAAAAGAATGAAAAAGTGAATAAAATTTCAGTATATATTTATTTCCGTGGTGGGTATTTGGTTATGTATAACGATATTACACCTACCAAATATGTACTATAGGTGGCGTGCATACGTAAATGTTATGAGTACGAGCGCGCGTTGATGTCCCTGAGAGAAAGACGAGTTTGTGATTGGATAGAATTGAAAGTATATAAGTTGGGATTGGTAGAGATTGGTGAGTGTATATAATGTGCGCGGGTCCACGGAACTACACCCACACATTCATTCGCGTATTACCATATGCGGGGATTCAAAATTCACGAGTGTAGAGTGGAGTGCGCCGCGCAACCACAGCGTTCTGGTTGCTGCTGGTACTTTTATATATGTACAGCCACTTGTAACTTGCACAGAGTCTTCAGTCTCGTGGCCACACGCCTTCCTGATAGACACACGCGGGGCTCTAGTCAGTTAGTCAGTCGGTCATTCTGTCACGCGGTTAGCAGTTTGATATATTGAATGTGAGACCATTCGTTGCCAGTTCTGTTCTTATCAAACCTTTTTTTTTTTTATACACTTCCTTCATATGATTTCTTTTTATTGTATTTTATAATTATTTTTCCGTAAAATAATTTATATATGAATTATTATTTTTTTCTATTTCTATCTAATGGCTTATATGAATGCTTGGTGAAATTGACTGTAAATTTATTAACACTTTTGTTTATTGAAGTGTGCCAGGAAATTTATTGGATTGGATTGATAGTAATATTTCTGTTTCTTGAATTTTGATAATTTATTTGATGTTTGAACAGTGTGACTTTATGATTTGAGATTGGCGGTAAAATTTGGTGGACTGTGTGGTGTTATTAATGAATGTGTTGAGGGAAATGAAGAGGAAAGAGAATATAATAAAAAAAAAAATTCTGAGGATAGGACGAATGTTTGATAGGTTTAGTATTAATGAGTTTATGATGATGGGACTGGATAATCTTCGCCAAACTTTAGGCAATGATTTATAACGAATTCAAAGTGCTATAATAGCGATGGGAATATATATCTTCTATTGTAAATGTATACATGTGAAGAATTATTGAAGAGAAATGACACTCACCGGATACATAATTCCCGCATAAATTGCTTAATGACTTTTCACACACTAACAGCAACTTGAAAAACTTTCATTATCGATATTTTTTTACTTCATCGTTAGTTGTTGGATAGTAATTTTTTTTCTTTCTTATTTTTTTCACATTTTTTTAACCAAGAGACTAATAATATGTTATGGGATACATCAATAACATCGATTAGCGTTTTATATTGCTATGAGGGCTGTATAGATGACGAGAAAAAATTTTTTTTTGTTTATTTGTGATTAATGAAATGATAATTTATATGGTGAGGATTAATAAATTAAATACGGGTTATTGCAGATGAATTTATGAACTGGAAAGAAAACAAAAAAAAAGAGATAAAATGAATATACGACGACAAATGAATTGACGAATAAAGAAATTGAAAATACGATCAGGATTCCGTACTTTTTTATTTTTCTTTATATCTCAATGAGCAACGTGTTTTCACTGTGATCAAGTGCGCGAAGAGAAAGATAAAAAAAAAGAAAAAAAGTGCCACACGTGCTCTCGTCTCGGACGAGTCATGCAACGTGAGTGTTGAATGCCAGTCAGTGTTGAGAGGACTTGAAGTAGTAGTAAAAGTGTTAAAGGCAATAGCTGAATTTAAAAGAAGATGTCGACTCAAGCTTACTACAAGGAAAGACTCGGCTTCGATCCCGCTGACACTGTTGCCGAGCATCATCGCGAGCAAAGATCTCAACATGGCTACGAGGAGTCACTCTCCAAGTTCAAAGGTCAGAATGGCGTTCACGCTAATGCTAATGGTGAACTACTCGATGGTGATGATGAGGATACAACTAGACCCAGCAGTTCTTTGGCTTATTGGGGCTGTTGGGCCAAGTTTATTGAGGCTCACGGTAAGATACACTCTGATGCATAGGATGGCTCCTTCATAAGATATATTTTCATTTTGAATTTTTTGCCAATTGGACATTTATACGTTCAAATAAAATTAGACAATTTTTATAGCCATTTGCTTTGAATTTTACATGGCAGTTCGTTTTTTTTTCATTTTTAGTTTATTTAAATTTTATCCTGGCATGGTGTGAAGTGATTTTTAATAATACCATAATATTATTTATGCCCTCAATTTTATTTGGGGTGATGCGGAAGAAAAACATCATTTTTTTCTTTTCCTCCCAACAATTCTATCGCATTGCGGAAAAAAAAAGCGTAATGGGAAATAATAATTGGTTGCATTGCTGTTAATTATACTGGCAGATGTACCTTGAACGTACATTGATTAAAAAATATTATATGCTACTAAAAGGGCTAATGAACGTATACGGATGATGATATACCACATGTGTTGATGACACACATATCTAACTAACCTTGTTCTGTGGTTTTATTCATTTATATATATATTTTTTTTTGTTTTCCTTTCGGTTTGTACTTTAACGGAATCCTCATACTGGTGACGAGAAAAATTAGTGCAGTTGAGCTCCTTGTGTTTTTTTTTTAATGGTCTTGACAGGGAGTTTCTTGCAGACATTCGTTATGAGAGCACTTAGCTCTATTGTCTTATTGTTGTTTTATTCTCGTTTTTTTCATCGCATTCTAAACTCTCGCGTTTCATATACAATTGTCATATTGTGCTAGAGGGATTTATGTCTGCATTTAATGAAGAGACGTTAACTGAAATCTAAATCATCATAATATTATTATTTTTCATTTTTTCGTTTGAATTCCATTCGTATTATCTTAATTTTTGGATGAAAAATTCATTTTATATTATCGTCAACAATTATAATAAAATTGATCAATTGTAATTATGATCTGTTGGTTTTTTTTTTTACAATTGACAGTATTTTGCAACCTTGGCCCGATTATTAAATTGCCAGTAAAACAATTGAAATTGAGTTTATCAATTGCAATAGACCAAACGCATATCTCTCGATTGAGGTTGATTGATAATTATCTCCATTCAATATCAATCAATGTTGTTTTTACACCATTAAATTTTGCATTTGAAAACATTTACCGCAAATAAGAACAAGAGAATATTCGTTACAATCACCAAACCACTCCATGCCAGAATTTGTAAATGTTTTTTTTTCTTGAATTATGTTAGTTATATTAAAAGTATCTTATTTTTATGAGCTCTACCACGCATGCATCAGTGTGTAATTTACTTGGGCTCCTCAATATCCTTCATAACCTCTAACAAGACATTCAATCCAGAATTAATAATAATAATAATTATTATTATAGTCATACAACAAAGATAAACTAGCAATAACATAGATAACAATAAAAATGATTTATCACGAGTGTAAATTTAGCAAATATGAGACCATTTTTGAATTATGAATAGAGAAGTAAATTCATTTAATTTATTTATTTCAATATTCTAAAAATTAACAAATGTCTGCCACATTCACACTCATGATTTATCATATTTTTAGTTAAATAATTATACACACTAAGACAACCAAAATAATACGAAGATATTTTTTAATACATATATTTATAGGAAATTATTGTTTATATGATTTATAATTGAAACTTTTACCCTTGGTACCACAACCTCGTTTTACATACAACCTCAACACAACTTTTCATATAAAAATATATATCTATGTATACCTATCTATCTACGAGGTCGCACACCTGTCTATTCATCTCTCTGTAATATCTTTCGCCGTACCTGCTAATCTCCACAACTGTTGGTGAATTATTTGCACATGACGTCATGCAAACTGCATTTCTCGTTTCCGTTTGCGTGGGCGGAGTTACAGGTGCGTGCCGTTGTTAACTTACCTGTGCTCATATATATCTGTATGCAAATATATATAGATATTTACATATATATATATATATATATATATATATACTTAAATGTTGAATGCGATCAGTGGAGTCAATGACGCGTTAAAAAGTACAGTATACAATTAAGCTTTTGGTCGCCTCTGGCTTTATATCTGATGTAGATGGACACTGCTGTGGCAGAGATAGCTGCGTTAAAAATAATATGTAATCATTGAGTGAGTGCGTAAATAAATGGCATACCTCAGGAGTTGTTGCGAATACTTTCGCTACCTGTAGCCTACTGCCTGCTACTTCTGATGGTTGAAGTGCAAATAGATACTGGTGTGGTCAGCCAACTAGCGCGACAATCGTTGCATCATCTGTACAGAGTTTGAACAATGTGAAGTTACTTGGAATAAAATAAAGAAAGAATAGAAGAAATGTTTAGTTGGGTTGATGGGATTTTATTGTATTTTTTGATTAACTGCAATAAATTGAAATTGTTTCTGTAGAATATTTTTATGGTTTAATTGATAGGGTTTGATATGCAGTATTGTAAAAGTGGGGGAATTAATTCTGTGGTCATCATAAATAAAAAGGTGTTGCGACAGAGTGAAATGTGGTGGTATATTTTATTGCAACTCGTTTGAATCATTTTCTATGAGCAGTATTTAAATTGTTGGGAAGTCTTGACGAATAGTTGTCGTATTGTTGAGTAATTGTGAAACCATATTGGAATTTATTGTGGTATATTTAATATAATATTTATTTAAGTATTAGAGGAGAGTTTGTTGAAAGTACTGGTAGACTTTTCCTGATCGTTTCTCTATAAATTGTCACTTTCAAGTTGAATATTTCATTTATTTTAACTTCTAATAATGGGATCGTTTCGTGTGTGTGTCAACATTGGAAATAGTTCTAAACGTCTGTATATACATAAATTGTAGATACGTTCACGTAAATGGCACGCTAGTTCGTCACTTGAAGTTGACACCATCGCTTACAGGGGAAATATTCACGTCACACACCTATATTCGTAATCGTTTTTTCCACAATGTCGACAGTTTTATATATCCAACTCTTAGAAAACTCACATCGAGTAATACGATTATTATCATTTTATTACAATTCTAATTTTCTCAGTAGATTTAAACAAATACTATTGGAATTATTTATGGCTTATTGTGTAATGAAAATATATTGATAAATTATTGTTTTAATATAAGCAGACAACTTTCACTATGATGTGATTTGTCAGTAAATAAAAATTTATATTTATGTTTCGATATAGTTATTGTTGCCATAAATAATGAAAAACAATAAGTGACATGATGAATATATACTTGGGAATATTGGATACATATACAGATGAATATATGTCTGGGTAATACAATGAATGGTCGATGCGGGGAGTCTGTTTCTCAATGGAATATATACATTGAAATCTGTCAAGCGTATACAATATATCCCGGCGCATCGAATAACAATAATTCATATATTAGAATCAGTTGCAGAGTTACTCTTTGCTTGGAATCCATTTCCTTTACGTATCGACTCAAATTACGTAATTAAATATCTACATGAGCTTCTTATTGCGTCTATAGTTATCCAACGTCATTGAGATATTTTCATTTTTTATCCATTTCCGGTTAGGAAGCGCGTGCCATACATTTTTACTTGTAAATGTCAAATTTTTATCTGCTCCACCCATTTTTATCGTTCGGTAATTATGAAAAAAATAAAATTTCCAGAGAAATTTATTAGTGATGATGATAATTTTGAATTATAACAAAGTTCAGTTGGTCAAATTATTTATTGTTTTAATTCAACCAGAACAAATCAAACAGAATTTAATCTCTATGTTCATATAAAAAAATGACAAAAAAAATAGATAGAATTAAAAATGTATGTGAAAGCACCTTATCATTTGTTAATAATTCAAGATTCGAGTAATCGATAAATCTTATAAGTGTGTTTAAACTAGCCTGAAACCATTATAGCAAATCAGGGCGTGAAATGTCATGGAAGATTTATGTGGAGAGTCAAAGAGGCGCGAGTTAACACAGAGTATAGTATTCAGGGTTAGGTGGGCTATTATGATAGTAGATCAGTCGAGAAGGATAAAATAAAGGAGTTGTAGACCAAAGTAGTCTAGTCTAGGTGATGGAAGCGGGTGTGGTGTAGTGTTGTTCGAGGCCATAAACTAAGCGTAACTATTGGACAAGCGGCAGCTGTAATGACCCGCATCGGTCGCTATCCCTAACGTGAGTTTATAAAGAAGTGAGTTGGACAAGAAAGGAAGAAGGAAGACATTCGTGATCGCCAATGTGGCAATTGGGGCCTCATGTGGTTTAATAATCTCAATCCTGATGGCCAGTCACAAAGGTCTCTGGTGACTGCAGCTGTAAATAAATTTATGAGTGGTAGTAATACAGTTCATAGTCCTGATGAAATGTACGTGATAATATGGCACGCGGTAGATGTAGTGGGGGATGCGGAAAACATGACTATTTATTTTGATGAAATTTTAAGACACTTGGCCGAATATATTCCAATCATCCACTTATATGAACACTTTGCAAACTTGAATTGATAATATTCATATTGATATTATTATCGTGTGGTTGAATGGGAATTTGTGCCAATTCATTTTTACGATCGTCTCCATTTAAACCACAAAGAGAAGTGAGACAGTCTGCAGAATGGGAGGGAAAGAGTTTAGCTTAGACCCTGGAGCTATTGGTTGCTAACGTCCTATTAAACGATCTCGTGGAATTCATAATGGGTTGCTATCACTGCCACTGGCAACTTGAATTTCACCAGATAGATGAGAGACGCCGACTGTTTAATGCCACTCTCGAATGTGTTCGATAAAATACTTTATATATTTATCGTGAGTTGGAGAAAAATTATTGGGTGATTATTTCGATGTTTTTTTCATGTAGTTTTATGAGAATTATTTTTTCGGTATTTATCATTGGTATTTTTCTTGATTTTTTCCGGGTTAGTTTTATTTATTATGAAGAGTTGTATGTGAATACCAACATTTTTGTCAGTATTTCAGATGTTTGTAATCTAAAAATATGCATGAATATCAGTTTCCCACATTGTTGTGATTCACACGCAATAAATACCCAGTTGCATTCACATTAATTTCAATCTTTCGAGATAAATCCCTATTTGCGTTGAGTCACTTGATCTATCATGACCATTCTTGGCAATAACAGCCACTTCTATAAACCATTACTTCACGCTTTTGCAGTAGCTCATTTCTCTCTTATGTTTTTTTTTTTCTTTTTTCTTCATTTTCGTGTGTCTGTGACACCGCATTATTTATCCTGCATTAGTTTCCCGTAGACAGTATCTTCAACTTAACTTAATATATGTCTCGCCAAAAATAGTTTTGACAATAAATTATCACGAGATCTCGACAACTGAAGCGAGAAAAAAAATGCAATTATGTATTGCTAAATTAATTTCAAAAATCCATGATATAAATAAATGTCCATAATAAAATTAAAAAAATTCCACAATCGTGAAGTGCATTTTTGCACCATGTAAAAAAAAAATGTGAACACGTTGACGACGTTGTGTGGGCGAACCCATATGATGTTGGCACGGTACAGCAGTATGGACTCGACACGACAACGTGACTTTATTTGACATTCCGATGTCGAAGGTGTAAAAAAGACGAAAAAGAAAATAATAATAAGAATGAAGTAAGGTAAAAATTTTTACGACTACCAAAAGAAGTCACTGATGGCAAAAGGGATTCTGATGTCATCAGCTATTCTTAGTCAGGATTGACGACCCATTCTTATATATATTTTTTGAATCGCACACACAGCTCATATATATTTATTTTATTACAATAACATTTCAAACGTAACTCCATGTTTTTCTTAGTATCGTCATCATGATCATCAACTTACGTATTCTAAATTCTTTGGCATAATCAATTTATCTATTGTCATAGTTATGTATTGTCCATTCAATCTCTTGTAAATTTATTCAAACTCGAATTCAACAATCTAAGAATTCAATGCCAATTGAAAATAATCACAATGAATTGTTGATATATGTGATAGATAGAAACGATTGTCTTTTGTGAGACTAGATCAAAGCAGGCTCCATGAATACCGTCAGTTTGCATCCAATGTTCAAAGTTACACATGTATATGGGTGGTATATTCTACGTCTCCACCACAACACTTCATCTTTCTCCGAATCGTGACGGGAAGTTATACGCTCATTACGTTAATTATCTTAGCTTTCGGGCTTAGAAACTAACGTTAACTCCTCTTTCCTGAGGCTTGACGTTGTCTTGTCATTGAAACATACTTACACCTTTAGCAAGAAACAATTTGCATTTAGCTTTTGGTATTTTGCGCATGTCTGATTGCGTCTTGGCATTGTATGAAACAAATCTTAGAACAGAAATTATGATTCGTCATAGTGTATAGTCTATTTAACTGTATTTTCACAATAAACGTTTTAGTATATTGTTGGTTGTATACTTGCAGGACGTTGTTCATAGTTGCAAACTGAACTTTAACCTCAAGAGAATATAAGTGTGTATAGTTTGCAGCTGTATGGACCATTATCCATTTGACGAACGTTTATAGCACAAAATTCCCACTCAATCATCTACCTCTGTGTAAAATTACCACCCTTGGCGAATTGGATGATGTACTTTAAATTTTAACTTCAACTTATCACAGAAATTTAGCTCACTTGCACATAAATGTATCTGTAGAAATGACATTGCCAAGATTTTATTTGTTCTACAATTAAGTCACAGTTAATATGAATTAACACACATTTTATTATGTGTGTAGTGTGTGTAATTTAGTGTATACATTCATTGTCAATCACTCTCCTTTTCATGGCCACTTAAGCCAGGAGATGTATGGGCGTAACTGAAGTACTCGAACGCAACGGACGAAAGTTCGTTAGGTCGAGCAGTTGATCCCCTCTAAAGAGGGAAGAACAAAAAAAATAAACGAAAAAAAAGAATATAAAGACAGAGAGAAAGATCACGCGAGTCTCATCCCGATTGATTGTGATCCAGTCAAGACTCGTTTCTATCATAAATTTTAAGCGCCAACCGCGTTATATTCTACGACTAGAAAATATCCGCTACATGTTGCCCTTAACCTCATCGTTTGACTTTCTATATACACATGAATATAGTGTAAAAAGCGCTTCCTGAAGTTTATATTATAGTCGCATGAGCTGCGATATTTATCGGGTAATTGTCTCGGTCTCTAAGGTTAATTAAGTACCATTTTGGCTATAAAATGATTAATGGATAACGGAATCTCTGATATATTATTAATTTGTAATGGAATTATTGATAAATGTATATTTTTCCTTTGTTTGCAGATGAACGTGATGCTATTCAGAAAAAGACCTTCACAAAATGGGTGAACAAACATCTAAAAAAAGTGAGTTGAAAACCAAAATTTCTGTGGAGTCTCTTCGTCTTACGACCTGACGAGTTTATGAATTTTTTACATTTCTATGACTTGACTTTAATACTAAATCCTAAAAAGAAGTCTCGATCGTCGTAAGAAGAGATTCCATTGCATCTATTTGTCTTTTATTTAGCTTTTATTTTATAAGATAAATGTAATTGGAGACAAAGCTGGATTTTATCATGTGATTTTCAGGAGAGGCTGCAACTTGTTGATATGATATTGTTTGTTTACCATTTTTCTGATCTTCATTATTTATAAATTATTTAGTAGTTATCAACTGAATAAATTTCATTCACGATTAACATTCATTGAAATCCAACTTAGTGTTGAATCAGCTAAAGGTGGATGACCATTTAACATAGTCATAGTAATTTTACGAAAGCATTGTCATTGTAAAATGGTGGTTAATGGTTAGGATAATATGTCTTCCTGTCTTATTCATGTTGATAATAAACACTTTGATTAGATTGAATAAATTAGCATTTATATACGCAATTCTCAAGGTGTTTATACAGTCATGAACGATATTACGCTTCATAAAATGACTTATTGATCGTTTGTGAATTGGTTGTTAGTCTATTACATTGATGATTACATTTTACCGAAAAAAAAGTCAAAATGATTAAAATATAGGAGAGGCATAGATATACGAGTGGGTAGTGAGCAAGGTAGTAACGAAAGGTAATTGTGTGGGTTGTTATGGGGTTGGTCTTGTGCATATATATAAATAATGAAATGGCAATGTGGTGTGAAAATCTATCAGAGTTATTTTCAGAAAATAAATATCTTATCTTTATCGGAAATTTGTACAATTTTATGTTTCTCAGAACACTTAGAACTCGTTAGCAATACACTTTTTTTTTCTTTTTCTTTTTTATTATTTGTCGATATATAATCCAGTGACGTGACGTGACGTTAGAGAAACATATGTATGTGCGCGTGGGTTGAGTTGCACAAGTTGTCTTAACTCGACGCAGGTAAAAGGAAAATAAAAAATTTCATAAAAAGGATCTAGTGGGTTATAGTGTGTGCGTGTGACGTATGTCGCGTGGCACGTATGTAGGTTGAAGGTGCTTACGTGCAGTAACTGACACATGTGTGTGCTGTAGAAGGCAGTAGTCCGGAATGACAAGAGAAGGAAAACAAGTGGGCGAATAGAGAGAAATCTTTGTCAACGTTTGGTGTTTTTTTTTTTCGTTTGCTTCTGTCCGTGTTTTCTGATGATGATGATGATGATGATGGTGATGAAGGCAATAGAAGAAAGTAGAGCACAAAACGAAAAGGGCTGACAGATTGTGGAAGTTGTACTACATTTTGTGGAATTGCCATCATTATAAATTTCTACATCCAAATGTTAGAAATGATTTACTGTAGAAGTATTTAATATGATGTCAGGCTATGAAAGAAAAAGTTGAAGATTGTGATTGTATTGAGATCTGAAGGTTTTCTCTTCATTCGATTTTTGCTCTTGTTATTATCTTCATCTTTCAGTTGGTTGTAATTGTAAGACGTCATACATTTCTATAAGTCATCGTTCAATCCGACGGATCAGATAATGCTGTACATTCAAATGCAGATGTAAAAATATTCCAGATGAAAGTCCTTAACCGGCGCATTG
This sequence comes from Meteorus cinctellus, assembly GCA_030523045.1. Classification (NCBI taxonomy): domain Eukaryota; kingdom Metazoa; phylum Arthropoda; class Insecta; order Hymenoptera; family Braconidae; genus Meteorus; species Meteorus cinctellus. Next base: position 395,260 of record JAPYZF010000021.1, on the reverse strand, counting down.
TCAAGACAATAACCGTCTTGTGTATATTATATGAGTTATTTCAACTGTCTATCTTTTTCTCTCTTCACATCACGATGAAAAGAGAATCATGTTTCTGTTGAATCACATCATGCAGATTATTCGAAGGCGAAAGTATGTTTACTTTTTCTTTCAAAACAGTGGATGGATTGGAATATATTTTTGCGAATGAAAAAAAAAGACCATGAATGAGTGGAGAAGAATGTGCGTGCGTTTGGGTCATCCAAAGTCACTCTTTGTATTCACATTCCTGATGCAATACAGAAGAATAAAGAGAATATAGAAAGAAAAACAGACGTAAAAAAAAAAGAAAATCCACATTTTTTCTCGTGCTTTGTTGTCTTTTTTCGGATATTATTTTTTTTTTTCAATGAATCGTTGGCTTTTCAGCTAATCCCAATTTGTTGTCTGAGGGTGTGGTGCACAGTGCGATAGTTTATTTAATGCGATTAGAGAGGAAAAAGGGAAGGAACTATCCGCTGTATAGTTGTTCATTTTTATTATTTTCTTGCTTCTCCCGTTTCATTTTTTCTATTATTTTTCAAGGCGTGTCAACAAAGCGGCATTAATCTTTGTGCATTGATTTACAAATTATATGAGAATGAACTCTTGAATATATATATACGACTTGCAGCTCTGTTGAGCGTGAAATTGTCCGAGAGCTCAGTGACGTGACGTGTACATGAAGTTTGGTCATATCGTGATGTGCTTACATGGTCATAGTTTTTCTTTGAAATTTCATTTTCACGATCTATTCACATTTCATGATGTCTTTCGGCTTCTTTTACTTTCTCATTTTATTCTACACCTCATGTCGGATCTTTTAGAATTTCTCGAACTTGCTAACCACTGACATGATGCTGTCATGAGCACGATGATTACTTCCGTCAAGGTATGTCTCTACTTTAATCACGACATCATAGTTATGTCATTTATTTTTTCCGCATCATTTAACACTTTTCTGGTGGTGAATTGAATATGCTTGAGAGGTGATGAAAGAATAGTGTCAATAATTGTATTATATTTATCGGACAATTGAATTGTTATTTGTTTGTAGCATTTCACAACAAATGGAACACGCGACAAATTGTTTTTCACTTTGGTTTTCGTTTTAAAATTCTCACGGAAGTGTTTTATGTTTTGTTGTGAAGTGGCGAGAGATAAGCAATATTCAACAACGTATGTCTTGTCTTATCTGAAAAACTTGTGTGTGGGCAATGTGCCGTTATATGTACGCACGTATAAACAAGTATATGACTAGTGCACGAGGGTAATCGTATAGTTCAACTTTTCACGCAACTACCTATTACATTGCGCGTTTTAGTTCTTTTTTTTTTAATCTTGCTACTTCTTGTATCATAACTCCAACCATTTATCACTAGTGGTCTATTTTTTCATGAAATCTACGCTGTTTATTGCCACACTAGACTTTTCATTTCACCTGGTGTTAAAAATGTTGATGCGAGTATATTTATTGACTCACGCTGCATTTTGTATAATTTATTTGAGTGGAGTTCGATGCTCTGGTGAATGATAACCTTTCAGAATATATTTTCACTATTTTTGAAAATGAATTTGAACTCTGCAATGTTGCAGTAGAAGTGAGCGATTGATGTGATAAAATTCGGTAATTTTTATATACCAGGATAGCATAAATATGTGGAGAAAAAAAAAATATAAGAAATGATGTATTTTGTACTACTAACAGTTTATTGAAATTTTATTCAGAAGCATTTATATTATTCCAGTCTGTTTGTTAGCAAGGCCGCGTGCGTTATTATTCAAAATGTTCATTCATTCATAGAACGTCGCGGGAGAATGGCTAGTAGCTCTCTCGTATCATTTAAAATGTGCCATTGAATATTAGTTGCTTTGAGATGGATGTGTGTGGGTTATTTCAGGAACCTTCTAATTTCTGACATAACTCTCGAATTATTTTCTTCTTTCCCCCGTGGTGATTTTTACTTATCTATTCATCTTTTTCGTTGAATCCATGAATATTCCGACAAAGTTACCGTGAACAACACGTTGCTTAATATTCTTCCCTTACTATTTACTGTACTGAATTTTACTGTGATAAATTCTTGAGAAGGGATTAATTTTCAAAGAGAATTTATTTATCTATTTCGTTTGACTCCATTTCCATGACTGACAGACAGATACTGCTCGTGGGAAGAGGATAGTGATCATTTTGCCCTACTACTCTTTTTCAATCTCTTTGGCGTGCAATCCTGTTCTTTACTCTTTTGTTTTTGTCGTTTCGAGAGGAAGTCAATCGTTTCCCTTCTGGTTGTTTTCATTCTGATGCCAGATCCTTCTAATCCTGTTGTCTTCAAGGTCAGCATACACAGACTCTACCGCTGGAGGCTGAGACGAACAAATATTGTTCACCCCAAGACGAATTCTTCCTTCATTATACTGTCTCTATATTTTTTTCTGAAAACAGTGACAGTGTCTTGAAATTCACATTTAGATATATTTTGTTATTATTTAATATGAAGATTTTGATTAGCAAGAAGTTTCAAGCCATTGCAGAGCATCATAAACGCGAACTCAAAAAATGTTTATGTAATTTATTTTTGAATTTTAACTTCAAGAGAATATGAGTTGAGCAGAAATTAAATGTATCTGTGTGGAATTTTAAAGCACCCGGTATGAAAATCATCTCTTGCTAGTAAGCTCTCACTTCTCATTTTTAAGCGTCATCCTGTTTAGTTAAATACTCGACAAAAGCGATCCATCGTTGTTTATATATGTATAACGAAAGAAAAAAAAACACACCAGAAAATCTGCGAGGGAGTCGTAAAAGAAAAAAAATATTACACACGCTTGTATATGTTTGCTTATACTCTTTGATAATCTCTAACATTCAGCTTCTTTCTCCGAAGCGCATTGAGCTCTTTCGGATATTCCTTTGCATCTGCTCCGCTCTTATGTTGAACCCAACACCAAAGAGAATAATACACAGAAATTATCCACCCGTTGTTGGAAGAAAAGGTTGTTGAATCATCCAACTTGATTTGGTAATAACCAAATTTATGGTATGATTCACTGTGTTTTATTATATGCTCAGCGATATTCTTTACAGCAGTATTCTAAGTATTCACTTTATTGAAGCAGTTATGTTAGTGAATGAAAGGGTGAAATAGAATTATAACTACCAGCTTATTTTTTCCTGAAATAAAATTTTCTTCAAACTTTATTTATGAATGAAATAGAATTTTTTGTTGCATAGAAATATGCTCTCAAATCCTAGGAAGAGGAGAACTTGAATATTCAGTTATCAATTGTGTTATTTTTGAGATTAGTCCACTGCAGATTCATGACAAGAAATATTTATTATTTATGTTCTTAGAATGGAACGAAATTTCACATAGTGACACTAAATTCCAATATAGTGACACTGTCTCGTTCACTTTTGTAATGCAGCATTTAATTAATGACCAACGCGATATCTGAATAAATTGTGAATCAGAAAAAAATAATGTCATTAATAAATAGATAAAAATCGTCCATGATAGAGCTGATTGGAAGATTTTTGGTGTACCAACTTTGTTTATGTTTACCACTAATGAAATAAACCATTGTACGAATAGATTCGCATTTCACTACCTCTATTTTTCCACTATTCATTCAAGACATTTTGTATGAGTCACGTGTGCACGCTTTGCTCTCCACCTGATACCATATATGGACAAGAATAGGAAAACATGAACATTAATATGAAATACTGAAATCAAGAAAATATCATTCAGAATTCAAATCTCACTAAATCAATTCTCGTAAAATTGGTGGTAAATATTTCTTTTGTTTATCATCATCACTGTGACGTTATTAAATTTTTTCATATTCATAATAGCGAAATAAAATTGGAAAATTTGCAGTAAATAAAGAATACTATGCAGTGTATTTAATACACATGCTATTCTCTCCTTGTGATTCTCATTAATTCGCTCAAATGGATTCTCTGAACCAAAGCGTAAGGAACAAGGTCATGGGAACTTGCCACCTCACTTTATATACCCATTCTTTGTTGTTGTGTTTCTATATAACTATAATATCCCTCCCTCGTATAATCCGTTATACATATAGTGGCTTCTCATTGTTTACCGCGGCCAGTTGACCTTCGTGATGCAATGAAAGTAGCAGAGTCAAGGTATATAGAGAAGATATTTAGCATACTATTTTGCTAAACATTGTCATTTTTTCTTCCTTCTTCCTTCTTCATTTACAATCTCATCTTATTATCATATCCTTCAATTGCCTTTTCATCATTAAACGTCATGAATATTATTTCATGATCATTATTTCTCTTTGCCAAGTGTTCATGTGTTTCATGATGCATTCAATTCAGTACACGGATCATCGAATTAATATTGATGTAACAGTGCTTGATTGAGTGGATTGATGCCCGAGTGTATACAAATTAATTAACGCAAGAATACTAAATGAGTTGTATGAATGAATATGTAGAGTTAATTGTTATGTATATAGGAATTTTAGTAATTAACTTGTAACTTTTTATTTCTTCTCAAATATTCTGTAAGAGAAAAATAGATGTAAACAAATATGAATGTTTGTTACTTTTACTATTTTATTTTGCGTGCATTACTGAAATTCCATTTTTTTTTTTTTTTCGTGTCTGTTTGCATTATTTACAATCAGAAATTATGTACTATGCGATCATTTTTTTTCTTTTACGAATCATAAATGATGTGCCTATGTAAGGAACGTAAAATTCAGTTTCCCCATCGTTTCATAAGTCTCAATTTTCGTGACAGCTCGCGTGTGCGTGAATATATGTATACATATATAATATTATATTATAGTGTTATCGTTCATTTCTCGTTACGCATCGTCGTACGACCCACCACCATGATACTAACCAAGCAAGCAGGCAATGGTTGTATTTTATATATACACAACCGCACACCGGCTGCGATTCCAATGCGCCCACGTTTATATACAATCGCCTTCCTCTCAGTCTGACCTTATTCGGACACCTTCTCCATCGCCCACCAATTGCTAACTTGGCTCTGTGGCCAATCGACCGGCCGCCCTGTGAGACTTCAGAAAGCTTTCCTTTATCCGAAGCAGCCCCACCGCAATAAGTCGCAACACTCATTTCTTATTTTCATTATCTTTTTTGTCTCATTCTCTTATGTTCATTTATTTATTTTTCGTTTTTTTTTTCTTTTACTCACTAACTTCAACGTCGCATTTTGCAATTACCGATAAGTGGGTGCACTCTTCAACCATTTATACACATATTTTTAACATGGAATTATTTCGTAATGTTTAACCCTCCCTTTTACGATGACAGGAAGTCACAAAAATGTGAGGCCAATGTGTACATTCTCACGACTTTTTCGGTATGATTATTTGTCTTTGTCAGTTTTTTTTTATCTCTCTTTATTTCGTTTTGTTGACATTAGATCAATGACAATGCTTTGTAATATTAAATATAAACTTTTAGGAGGCTCTAGATATGTAAGATATATTTTTCCAGGTGAATATTATCAGTATTATTTTAATTATACTATTTTGAGCAGCTAAACAAAAGAATATATATTAGTTTTTGGGCTCGTCTGTATACACCAATGTCACGTGAATGTAATTTACACTGATGGAGGACTTACTGGCAGTCAATGCTTTTAATTATACTTGTTTTTATATTTGTACTGTTGCGATTAATGTATTCGAATAAAGTCCTTATGGAGATAAATGTGTTTGTGGTGAACAGAAAATTTCAGGAATGCAGACACATCAAAATGAAATGTGCAAAACGTTTGAGATGAAATTTGGTTGGCAATTTTATTTTATTTGTTTATATGTTTTTTTTTTCTCATTTCGTTGAACTCATTAATGTATAATGATGGATTATTTCAATCCAGGATAGGGATAACAAAGTCATTACAATGCTCAGTTCGTTTCATTATATATCTTTAAAAGTATATTAAATGTTCGTTATATTGCTGTTTATGAGTATGAAGTGAGTTTTGTTCGTGGAAATTTTCACTTTTAAGAAATCATGTACCGTTGCATTTTACAATGAATAATACTGTATGACGTTAAACAGTATGCCACTACATTGCACTAATGAATATACATATATTTATTTCCATAATTACCAAAACGAAAGTTTATTATATCATTAATTTCATGTAATTCTTTTTCTTTCATATTCAACTATTTCCTCTTTATTTTTTCGAAATCTGATATTTTCATTGATATAAATTCATAAAATATTTACTCAATATAATATATATATATATATGTAATTTTTTCACGCTACGTCCAGCATTGGAAATACGTGAAGGTATGGAATATCAAATATTATTAATAAAACATAAATTTCTTATCATAATAATCTAATTAATCATATCATCAATTATCTATCACTTTGCAATAATTCAATTCAATATTCAAATTCAATTTCATCAACTTTTTATTCAGCCGAATAAAAACAATAACTAAATAAAGATAAATTAGAATTATTGTCTTTATTTATAATTGGTGTTGGTGTTAATTCAATTTTTTTCAGACTTACACGTGTCTGCATGTGTGCGTTGTCGTCAACAACCAGCCTTGCTGTTCACCCACCGTAAGTGTGTCTGTGTATCTGATATCAGTTTCATTAAGAATTATTTAATTGTGTGAGTGTACGTGTGTATATTATTTATGTGGTATGCAATTTTTTTTTATATTTATTTCGCATCACCTATACAGATAAATAGGTATTGCTCATCCTGCTCACCAGTTCACTCACATTTATTTATGTGTTTATGTACGTGAACATTTTTTCGTTGCTTATCTCCAGTTATACCCACCCCACTTGTGTTAAATCCAATTTAGTTCCCGCGTGTCAGGAGCATTCCTTCGTTCTCTCACGTAACAAATACGTTTATGTTTATATATATATGTATATATATATATACGTACATGAGTACATAACTCTTGTTGGAGTTTCCACGTCACGCTCTTCCATACGCACTGATCGATCATGCATGTAATATCAATAATGAAAAAGAAAAGTATTTATCTTGTTTATTTAACTTGTAAAGCCTGCCTGTATTCATTTTTATCCACTTTTGCTTGATGAACTGATGATAATGGATTATTAATTATATTTTAATTGTTTATATTGAAAATGTGTGTGAATTATTTTTGATATTTAGCAAACGAGATTGCAGTTGAATTTCTTCAGCTTATTCTTATTTATTATCCTTTCTATAATTTTATAATTATATTTTAGATTCACGTTCTTTTTTTATTTACAGCAATTTGTACATTTCCTCTTCAGTCTTATTTTTTCTTTCATTCTAGCTCTATTTGGGTTATTCATTTTATTTATTATGTATATTTTTTTTTCTTTCATTTCACAATCCATTCGTATATTATGAATGGTTTATTCACGTTCATTGCAGTGTAATTTGTTGGTAAAAAATAAATCACATGGGCGTTGGAATTTATGAGGCTCGATAATTGCTAACTTTTTTTTTTCATCTTGTTCAATGACTACTTTTTTTGTTTTTTGTTCTTGTTTTATTTTATTTTGAAATTAGTGCCATTGATGGGTCCCACTTGGGGCACGTACGTGCCAATTATCAGGTCTTTGAGTAGATTGATGCGCACTATATTTATGTATATACAGATATACACATTATTATTTTTCTCTTAATGTTTTTATCTACACTGAAGAAAATGACATTTGTACCATGTTTTTTTTTATCATCATCATTTTGAACGGGACTGATGTGTTTAATGACTTGATTACAGGCAAGCAGACATGTTGGCGATCTATTCGAGGACCTGCGGGACGGTCACAATCTCATATCCTTGCTGGAAGTCCTTTCTGGCGAGCACCTTGTGAGTATTTTTATTAATTATTTCAAAATATTGTGGGTATTTAATTCTCTAGTTTTTATTTGATAATTTGTTGATTGAGCAAAAATTTATTCGCTGAAATGAAATGTCTCAGGAAAGGATATTAATTAATATGATGATGTTTCAATTGTTAAACATTCCGCAACAGTTAATTTTATGTTTAAAATTACCCTCTTTTCAACTTCAATTTGTTCATAGCTGGTGAAGTTGATAATTGCTTAGTTTGGAGTTGATATCAGCGCTGAATGAATCATAGTAATTGCTCACATTGAGAGTGAATGAAATTATTTCCCTTTATTTGTCAATAAATTGCTGCAGCTTACAAATCAAAGTCGTGTCAATATTCCATTTATGGTAAGAGATCTTTGTGAAAATTAGAGATATGCATACAATACAATTGGAAAATTGCATAATGTTGAAAAATTGAAAACCAAATTGAAAACGTTGATGGAAAGGGTTAAAGTGTTGTCATTGATCGGCTCTCTTTGACCTGGACTTTGAGTAATGATTTTTCAAACTGCAATTGATTCAATACATCCTCCAACATATACCTTTATAGTGTGGGTATATAGCGGCATGGTTAGATCGATTGCAACTAATCAGGTCGTGCGATTAACCATATTGCCGAGCGTACATATATACATCGCACAGACTTCTGACGATTCCGCGAAACGATCGATTGCAACTCGTGATTCACCTCAATGCGACGATAATTACTTGTCCATGATTATTTATACGCGATCGTAACCAATGACGCAATTAAATGTTAATTTACAGATTTATAGAAATGAAACTTTTTTGTTGTCGTTAAGCTTTTACTAATCGTGGGATAATCATTTAATATATTTATTTCTTCTCACACGTTCATACTATCTTTAGTACGGTTCAGATCAGAACAGATCATTGTTTTACTTTTTTGAAATCTTCATACACACAATGTATCGTACAATATGAAACAGTTCAAATTGGCAGTTCAATTAATCTCTCTCCTTTTGTCATACGTCAAGGAATTTACGAGTATTCCATTTGTATATATATTGACCTGTCATGAATTCTTGACGCGTCTCGTGTGTTTGGCAATTGGGGCAATCCAATTCCATACATTTAGCAATCAAACTTGCTCAAGTATGATCAATATTACACACTTGCACGATAATGCGGTTTTCAATTGGATGTATATCTCATAACACAGATCTCTTTACGATTAATGATTATTTGATATTTTATTTCGATTGTATTAAGTGCGAGTTGAATTGCGCAACGATTTTAATCGAATTGACAATCTTTATTCTTCATATTTGATAGAATTTTAATTTTATTTTAGTTAATTATTGTTGTAGTCAGGTTGTGCTATTTATTTATTTATCGAAAAAAATTTTTTTCAGCCGCGGGAAAGAGGCCGAATGCGTTTTCACATGCTGCAAAATGTTCAGATGGCCTTGGATTTTCTGCGTTATAAGAAAATCAAACTAGTAAACATAAGAGCTGAAGATATTGTCGACGGTAATCCAAAACTCACACTTGGATTGATATGGACCATAATCCTCCATTTCCAGGTAAGACACTTGGTCATATTTTCAATGTCTATAAAAATAAAGTGTGATAATATACTCATTGAAAAAAAAACTCAAAGGGGAAGAAGTTCAGTATGCAGTGAACAATCAAACGCTATCAGATTTCATATCTATACGTTCGCCTTTCGATGGAATTATTTTATAAATATATACTTAGCAACATTGCTTCTGTATTTGATGCAGCGCGTTATATCAATGATGTCAATGATGATTTAATTTATAATCGAGCGATTGGGTATATCCCAAACGTCAGCTCTACGTGATGAGTATTTAGAAAAGAAGTTTTTTTTTATTTCTTGTGCACTCAAATATATATTTTCCCGCCAAAAAAGATTCACTTAGACGACGGAAAGCGAAACATTTCCGTCAATCAGTATTTGGAATTTTGCCAAGTATTCGGTTCTCTCTGTGTCTTCATCGTCCTTTCTCAATCTCTCACCCTCTCTTGACTCTGTTTCAAGGAGCGCAAATTTCGTCGTGAATACAAATTGCTACACGGAACTGCGCGTTTCATATTGAATTCCGTTGGCTCGTTTGCGTCTCGCTGAAGATTCAAGAGACAATTTTTTTATGCTCTGCTTCTCTCGTATTATCCGTTTAGTTATTTTTTTGTTTTATTGTTCATTTTATTCTTTTTATTTCTACTTATATTTTGTTTTTCTTTTTCTGAATGGAGAATCACGAAGAAATGAAGTCTGAGCGTATAACAACCCAAGAGGACACATAAATCTCGAAACTATATACGTTACTTCTCCCAAATGTTTTTTTTTTCTTTCCTCCTTTTATACGTGACTTCTCTCAACATAAGAATCATTTTTGCTTTCTTCTTTTCTCGCCCTTCCTCTCGCCCTTGCTCACTCTCTCCCCTGTCATCATTCCCTTGTTTCTTATTCGCTTAAACTCATCTTATTCATTTTGGAGAAACCATCTTCACGGTCTAGAGGAATGCACCAAATCATTTCCGTTTGCCGTTTCGCTGTGAAAACAAAATAGAGTAAAAAAAAAACTCAAAAGAGTCGTGAACTTATGAGCGATAAAGATCAATTTTTCATTATAAAATGTACCCTTTGAAGCATACATTATTTTCTAATGGGTTGAAAAAAATAAACGTAGAAAAATTTTTTATGATGCTGGTCGTAAAAATGGTAGAAGATATGAATTTTCATATCTGCATAAACTATCTTTAAAAATAATTATATATCTCAATATTGTAGATTTCACAATTATGAATATTTAATTTGTATTTTTCTTTCATCTATTCTTGTTCACAAAATTGTCTCATCACCCAGTCTGATACTTATCACAACTACTACACTACTGACAAATTTTCCAATCTGTGAATGAAGATATAATTTTCTCACTTTGTTCATTTATGAACAGCAGTATTTACAATATGAGAGTTCAGCTGCTGATCTTTGTCATGATTTTCCAAAAAGATTGATGTGTGCACACAGACACATCCGAACTTTAGAGAACATATTGAAAAAAATTCTGGACTAAATTAAGAAAGTGTTTGAAAACGCTACAGCGCTTCAGGGTTAAAAAATAAAAATGCAGACTGCACTCGCACTGCATTTCAGTATCTCGACGGTGACGTGGGACCAATACAGATATGAAGACATATATTTCTTGCATTCAGTAATATTATATGGTATGAAGAATTGCGGACACTATTCGCAATGGTATAAGAAAAAAAGTTGAAATAAAAAAAAAAACATTTGCATACTTATCAAACTAACCGTGTTACACGCGAACAGTGCAACTCAGTGTTCTCTGTATAATATCTCAGTGCAATAATGGAACAAGTTTTGTTGGCGACGACGCGATTGCTGTTCTTTTTTTTTTTTTTTTTATCTACTCGCCAGGAACTAAAATTTATCAAATAATTCAATCGCATTATATCGGGTTCACGGCACATTTACCAACAGTAGCGTACGCAGTCTCTCTATGAGCGCATCTCATTCATAACCGTATCTGCCATACATACAAATACGCGCAAACACGTCATACATCCAACTTGAAGGTTTCTCTCCTTTCCATTCACCGCTTTTTTCTTGTTCATTTTATTTTTCCAAGCTTCATATATTAATTATTCACCAACATTCACTCCTTGCGAAACTGACGCCTTTTTTTTATCAGTTTGTGAACAGAATTGAGAATGATTCATTTTTGTTTGACATTAAACCATCGTTTTTTGAAAATGACAAGTATTATCTTTGGATATTATTGAAGGCAATTCGCTGTGTGAATATAAATGTCAAAGTTTCGAGATACGGCAGAGAGAAAGAGAAATATAAACGATGATACAAATTTTGTATTTTTTTAAAGAAATATTTTTGGTGATTCCACTTACATGAACTCTGCTTATTTAATTATTAAAATTCTACATGTTGTCTTCACGTTCATTATTATTCCACGTGTTATGCACTCGTTATCTAATTAAGCAATATATTGTGTTTTTTTTCTCACTTTTGCGCGCCGCAGAGATGGCGACGCAAGGTAAGTTTGTGAACAACTTTTCCATTGCTCTTCGTATAATAAAAACGCCTATTTTTCTCCTACAAGTAAAAAAAATCAGGAACGATTAATGAATGGAATGTGTCAGTGGTTTTGTATTGTATAATCTTCAGCCGCAATGTCTTATTGATTATTAAAACATGGTTGGACTGTTGAATTTACCGCAAATAATATCTATGTAGATAATGTAGCTTTCCATCAAAATTTATGTGATGGTAAAATTGTTGCCTGCAATATCGCGCGCGTTCTGGTAATTCCCCTCTTCAATTTTACATAACATTGAAATATATATATCTATACGTAATACTTAACCGGCTTTGCTTAATTCACCGTAAGTTGTCGCCACTTCTCTCGTTTCAACTACTGCACGAAAATTCATTCATAAATAAATTGATGCACGTGCGTGGGCAGTTGAAAAATAAGCCTGTGATTTATTTTACAAACAACATCACGCAACGAACGATACATATCTGTGTCATACGATTTTTAATTATCTAACTCGCTCTTTTCTTCTTCTTCCTGTTTTCTGTTATTCATAGGCTTTGTCAATTGACGTTTTGGAAAATGGGGGGAAAAAAAATAATTAAAATCCTTGGCTTTGTCAATGGAATTTGAATTATTCATGACTGAAACATCTTGACAATTACTCAATTGAATCCTCAAACACGTGACACTTTCATTACAAATATTTCACTGAAATACGTGAAACGATTTGAAAAATGTTTTTCATCACGAATTATCGAAATAAAAATTTAATATTCCATTCATTCTTATAGTTAGCATAAGTTACTCTTTCCAGTTATATACACCAAATTCATGAATATATATGCATATATATATTTATATATTTGTTACAAAAGCAGATGAACACTCAGTGGTGAATGTGAATAAGACAAATGTTGTGTGTTTTCTGCATTCTCTTTGTCGGTCAAGGTAGCAAACACACATACTCACACACACTCACACCCCAGACACTTTATTTTACTGCTGGCATATACTGGTTTGTGATGGCTACGTTGAGTTGAATCTATATACGAGTTGATATCACACGACACGCGTGCAAACCTAATGAATAAAATATTGTGTAATAATTCCTTATTCAGACTTATTCGTCAAAATAACACGTCGCGAGTAACATTTCGCAAGTCAAAGTGAAACTAAATAAATGCGCAAACATAGAACGCCTTCTTCACATTTATATGTGTATTTTCTTCTTTTTTTTTTTTGCTTTTTCTTCTCTTTTTCCACGTCTAACATATCTATCTATTTGTTGATACTTCAGACTTTTCATCGCATTCACGAGAAAAGAAAATGAATAGTCCATGACAACAATTATATGTTAATCGACATTGCAAGATAAAGACAAAAAAAAATAATAATCATTCGATTCATAGTCATTGGATTGCACAAATATGAATACAGTCTGGTATTATTGACAGTTACCTTTTTAGGAAATTTTCACGCGAATTATTGTGTGGGTATGTCATATACATTGCGTAGGTAGTCAAATGTTTCTGCATCATAATCATGATTATAATAATTGTTTGGTCGTGATTAACGCCTGTGTAATATAAATACCATTCAATTTATATTTTATAATTTGAATGTGTGTTTTATTTATCTTAAACATTTTAACATCATTTTGATGTTCTCAAATCTTTGTCATGATATACCTAAGACATTTGGTTTTATAACATATCGATCGACTGTGTCATGCTTCAAGATACAAAAAAAAAGGGAATTAATTTTTTTCATCTTAAGTCAATGAATTATGAAGAGAGAAAAAAAAAATTGGTACGCGTGTGTATATTAAGGATAGGGGCTTTGTGTCAGTATTAAGTATCACTTGACCATATTAGGTTTCCATAATCTCCCTTATGACACATTCTAACTTCGTTAGGTTACTGTATAGAGGTCGTTCAATCGATTTGTCTGCTGAAGTATATTTTACTGTAGGTTAATGTCCTCTTCATTAAAACATTATGATGAAAATAATATTTTAATGATATGATTTGAGTATTTCTAATTTATAAATGTTCTTTATTTTTTCTTTCCATTTATGCGAAGTGATAAATGATGAATATCCACTGTACTGACAGTGACATCATCGTTGTAGCGGATGTATTTTTATGTGTATATAGTCTGTATTAATGTGAGATTATGTATCGTGATTTTGTTGATGGCCTCAAGCACGTAACGTTCATTTCGCGCAATCTTCTTCTACGTACTAAAATTCCTCTCGCAGCTTCATCGGCGTGATGACGATGAGATGAGACCCCTGGGGAATCTCGTTATTCTGACAGACGTATACATAAAAATGTATATGTATGTATATATACCTATATTTATATACCGACCGCTGCCCTTCACAATAACGGTACTCGCATGATCGCATCGTGTCGACGATGTGCTTATAATTTTTTCACGCTTCCCCTTTACAACTATTCACTGTCTTCTGAACTTTTGAAATATATTTCCGGCACTAAACGGAACTTCATATATATATATTTTCTCTCTATTTATTCATTTTTTTTTTCCTTTTTTTGGCAATGTGGTTTTAAATGTATGTGAAATATAATTTGTGGTTTGTTGGCCATGACGCCCGGAAGTTGAAGTGGAATAAATAACTAAAAGAGTGAGGAAAAAAAATGGTTCTGGGTGCGATGACTTTATATACACGATATCCGCATTGGAATATCTCACCACGGGGCTTTGCTCGCATTCTTCATTTTCTTTTACTCTTTTATTCTCAACTTCGCATCTTTCACCGTCGGTATTCATCGTAGTATGCCTGTAAAATAATTAGCGTGCGTTCATACTCTTATTATTATTATTATTATACGGTAATATAAAAAGTTGAAGTAAGAAATTTGTGCAAAATGCGTGCACGTGTACGTATTTGAAAGAGACAAAAATAACGAAAAAAAAAATTATCGCTGAAGGAGATGGAGAAAAAAAGACTAATTATTGTATTATATCATGTGTTCGTTGATCCTTGTAAACGCATTTGATGATGTTTACGTGCTAAAAAACGTTGATTTAAAAACCAGGCCATTACGTAACTCAACATGATTTAGAGATGTAGAAGAAAAAAAATGAAAAATAGAAGAAGAGGCGGAGGGAAAACAGTTGCAGACATGTCGCCGTATCAGGGATGCATTTACAAGTATATACAATTTTATGACTTTGTTAAACACCATTTTCATTTAGAATGAATAGAATGTGAAATTGAGCGACAAAACACAGCAGGGCAGAAGAGATTAACGAGTTAACGAGTGAACGCACTTCACACCATGTACTCTCTTTTTTACTCTTTTCACTAGTTATCGTTGACTCTTACTCGTATCATTGAGCATAAAAACGTAAAGACGTAATATACTCAACCTTTTCACCAAGAATTTATTTTCCTTGTCTTTGAATGCAGAAACACAAATTTATTATCATATTAATTCACGAAATATTTAATATATTTAATAGATCAAGATAATTGAGAGATTGTCTGTTTATGATATGAATGAGCCATTGAAAGAATGAACAAAAAGAAAAATATCAAAGATCAATTTATGAATAAATTTATTATTTTTGTTCATTGCAAAAATCACAGGAAACACCTGTCAAGTTCATTTGAGTGTATGATGGCTATGGATGGTAATACGAATCACGTCAGTGGAACGAAATGGGACTCGCTTTGAATCTGCACCGTAACGCACTCAGCACTGCTACCCATACACATAATATATAGTTTTTAAATACATCGTGAAGATAATAAAGAAATGAATAAAAGAAAAATTACGCATGCCATGAATTTCTATATTTAGATTTTGCTTACTAATACATTTATACAAAATAAAATACTTCAGTATTTATTTATTATACAATGATATTCCATTACTAATAACAATCAATTAGTCGCGCCGCTTTGTAAAATAATTACGGTCATAAATATTTTACTTTTCTCTCGCCTTTCATCATTCAAATTAAATGTCGTCAACTAAATTATAGTTAAATATGTGTTTACAAAATGCATGTTCATCATAAAATTGTATTAAAACCACTTGTGTCAATTTTTTTTTTTGGTTATCATTTCTCGTCATTTATTATTGATGATCCCTTTATTTTATTTATTATGATAGATATCATTTTTATCGACTTCTACTGAATCTCAATCTTTTTTGCCTACATACAGATAAATTCGCGTAGGCTCAACCAGCACTGTAACTATTTATAGTCAGAAATGAATTGTAATGAATTATTATTATAAGTTCTGTATGAAACGAAATATTGTTATCTATCAGAAATTGTTTGAAAAATCATTTTTTTAAGACTGGCACAGTATTGATCAAATGAAAAATAGAATTGCTAACATGTGGAATAAATTTAATACGAAAAATTCGTTTCGATAGACTAAAGGAGTTACGAAAACACTTGAGTGTTTACATTGTCTAGGATGCAATTGTCTGACTATTCAATTTCTCTTTCTTTATTCAAATGAGCTTTCAAATCAAACAATTGTCTGCTAAAATATTCAAAGTCTCTTGAGTAATAAATGCATCATGTCAATTAAGAAAAAGAAAGGAAAGAATAAACTAAAATGATATTCTTCATTTCAGACTCAAGTAAAATATTAACGAACAATATATTTTCGCCTACATTCAAAAATGAATTTTTTTTTCATTCTTTCAACGTGAAAAAGACGACAATAACGCAACAATTTAAGTCAGTGGGGTATCCATACTTGAACTGACAAACACATATAAATATATATGTTGTCTCATTATATCCACACTTATATATGTATATAATAGGCGCGAGTCACTGGTATTATCCGCAAAAGGAAAGGAGGAAGGACGAGATCGGCGATTCGAAATCGCCGTAGCGCCCACGCCGGCAAGCGCGAGGCCGCGATGCGCGCATGCGCCAGCGCTAGTGGGAGTGAACGAAAGATAAAAGAGATAGAGTGAGAGAGGGAGGGAAATTATTTTGTACTTTTTTATGATGCGCACGACAGAAAGAGATAGAGAGGAGGTAGAAGTGTCTCACCTGTGAGCGCACATTTTGTTGCCCTACTCCAATCTTTCTCTTTTCTCACTCTATCACGTGTATGAGCACCGCGCGTTGTAAAGCGGTTTGCTCGATCGCTGCTGAATGTCGGTGCGCGGGTGGGGATGCCTCAAGCGACAGTCGTTGGATGCCGGGCTCGTCGGTAGTAGTAGTAGCAGCCCGCGCGTGCTTCTCGTGTCTGTCGTACCTGTCTGACGAACGTGATCAAAACCCGTGTCGACGATATACAATTCTCTGTTATTATCATTTTTAATTTTATTCACTTTATTTGACTTCACCTTCATTAGTTATTTTGACGTCATTGCGGGGGGACGCCGCCACGGTTAAAATAAAATGAGGCGAAGGGAACGAGTGCGCGTGGGGTGTAGGAGCGTGGTAGGATCATATTGAAATTCATAAACATAAAGTGGAAGGAAAAGATTATGTATGCTATGCAACCCTGAAGAAATCTTCCGGAGTGAAGAGAGCGCTGGGTGGTATTCAACATCAATAAATTCAGTGATGTTTAACGATCAACGTTGAGTTTAATATCGCGCGTTGGATCGTTCACACCTACTGCATTTTAATCTGTGGAATTTATTCCATTGATGAATTGTTGAGATTTCTTTTATTACATTTGTGGTTTTTGTTCATTTTTTTTTTTACGTAACATCTTTATGCGTGTGGAGGCGAGTGTGTTGGCATCTTTCAACGAGGATTTAACAATCCCCAGGTGGGAAGTAAGCCTGCGTGGCAATTCCAAAGTGAAAGGATTTGTGAATAGGAAGAAGAAAAATTCATCAGTTTAACATTTGGATATGTGATATTGACTTCCTGCGCTCGTGTTGTCAGTTTATTGTTGTCGCTGATTAATTCGTGACGTTTTTTTTTATTTGGTTTTAAAAATCATTCTTTAAATAGTCTACGGGTGTTTGTTTATTCGTTTACCTGTATGATTCGTGATGAGAAATGTAAACGAAGGAATAGATGAAAAAAAAACGGGGCATTATGTTTGTTAAATTCAGTGCACGTTTAACGACATAATTATTGTGTGCTTTGGGACTCACGTCATCTTCATAACAGTGTGATATTTAATCAAAGTGCTCTGTTTTTTCGATCTTTATATTAAACTGTACACGCGCGCTGCTATCTGGTACTCGAAAACTAAAAGCGGATTGCACCTGCGGCAATAATTCCTATTTTACAATTTACAAATAAAAGGGAAAAATAAATCACGTTATAAAATATTGAAAAATTATCAAAATAAACTGTCAATCATAACGTTCTATTTGATTATTATTTAATTTTTTTTTAATGTTGAGGTATTGTGGAATGACCTTAATATTAATGAAATTGAGTTCATCAACGGAATAATTTTCCATACGTGCATGCACAAGCAACAATATTAAGTTGTTTATATTGCGACAATATGTACCGATTCAGTAAAAGTGGACGATTATTCGTTCAGGGTAAACGCGAGGAGGACGACCGTGATAATGTTGCTGCGTCAAGTCCTAGCGGAACGGATTTGCAGGCAATTCATACGAAACGCCGGTTGTCAACCGAAATTCTAGGTATTTAGTGAAGATAAAAAGAGAAAGAAGAAAAAAGTCATTCATAAATAAGTGAACGAATTAATGAAATGGATATAGAAAATTAGCTGTGAGAGAATGTGGAACAATAATGAAATATTGTTGTTTTCATTTATTTCAGAAGTTTTATTTATCTATTTATTTACTAATTGTTGTATGTGGGCATAAGCGATGAATGATTTTGTGATAATAGTATATAAATATGATCGTGAAGTATGTCGACAAAATAGGAAACAGCTGATAGTGACACGAGACGAGACGACAGCAGCAGTATTGTGACCTTGATCTTGCCCACGCGCTGTGGCCTTTAAATGGTTAGGTCTCGTAAATGTTTCGACGCTTGAATAATCTTTGATGGTTATGATGATGATGATGTGAAAGGAATCCACACTTATATAGAGTTGTCTTGTATTGGTCGTTGTTTTTATTTTTTTGGTTATTACATACTTTGTCAGGATTACTTGAGAAATATAAAAAAAACTGTGTGCTGATTCTTTCCAGTTATTAAAGTCTTGTCATACGAATATATAATGTTGATTATGCACAGCCCTTTTGGGGAAGTTATTTCCATTTTTATAAATAATTAATTCATCGCTTCGCCTACGTATATGTAAATTAATAAAGAAAAACAAAAGTAAACAATCGAACAGGTATTTTAATGAATCGTCAAATTTTTATCATTTACTCGAATCGATCAATTTATTTTTGTTAATTCGTTCATTTAAAATGAAAACGGAATTGATGAATGGTTTCGTTTTTTTTTTGCAATGGTGAATTGTGTGGAGTATGAAACGTATTTATTAAATATGTAGGCTCGTCGATTGAGTCAACGAAGACTTCGAGACGCGGTGAAAATGGAGCACGACGAATTGTTACGCGAATTATACGAAAAACAACGACCCTTACACGTGGTGAGGAGAAAAGTACATCGGAAAATTTGACTAATCGCGCGCAAATAAAATCAGTGCAAGCAGCACAATATCAGAAGGTCACCAGTCATCAGGGTTCACCAGTTCCCAAGACAGCCAAGACTGTTCGGGTAAGAAAAATACAATTAAGTGAAAAAGAAAAAAAGTTAATTTTATACAAAATATTTAATCGTACGACTTTCACAAATTTTATAAAATTTTTAGCACAAATATCACTATCAAAGTTGTATTTGTCGTTTCGTTTTTCACATCTACATGTCATTATGATAAGCAACCATTTGTGCGTACAAACGTTGGAAAAAATATAGAGAATGATATGAGAGAATATTAAAGATTAGACTTATTTGATAAAGAGATAACCGGTTAGTGTGATGAATATACTAAACTCCTTTCTCCATATTTGTCGCCACACACTTGTTTGTTCTTGTGGTCCAACAGAAAGTGTAAGAAAGAGAAAACAGATAGAGAGAACGAAACAGAAAAAAAGAGTGATGTAAATCCGGTCAGGGCCGGTCACATGCCAAACCCTTTTCACTCTACTGGCGAAAGCTCACAATGTAGAATCGTCGAAACTGCGTCGACTCATTGCAGTTACCATATTTATGATTCAATTGAAAGAAGAAGAAAAAACAGGAAATATAATATATAAATCACATGGACATTGAAATCTTTCTGTTTATTCCAAAGTAAATGACATTCCTCATGCATGAACACGTTTCTTTTATCACTTCCGCGGTTTATTCTGGACCTGTTTTATCCGGATGGCCGTGTCACGTTGACTTTCTAACTCAAACGATAGTGATGTTGTATTTGATGAGATCGAGAGTTGACTTGAAATGGCACACACATCATTTTCCGCAATCTTCTTTATTTTTATTCATTTTCCTCGCACTTTTTGTTGTATTATAATTCCGTTATTTATTCCAATTGTGTTTATATTTTTTTGATATTTCGTTCTATTGTCTCGTCATATTACTCAATTGCTGCATGAAACAAAGCTCATATATGTGTTCTTTAAATGGAGAGTATTCGGAACAAGGTGACATACATGTAAAAATGATGAGGTCCTTCAACATCACTTACGTCATCTTAATTTTATTTTCCATGTACATGTACATAATATATATATATTTTTATATCAATTTTTTTCCTGTCGACATTGATATTCATACATCCAAATCGGTCGCTACCACCTTGATACATATGTGCAGGCAATAAGATTTATTATTTATTAATTTATTGATTTCGAGGTGAAACAACAACGGAAGCACACAATGTCGATCACCACCTAGGGATTTTTAGCGTAGGCTTTACAAACTTTGACATTCTTTTTCAACGCCTACACTCGATCCCAATATCGATTTGACATCAATGTCAAATTATTGTTATTCGACACAATTATTTTTGCATTAATCCATTTCGACAATTATAAATACAAATATTTTAGAAGCATAATAAAAAAATATCTGTTGTAATTATATTTTTATTCAAACCCTAAAGTAATGAAGGTACATCTACTCATGCCCGTAGGTACCTGAAGACATATACATCCGTCTGTCTTTACTCAGGAAACATTAATATCTTTCTTCTGAGCTAGATAATTGTGCACCTGCATTGCATTGCAATCAACTACCGGTTTGCCGAGGGTGAACTTTGCAAAATAGAAGAAGAAAAAAAAGGAAAAAGAAAATAGTACAGAATAGTATCCCCGTTAACATCTCTTACTGCTTATTGTTCTTCAGAAATATAAATCAACTCATTCCTCTTTGCGTATACAATCTAAACAGCCAACACTTTCGTAATTTACGTATTCCTCCCGCAATAGTTGGTCAGGATGCGTAAGGTTAATCTAATTAACTCACAGTCACCAATTAACCTACTTATATGAAAACCAGAAAATGAAGAGACACGATGAAATTTACTCGATCACCCTGTGAAATCACCACACACCTTTATCTCTCTTTTTTTTTCACTGTATCTATTTAATTTCTTTGTCTTTTCAATTCAACCAACGCGCAATAATCACTCGAAAAAATTGTCCAAAAAAAATTCGATTCACTGTTGTGAAACGGGAATGCAATTTATCGCGCGTCGTTAAACTCATTCAGTGCACGCCTGAATTAAGCCATAGAGCAAGGTGTACTGCTTTTTTTTTCTTTCTTTTTTCATTTTAAATATATATATATATATATATATTATGTCTTCCAATTTCATTGGACATTTTGTGTGTGAGCACACGATGGCCGACAATTGACATCAATCTCATGAAACACATCATTACTTTTCCCGCGGTGCAGATGACGAGCGCTTATGGTGTTGTTATTATATTCGTCGGTGGGCGCCGTGCAAAAATATATATATATATAAAGGTATAAGTGCAATTTAATACCGTCAATGTGATGGAGCAATTGGACTCACCCACTGATGTCTCTCTCTCTTCATCTCTTCCTCGCCCTTTTCTTCTTTCTCTTTCTCATGTTGCTTCACTCGAATATCTGACGTCATGGCAATACAAACACGCTTATGGCGATGTCAGTCCTCGCTATCTGGCCCCATAAGGAGACAAATGAGGTACCATAATGTTACCACTTGCCATAAAGTCTGTATGGTGAAACCTTCTCCATTTCTTTCCTTTTTCTTTCTTTATTTTTTTTTTCTCCTTTTTTTCTTCATCAACTCGATGTGGTGTTTGTCGTGCATTTGTATGTATTTTTCATTCTGCGAATTTGCTACACCCACTTTCTCGCACACGTAAAATGTCATGGTATGAATCGCGACGACATTGACAAACACCAGAGTATTTTTTTATTCGTTACGATTCAACGATAAGGACTTGATGTGTTTATTTACAATTTAATATTTAGAGAGTATATGAAAGATTGTGAATTGATTGTCTATGGTGCGTGTAAATTATTCTTCCATTTAGTTGCACTTTAACTCGTTGTTAAGTTTAGACTGAGTAAGCTTTCTCCCACGTATCTCCTTCCACCTAACCATAACTAATTACTCAGGTATTTATAATTTTATTATTTGTTCGTTCCAAGTTATTGCTTATGTGTGTCGAAATCTGTGCATATTTGAATATAAATAAATCATAATCAAGGCCAAGTGGACTCTGCCATTCAATTTATAAGCACTTCCGTTGTGACAGAAAAATAATTGTACATTATTGTCACGTTTAAATGTCAATATTTGATTGGGAATGAAAAGAAGATAGGAATTAAATAATGATTGCATACAATATGAAGAAGAGTTTGATATTATTGTTTCCATTTATTTATTTGTTATTGGAATTATTTCTAACAAACACAATGGAAATATTATATCAGTGGCGATACCGGAAATGGACTACCAGGCAGGTTTATTCTTCTTGCAACAATGTAATAATGATGGAAACTGAGAAAATGTGGTGAAGTGGTTGTTGTTGCTGCTGTCTCGATGAACCTCCTCTGGATCAATCGTTCATATACCGGTCCGTCCGTTAGCTTAGAATGCAATGAGAAAAACGATTTGCGACTGACAATGAGAAAGAATGATGGAACGTTTGTATACATATATCAATCCAATAGACAACGTCATTGTGTAGTTCGATGCACTAAGCATTGAGATATAAATTGGTATTATCAATGCCAGACCGTTTCTATTTCTTAGACGACGAAAGATCGTGATAGGTTAAGTTTGTTGGACTAACATTCAATTTGCACTTCCTGGTGCTGGTTGAATTTTTATTTTTATTCTCATCTATCTCCTATATTATTTCAAGAGTGTCTGTGGTTTGAAAGAGCAATTGCGTTGTTACCACTTTGCAAATTATTCAGTAAATGAATTTCACGTGAATCTTTATGTGTGTATAACATCAAGTTGTAATGAAATGAAATTTCAATTTGATATTAATATAAATGTATGAAGAGCTTCTTAGATATTTGACTATGACTGTCTACTTTTTTATGATATTAAAGTAATGTTACCGATGAAAATAATTTATCGAAAGGCGAACCATAAAAGTTTTATTATTTAAAAGTGTTTTCTATATAATTTTAGCGAAGTAAAAGGCAATTCAGGAATAAATGATGTATACATATGAATACATATACTCAACATGAATCAGATATACAACGTGGCATTTTAATTCATTTCATTTGCATACATAAATGTTTGTGTACGCTTATATATGATATGGCAATAAATAATTGTATATTGTGTATACTATTTATAATATATATAATTTAAATCAAAGTTGGCGTTGCAGTCCTTGTTGAATAAAGCTTTTCGCCTTTCCATGTTCATTGAAATACTTTCAACTTGTGTTTAATGAGAGAAATTTTTTTAAATTAATTTCTTGTTTCATTTCAGATATCTGATATTGTTGTTGGCCAAGAACCCAATGTCACAGCTCGCGAAGCACTTTTACGATGGGCACGAAGATCGACTGCACGTTATCCTGGTGTACGTGTGTCAGATTTTACTGGATCTTGGCGAGATGGTTTGGCATTCAGTGCACTACTTCATCGGAACCGTCCCGACCTTATCGATTGGAGAAACGCACGAAGTTGTCAAGCGCGTGAAAGGCTCCATCAAGTATTTTACGTCGCCGAGCGCGAGTACGGCGTTACCAGGCTTCTCGATCCCGAAGGTGAATTTACAGATCATAAATTTCCTTGATGATTGGATATTTATATGACTTTTGTTCTATTTATTTATGTATTTATCTTTCATTATTTATTTTTTTCTGATCAATTGTAAATCCAACTCGTGTATCTTCCGCGTTCCATTTCAAATTGATAATAATCACCGCGGCGAATGAACACACTAAAGGAACTGCCGATTCAATGTTGTGCTTGTGAGTCTGCGTTTGCCGATCGTGCGATCATGCTGTGTTCCAGATGCACGAACCGCATGACCAATAGGTCAGGAGAGCGAGAATTTCTCTTAGTGTATATGTGTGTATATTTACGTACTGAAAGATGTGTCTCTCAGTAAAGTGTAATTCGAAGCGTTAAAAATGCATCGACCACCCGAGGAGAAAATACACGCAAATGGTTTTGAACTTTCTTCTTTCTTCTTGAACTCCACTTGCGAGTTCAACTTGAAGAATCGCAGTAGATATGAAGGAAAAGAGTGAGAAAAAAATTCTCTCAATGACGCTACATTGAAATTCATCCAAACGAAACTTTGTCCTTGATTATTCTCGTTTCGTCGAAACAAAAATAAGTATCAAAAATGAAAAAATGTAAATAGTCAGGCATTGATCAATCTAAGATAGGAACAATGGACAATAAAACGATGTGTCTCTTCCCAAAGAGTTCCCAAAGGTGGTAAATCCAAGGATTCGTGTCGGCATGAGCCTTGAAATATCTGAGAGCTCTGATGACCCACATATATGGTTGGATTTTTGTTCAACTAACATTATACCAAATTGTCCAGGGTCTTACATTTCCTTCATGTAACTTCTTTTGCTACATTTTTTCTCCGCTCTTTTATTACCATACATATGTGCGATGACTAAAAGTACTGTCAGACTTTTGCACGCACTTTGGAGCACCTTCCTGCCCAGAGATGTACCTATGTAGCGCACATTCTTTTTGGTCACGGTACTCGACAGCACTTCCGCTGGCTGCACTCACACACCGTGACAATCGCGCGGCGCTACGTATAATTGCATTCACCATTCTTTAATGCGTGTGTGAGTAGGTGGGCAGGTATATGTTATATTCCATCATCCATTGTTCACATTGGTATATAGCATCGAGAAATCAGGGAAGATAAATTCTTGAAGGACAAGTGTTGGGTTACAATTGATTTATTCGAATTTTTTTATCCCTGCAATCCCTCTACGTCTATATTTCATTTACAATTTTTATGATTTCATTTTTGTAGATGTTGATACCCCCGAACCGGACGAGAAGTCTTTGATAACGTACATCTCTTCGCTCTACGATGTATTCCCAGAGCCACCGCCAATTCATCCACTCTACGATGCGGATGCACAACGACGATCCGCCGAGTATCGTGAGCTTGCGAGCTCTCTCCATTTATGGATTCGTGAAAAAATTGTAATCATGCAAGAACGCGCATTTCCACCAACTCTTATTGAAATGAAAAAACTCGCTGCTGATAATGCAAAATTCAAGAATGAAGAAGTCCCATTGCGTTATCGTGACAAACAACGACTTACACACATCTTTCGGGATCTTCAAAAGTATTTCGAAGCTGTGGGTGAAGTCGATATGGAGCCTGAATTACATATTGATGTTATTGATAAAAATTGGAATCGATTGATTATGCTGCACCAAGAAAGAGAGCAAGCAGTTATTGATGAAATCAAACGGTAAATTGTTTTTTTTTTTACGCTCATTCTTAAACCTAAAAGATTTCACGGTATAACTATATTCACCCTTCTTCTACATTAACTATTATAGTTTGGAGCGATTGCAACGGCTTGCAGAGAAAGTGCATCGTGAAATGAAATCAACAGACAATCGTTTAGAAGAACTGGAAAGACGCGTTGAGGATGAAGCACATCGTCTCGATCGTCTTCATCCACTCGAAGCGAAACATGCTGTTGACCTTTTAGAACAGGATATTCGTAATACTGAAATACAAATACAAAATATATTCACTGACATTCACACACTCACTGAGGGCAGATATAGCCACGCTGCTGAACTTCATAAAAGGTAGAGATATATTCAATGTACTACACAAAGTAAAAGTATCACACGTAGTACAAGCTTCATATTTCTCATTTTTATTTTCAATTTTTTTTTACAGAGTGCAAAAATTACATCAACGTTGGGTAGCATTGCGCTCTCTATTGCACAAGCGTTTGGTACAACCACTCTCAGCCGTTTCATTCCCAGTCGAAGAACGAGTTGTCACAAAACATCGCACCACCGTCCACGAAACTCGATTAGTCGACACCAATCCACATTTCCGTAATTTGCATGACTGCATTGATTGGTGTAAGAGTAAATTGAAACAATTACAAGAGGCAGATTATGGATCCGATTTACCTAGTGTAAAGAATGAAATGGATATCCATGAGAGAGAGCATAAAAATATTGATCAGTTCCATAGCAAAGTTGATAAATGTATACACGGCAAAAATAATTTCCACGGCGAGGAGTTAACATTATATAGTCAACATTTGACTACGTTACAAAAAATATATTCGGAATTATTGACTACCTCGAAAAAACGATCATCCGATCTCGACACATTGCATGACTTTATTCAATCAGCAACTGGTGAATTACTTTGGCTTAATGCTAAAGAAGATATTGAAGTTACACGCGACTGGAGTGATAAAAATTTAAATGTTCAAAGCATTGAACAATACTACGAGGTGAGTGTTCATACCAATTCTTAATACCCTCTTGAATACAACATTATTTCTCAATCGATCTCATAATTTAACATACAATGATCTAACAATTTTATCATATTTCCAAGCATGCATATGGCTCAGGTGGAGAGGTAATTCGATCCTGTTCATATAACTCATTAAATTTTTTTCTTTCTTGTAATTCTTTCTCACACTTTTCCTCAATGCATTCATTTAATCTTTCCAGAGTCTCATGAATGATTTGGAGAAACGTGAGATTCAATTCTCGGCAGTACAGGATCGTGGCGAAGCACTCGTGCTCCAACACCATCCAGCGGCAAAAACAATTGAGGCGTATATGTCTGCGATGCAAAGTCAATGGGCATGGCTTTTACAATTAACGCTTTGTCTGGAGGTTCATCTCAAATACGCCACTCAAAGTCAACAATTTTTCCGTGATGTACAACAATCTGAGCAATGGATTTCAAAGCGCGACGAAGACTTGAATAACATTTACTCACAATCTGATTTTTCATTGGATGAAGGTGAACGTCTTCTTAAAGGAATGCAAGAATTGCGTGAAAAGTTGAATAATTACGGAGACAATATTCAACGGCTGGTCGACCAAGCTGGCAGTATTGTACCCATGAAACAACGTCGGCAACCAGTCACACGACCATTACAAGTAACATGCATTTGCACTTATAAACAAGTGAATATGTCTATTGAAAAGAATGAACAGTGCACATTGTATGACAATTCTGGGCGAGTAAAATGGCGTGTAAAGAATTCGCAAGGTGTTGAATCACCAGTACCAGGCGTTTGTTTCACACTCCAACCACCTGATAAAGATGCATTGGACGCCGCTGAACGTTTGAGACGCCAGTATGATCGTAGCGTTGCACTTTGGCAACGAAAACAACTTCGATTGCGTCAAAATATGATTTTTGCCACTATCAAAGTTGTTAAGGGATGGGATTTACCTCAATTTTTGGCGATGGGTCAAGATCAACGCACGGCGATCCGGAAAGCTCTAAATGAAGACGCTGAAAAACTTCTATCTGAGGGTGATCCAGCTGATCCACAGTTGCGACGACTCCGGCGTGAAATTGCCGATGTTAATCGACTCTTTGATGACTTCGAAAAGCGTGCTCGAGCTGAAGAGGAATCCAAGAATGCTGGGCGTATATTCAGTGATCAAGTGTCATCACTCCAACAATCATTGGATGAAGCTGAGAGGATACTTAATATTCGCATTGCTTCGCCATTGCCGCGTGATCTTGATAGTTTGGAGCATTCAGTGTTGGAACACAAAGACTACGAACAGAATTTGCAACGGTTGGCACCAGATTATGAACAAGTTCAACAAACTTTCCGCAGTATAACACTAAAAACGCCAGCAATGAGAAACAAGCTCGATAATGTTATGACTAAGTGGAATCACTTATGGAATCTCAGTAATTTATATATCGAACGACTCAAGTGTATTGAAATTGTACTCTCAGGTCTTGAAGATAACGCTTCAGCTATTACTGAATTGGAAATAAAATTGGCTTCATACAGTGAACTGCCATCTGATGTAAAGGGTTTGCAAATGGTCCTAGAAGATCTTATGATTCTTCAAAATGCAATCTCGCAACAGCAAATATCAATTGATCAATTGAATGACGATGCTCATAATGCACGTAGACTCGTCGAAAAATCACGACCGAATCATCGCGGTCCTCATAATGATATGGATCGATTGGATGCCGAAGTGAACAGATTGAATGCTAGGTGGACGAATATTTGTGGACAATTGGTCGATAGATTACGAAGTGCTGAGACTGCATATAGCTTGGCGCAACAGTACCACACATCATACCAAACTGAAGTTGATTTTGTCGATGAGAGTTATCGAAAACTCGAGTGCATTGCGCCGATTGTCACCAAAGCACAAGAACTAGAAACTGCCAAGGTGAATTAAAATTTTCCAAGAAATTTGATTGTTTGTTCAGTGTGGTGCATTAAATCAGGTTATAATAATTCTTGTTTGATCTCTTTACTTTCATTAGAATTTGCTAAATCGTGTTTCTGACCGTGCACCAGCAATCGAAGCAGTGAATGTCACAGGCGGTCGTTTAATTCGAGAGGGCAAGGTAAGAAAAAAAAACGATAATAGATATTCTTGTATATGGCAAACAATGCTCTATGCCTAGTTTTTATTTAGTTTAGGCCTATGGAATGAATGTCGATGCGTGAATGAGAGATTTTGATATTATGTTCTGTTTCTAAGTAGATCATCATCATCACCATTGTATATATATCAATCATGTTTTATTCTTTTGTTTATTCTTCAACAATATGTATCTTTCAGCGAACAACAAATGATGCATATATCTTCATGATATACGTATACGGCTTCTACATTATGGTCGTACGTCTAAACTTTTCAGCGATTTATTTTATTCTGATACTTTTATTCGTGAATAATATCACAATGAAATTTCGAAGTGCACTCTCTCTTTTTTCTTTATTTTATGTTCAAACTGATTCACTGTAATACAACTATTAATAATATCTGTTCTAGACGTTTTTAACATTTTCTCAAGTGTGACAACAAAGCGATTCACACAATTCTACTAATTCTTAATCACCTTTTATTTATTTAATTGAATATTCACAATGAGTAGAATGGTTGAATGGTGTTGGAATGGGTGTTGGACGAATGGGTATCGGAAATGCTTGCGGTTCTTACTAATCACCTCTTTAATTAAAACCCCAAACAGTTATTCACTCCTCCATAAAAAAGACTCAGTGTGGTATAATACTACAGCAAATAAAATTTCCAATATCTACGAATTTTTAACATTATCACACAATGCACCATAGCACCCAGATATTAATTGAACTGTCTATCATTGTCAATTTCTACCACATTGAGTTGGTGAATGGATAAAACGATGGATAAATTGAAGGAAATACAAATATGAATAGATAGTAGAAATAATCATAGAATCCCATAGCCTCTCCAATCATTGCTTTTAGATGCCTATAGTAGAAAAAGAAATAGAGAGAAGAAACAAAATTAATTCACTAACCATAACGAACTAACCGGGCTCTGTAGATCTATGGACAGCGCCTACGAGTATTCAAGGAGCAACTAGAAGAACTTTGTCCATCATTGGATGCGTCTGTAAAGAGGCCACGACGTGAATCCGTCGTGACGGTGGATGCTATTGCACACGACCTCGACAATCTCAACAGAAAATATTCAACATTAGTCAACATCTGCCGTGAACGAGTGCAGTTTCTAGTCCAAAAATATCCTGATGACATTGCGTTACAGGTGAGTTTTAATTTTTCTTCCTACGATCGCAATTAATTGATGATCCAAAACTGAAATTGATTGAGTGATTTCATTCTTATTGCAACGAATTGGAACATCAATATCATTTATATTATTTTTAGTCACTCATTTCTGTTTTAATTATCTTCTTTTTATAGCGATATAAATTTTGACAACGTTGTTTTGTATTTAATCATAAAAAAGTTTAGTGAATACGTCGTATGCAATTTGCAAGGTGGTTTGAGAATATGGTCGTAAAGCAAATGTACGAACATATAGAACTCGGATCACCAACAAATAGTCGAATCAATCCACTCTATTTCCGAAAAAATTCATTGTACATATCCATACATATATAAATACTAACTCCATTCTTGAATTGGAATTATCGATGGGGTAATTTTTGGTTGTAGTTCCTCCTATAAATACTTCCGTTCAAATGCACTCGATTATTTTCTCCAAACTGTGTTTGTCACGCTATTGTTTTCGGAGTCAAAAGCATTAATGGATTATTTCAAACAATGCTACACTTTGGAATTTGGCTTCAGTGTTATTGGTCTCTTCTCTACATACTTCGGTTTCTGTTGGCACATTTTTTTGATACTCTTCATGTGATACCTGAGAAATGAATGTAGAAAAATTTTGGCCCTTGAAAGTATTTTGGAATATACTCAACCGGTTCTCACGATGTTTGGTTCTTGTCCAAATAGAATTTTAACGATGCGAATCAACAAAATACACACACACATACATGCATATGTATATATTATGACAGACAACTCAAAGAAATTTCACATATGGTATTATCACACACTGCTTTTGAAGTAGCGCGATACTTATTACATGACATCACTTAATATGAATGTATAAAATAACATCAATGACGTGATCAGTGCCGTTCAATTATCACTGAATCCTTTTTACGAGAACTATTAAAAGCTCAGATGAATATAAAGATAAAACAATGTCACTATCATTATAAATCATACAGAAGGAAATTAAAAAGTACAAATCAGTATGTTACATCAATCTAATTGGGAAAAAAATTGTTGCAATAAACCAATCAGTGTCTACCACTCGATGTAAACAACCGGTTTCCATTTCAAACTGATGTTTTATGCATATAATTTATCAATTATCATTAATTATCGATATTTCTTGAAATCATCGATAAATTGTTTCAACAATTTATCATATTTAGTCGTACTAATATCGCTATGATACATTGAATTTTTAATTTCTTCTGGGCGTATTCAGAATTAATAAAATAAGATTGTTAAGTAGGGATTGTGCGCAACGTCTACATTTGTCACAATACGTAATATATGAATGAGTGGGCAGCAGTTCAAGGTGTCCTTGCTGTCTCTCACTCTTTCGCACTCCCTCTTTCTCAAGCAATTTACTTGTAATACCATAATTGTGAATGCGTCAATGTATTATGGTGAGCACAATGTCACATATTGCATTATTTTGTGATGTCACGGATAATTGTAATTGTGCGAAGAGTACTGATTGCTGAGTTAAGATATTCACACATGAGAGACGTCTAGATTTCCGTTCATTCATTTGTCGACGTTTATAAAAAAAAAAGATTAGGGGAACAAAATATTATAGAGAAAATTTCATGCATCCTAATGTGAAGACATTTCACAATGGAATAATGAGGACAAATTCAAAAAATCAAGAATGAGTCATTCGAAAAAATTGTACACGTACAAAATAATAATTAGATATGGATGAGGTATAGAGGTAGATTAAAAAATATGAGACATCGAGAAAGTGCGTTTATCAATGCAGTGAGTATCGATCAATCACCGTTATACTATTTGAAAAGACAACGACCTTTGATTAGAATCTTATCTGTTATTTCGAAATACATTATCATTTGTCGCGTGGCATCAATACAAACTTGAATATTATAATAGGTAGCAAGAAAAGATGAAAATTTCTTCGAATAATTATTCTCAAGGGTCGTCTATGTATACATTGGCTTATCAGAATCACGGTGATAAACTCGTTGGCCCGATAATGGATAATGTTGCTATTTAATTCACCACATTAAAGTTGAAAAGAAATGCGTTCAGGGTCATTACAGAAAACAAACATTCGCCTCCTACTAATTTGGATACCATTTTTGTATACTGTTGCTCAATATTGAATCAAATGTCAGCGGATGTATGATTACACGGTCTGTCGGTCCATCTTTGAGAAACGAAAAAAAAATCCAGTGAGTGTTGTGGGTAAGCCGGTAAAATTGGATTGTTTATATAGGAGTTCATAAGTATAATTGAACGAAAATTTGGAGCGGGATTGAACGTATATAAGGAAAAAAAAAGTCTAGACATTTCATATGTGTACTAGCGTGAGTGGTCACGCGCACGCTAGCCGTCTTCACTTCAGTCTCCCAGCTGTGCTGGTACAGTCAACATCATTTTGTATTTCTCACGGAGGCGTAATCGTCTTTCCACGTGTAGTATTTAGATTCTGATTTTTTACTGAAATAACGAAAAATTAATTCGTTTATATGCTTCTATATAATTGAAAATCAATACAATTGTTTACTTATTTGACGTGTGAATTATCTTATGTGAATTTGATGAGTGATTGATAGTGCCATAATCGAAGCTCTGATGAACGTCATCGACGACTATATAACGTCTTATTTTGGTTGATAATCATGCCGAAATCACAGAAAGTTGTGCGAAAGGTAAAAATATGAGCTGGACGAATGCAATTTTAATATGCAGAAGGTGGTTTTTATTTTGTCGCAAAGGCTAATGCATATCAATTCGCTCTGGATTATCAACAATGATCAATAAAACGTGTCCCTTATCAAAACTCGTCTGAGCTTCAACTTGTATATTTTTTTGATTATGATTTGAATTTTACACACTTTGTTACTTATTATAATCCAATGTATTTTAATTTTTTCTCCTTTAGAAAGTTTGTACAATCAAATTGCGGTCAATTACTTTTTATAAGTTTCATAGTGATTTAGAAACGATGAGTAATAGACAAAAATAGGCTGAAGAAAGATAGGCAGCTATATATATCTCATATATACATTAAACAATGAAATTGAAACAAAAGTTCTCCCAATCGTTTATAAATGGATTTTTTTTATCTCTAACGCATTTTTATTATTGATTGTCCAACTGATGATAGAGGTAATTTTCTTTGACCATTTCACAATCTAATTCTCACTCAGAAAAATAGAATTCCATGAACATCAAACATCAAGCGTGAATTATTTTCGAAAACTAGGTAAAACATGTCTCTATATATAACACATTGCATTGAAATAGTAATTTGTGATTGCAAAATATACGTTTCCCACCCAAACTGATTGCGCAACTAATGAGAATCAAGTTCAGGTTAACACAAGCCGTTAAGTGTGATGTCATCAACTATTCAAAACTGAAACTAAATAATTCTGTCAGTTGCACATACTTGCACTTACACTTCGCGACATCGTCATTCTATTATGACATTTCTCGTACTCTCCTTTAGCAAAGATAAAAAAAAACTTTGTAATCTTCAATGTTGAGAAGTAAAACCCAAGTGTAAATATAGTCGAGCATTAATCATAAATTTGGATGATTGAAAGAGAGGAAGTATTAAAGTTGATAAGATGCGTCAAAACTCACATGAAACGTCTCGATAACCACATTCACTCACAGTTCATATGGATAGTTAACCAACTGCAGACTGAAGCGTAAACGATGTGACTCTTCCACATAAATAATATGATAATACTCCTATTGCGTGTGTAATAGCACCGGTGTTTCGATACGCTCTAAAAATATAAATAAACTATAGCGAGCGACTGAAGAAAAGTATATAGCAACGCACCCCCGCTCCAAATTATCTTTCTCTGTTATTCACATGTTGTTCGTTCGCCCAACGAGAACATAATATTATTTATAGCATCTTAGATATTTTTATATGAATAGTAATGCGGGAAGTTCTCAGTCTCACGGTCACCGGCCGTCAGAAAACGTTCACACTATCTTTCCCTTCGTTTGTCAAGCATCAATGGCGGGTGTTCTTTCATCCGCCAAATGAAACTGTTACTGATTCGCTTGCTCACACGCTTATGCTGTCGTCTAAGCGTGGGTTAATAACACCTCTACCAACCTCAGAGTTGTGTCGTACATCGGACTATCATCACGGTATATTTTTTTTGCTGCTACAAACAGCTATCAAGACACTTGAACGACTTCATTTATACTACCTCACTGTTTGTTTCACAACTACTCAAGTTTTGTTCAACTGTGTCGATATAACAGGTCGGTTTGATCAGGTGTTTCACGATTCAAGGTTTATTTTTGATGTTCAGATTCGAACCGTCAAAGAACATCTCATCATGTGGAATATAGTCAACGGGAAACACTCCAAACATACACTACTTGAAGATGTTCTGTGTGACAAATAATTGATATTTTGATTCAAGTTTGAATTTTTATTTATATATATCATTGTGGATATATTTCTAACAGTAATTCTCCACTACCACAACGTGTATGTTTATCACAAAAATCTCCGAGCGGTATGTTGAACTTGAAGTTTGTGAGTACGGAAACAGTGTAGTTGGGAAAAATGCGTGGCCAATTAATCCAACGAGTAATTGCATTTCACCTTGACATAAATGAATATCCGTGCGACTTTGAAATGGCAAAATTAACGACGGCGATAATGCAGAGCGTGTAATTGCTTCGTAGAATTTTTGTTATCACGCAGAAAATATAATTACCATCAGTCTGACGCAATGATAGTAGTAGAAAAAGAAAATGTTCACAGTAACGTATCTTCTGTCGTTGCTGTTTCAGCGTGCTCTACAAGAGCAACGACCACTACGTACATTTCGAACTGAGTTTAACATCTATGAAAGTACAACCAGCGAGGAACGTTACACCTCGACTACCACACACTACACCCAATCGCAGTAAGTAGTTAGCATCCACAACATTAAATAGAAAAGGCAAGCTGCTCTTCTGTGTATGGCTTATAATTGCGAAACAAAAATTCCATCATGAATGTCCCGCTTATAAAAAAAATACCATAAAAAAAAGAACAAAAAAAGCTTCATCTCACACGCGTATACAGCATAATGAAGAGAAAAAATAATGTGTGTTATAGTAGTTGTTTGATTAGAAAAAAAAACAAAATATGACGAGTACAAAATTGCAATTGAATTGATACAGGTACTCGTCGGAGCGACATGAATCGTCGTCAACGTCGAGTGAAATATTGCAGCGCGTATCTTCGAGGGAATCATCACCTCTCAAAAGACCATATGGAAATGATTGTGAATTTGTTGCCACAAATGGCAATAATATATCCAAGGAACCCAATGTTGATGGCCCGCAAGCATACAAATCTAGCACCACCAATAGCAGCAAGCAAGTCTATGAAACCCGAAGTCTTAAAAAAATACAAAAGTCTGTCAATAATATTGATACCGATAACATAATTGATGCTAGGGGTATTGTTCACCCAAAGACTGGTCAAGTTCTCACTGTGGGCGAAGCAATAAGTCTTAGAATTTTAGACGTTAGGAATGGCAGAATTGTCACATCAATTGACGGCAAAACAAGTGTGACAATTGAGGAGGCTGTCAGTCTTAATCTTATTGACGTTGAGCTTGCGCGCCGATTGCTTGAACCGTGTGATGTTAATGACAGTGGTCGTCGTCGTTTGTCGCTTCTTGAAGCAATACAACAGGAACTTTCGGACGCGGAAAAAGGCGATGATAGAGTCAAGGTAACGTGTGTTTCTACCGCTGGTGTTAGTGTTGTCGATGCGATGAAACGGGGTTTGTTGGATCCAGAGACAGGGAAATTTGTGACCGAGCGCGGCGAAATGATGACAATTGACGAGGCATTTAATTGTGGTTATCTAGCGCGTATCAGTACAACAGTAAAAATTAAACGTGGTGCACTTGCATTGGCTGATGCTATATCTCAGGGTTTAGTCAATGACCGATTGGGTCAAATAATTGATAGAAATACCGGCGAGAGTTATTTACTTGATGAAGCTATTCAGCGAGAGATAATTGATCCAGATGTACGAGAAATAGTTGATGCAAAGAATGACACTAAAATTAACATTACTCAAGCAATAAATCGTGGCATTATCAACCCAAAACATGGAAAATATGTCCATGGAATTACGATGGAAAAATTATCATTCAAGGAAGCGAGACGACGGCAGTTAATCGTGAAACCAATGACACTCAAAGATTGTTGCGATTTAGATATAATTGTCGATAAGGGGAAAATTTTCAGTCCCATTCACAAAACAAAACTTGGTATTTTAGAAGCTATCAATGCTGGCGTTTTGGACGCAGATAATATTAAATCTATTACTGACACGCGATCAAGTGATTTGCTCACACTCTCTGACGCTTTAGCCGATGGTATAATAAAACCCGAGGGAAGTTATATAGATTTAAAGACAGGTGAAGAGCTTACAATTCCTGAAGCGGTTGATAGAGGATTAATTACAGCTGTTGCACAGAAATCTATATTCGATATTGATGGTTTCAAAGATCCTATTTCTGGTGAATTTATCAGTCTCAATACTGCACTACTCAAAGGCTTGATCAGTCCAAAATCTGGTGGTTCGTTTGTTATTGATTTGAATACGGGTAAAACAGTTTCCTTCAATGATGCTATTGAACAGGGTCATGCAAGACCTGAGGTAATGGAGATGTTAAATCGTGGTATAGGCGTGACGGAAAATGGTCGTGAAGTTAGTGTATTGGAAGCGGTATTGCTTGGTTTATTAGATCCGAAAACAGGACAGCTCTTAGACCCACGTACGAAAAAAACCGTTCCGCTAGAGGATGCGATCAAGCGTGGTTTAATAACACCTGATGGTGCGGCTTTGCTTGCCAGTCTATTGAATATCACGGTGACTACACAAACAGTGACAAAGACAATAAAACGTTACGTTACGATTACAGACAGTGGCGAAACAATTACAAGAGATTACAAAGTTTCCTATAGAGATGCGTTAGTTCGTGGTTTGATTAATGAAAAAACTGGTATATATACTGATCCTGACACTAGTAAACAATATAGCGTGCATGATGCAATTGAGCAGGGTTTCATCAGTCATCCTGACGTACATGAATCGACGGAAAGACCTTCGCCGAA
Organism: Meteorus cinctellus; assembly: GCA_030523045.1. NCBI lineage: Eukaryota > Metazoa > Arthropoda > Insecta > Hymenoptera > Braconidae > Meteorus > Meteorus cinctellus. Next base: position 357,891 of record JAPYZF010000021.1, on the reverse strand, counting down.
AAAAACTCGTGATTCTCCATCGAAACAAATGACATTCGAAAGTACTCTTTATGCCAATATTAATGAATCAACACAATCGCGGCGTGTCGTACCACCACCAACAGCTATTGGTTCAACAACAACCATTATAACGCATGGTGTAGTTAAACCAAAAGATAATGGTGCAGTGGATATTAAAAATAATTCCAATATGACCACAACTGTTTCGATTACTACTTCAGATTTGTCTTCCACCGAAACCCAATCGTCATCGCCAACGCGTGTATCCCAAGTCGATGTAACACCATCTAAAATTAATCGTCGCCCGGGCGAACACATTAGCACAGTTATTGTTAAACCCAACGAAGCGTGCACGGAGCATGTGTTTGACGAAGTCTGCCGTACTGTTGAAAAAGATATTAAGAGTGAAGTACAAACATTCATTGAAAATGAATCTCTTTCGACCGGAACCGAAGTATTTGAACCTCCGTCCAATGGCTGGATGCTTTCAGATGCGATTGAACAGCGACTATTTGATCCAGTCACTGGTCTTTTTATCATCCCTGGAACCGATCGTCTAGTGTCGTTTGAAGAATGTATAAAACTTCAAATTATTAATCCTAATTCTGGTGTTGTTATTGATCCAACCAACGGCAGAAAAATTTCGTTACTACGGAGTTTAGAAAAAAATATCCTCGATTCAACAGGGCATTATATACATCCCCATAAAATATCAATGAAAGATGCGATTGCTAAAGAATTGGTGATTTTAGAACAAAAAGTTACGAGAGTTGATAAGATAAACTCAACATTGATTGAGGTAACGAATGTATGTGGTAAACCCGACAGAGTAGAAGTAACTCATACCGAAGATTCACCCAAAGAAACTAAAAATCTCACTTTTGGGGAACAATTCACTTCTGATCCAATTCAAGTTGCCCAAGGTGTAATTTATGATCCCGAAACAGCACTAGTTATTTTCACTGAAACTGGACAATCAGCGAATATTCTTGCAGCTGTTAATGCTGGTGAATTGGAATCTGGAGCAGTACTCGTGAAAGATCCAACAACTGGGCATGAAATTAGTCTGACCGAAGCTGTTGAACGAAAAATATTGAATCCAAAAACTGGAGTTTATGTTGACGGTAGTGGTAACAAAATCTCTCTTACTGATGCTGCGAAATTCGGTTTATTGGCAGTTGTAGGAACTCCTCTTGTCGCAGCTGCGGCGGCTGTTGAGGCTGTGAAAAAAGCTATGATAAAGGATCCGAAGACCGGGGAAAAAATTCCACGAGAGGTTGCGATTGAACGAGGTTTGGTGGAACCCGATAAAATTATAAGTCAGACAGAGACCACAACAACAACTGTTACAGTGCAAGATCAGACAGCTTGCGAAGAGATGTCAGTAATTGAAACAATAGACGAAAATATTGTCACCTCCAACCAAGTTCAACAGTCTGTTACTAAAACTGGATCGACAGTCACAGTTGAAAATACCGAACCCTCCAAATTATCTGACGATGAAGTTGACAATATGGGATCAAGTTTGGGAGAAAAAACTCGTGGTCGTGTCACCACAGAACCGAAATATAAAGTTACTATTGGTTGTGCAAAATCACTTGTTCAAAATCATGAAAAAGATGGTAAACCAATTGTACTACAAAAATTGCGAAAAAAAATTGTCACCCCGAAAGAAGCACTCGAGAATGGTTTGATTGATAAAGAAACTGTGCAAATATTACAGCACATTGGATTCGAAAGTGAGAATATATCATTGATCGAGGCGATAGAAACAAATCAAGTCGACTCAAGTAAAGGAAAAATCGTAGATCCCCAGCGTGGCGATGTACTCTCGATAAAAGAAGCTCTTGAACGAGGTATATTGGATCCTGATAGTGGCAGCGTTTTGATCCCCCTAGCTCAAAGTCTTTCAGTCCCTGGATTATATAATCAAGGTCTCCTCGATCCCGACAATGGAAAAATCATTCATCCAGAAACTGGTGAACACTTGGAATTAAATGAAGCAATTATTTGTGACATAGTCGATCCACTCTCGAAACTTTCATCACAAGACGGTGATGAACTAACAATTCAAACAGCGATAGAAAATGCCGATATTGATGCCGAAAATTCTGTTATTCGTACAGAACATGGTGAAATAAATTTGGTGGAAGCAACGGAATTGAACAAATTTGATACAGATATGCCAATGGGTCCGGTGCCGATACCACCAGTCGGAATGACGTTTGCAGTTGCTTTGAAACGTGGACTCATCGATGTACATACCAAAGAAATGAAGCACCCAATAACTGGCGAACAAATTCCACTTGAGGAAGCAATTAAAACTAACTTCATCATGTCACTCCCCCATCCAGCTGCACCTGAAACTATTGAAGTAACAAAAGCCATTGAGGCTGGTCTTATAGACGAAAACAAAGCCACATTTGTCAATCCAAAGACTGGGAAATCTATTCCGATAACAGAAGCTTTCGATTCTGGTTTATTAATTACTGAAGCAAGCACTGAAAATGTTCTGAGCGCCGTCACAGAAACAATTACATCATATCAAACAATTACGACCAAGACTATTCAGATTTTGTCTGGATATAAATTATTGAGTGCGACAGAAGTGCAAAACGTGAGTACAGGTGAGGTAATATCCATGTCTGAAGCACAGAGGCGAGGTATTGTCACAGATGAATCGGAAAGAAAAGGCGAAAGTACAATTGAGGATACGGAGTTGGCAGTCTGCGCTGGAGTAAAACAAGATGTGGTTATTAATTGTATGGGAAAACGTGAAGATACTGATACAGAAAATGTTGTCTCAGTCACAGAACCAGTCGAAAGCCGGCTTGATATTTCACAGATAAGCGATACGACTAAAAACATATCACCAAGTGAAACGATGACAACAACGATAATTACGACAGCATCAACAATAACAACAACGACAGCAACAACGATGACAGGCATGACTTTATTAGAGGCTGTAGAGCAATTATATGATGAAACCACGGAAAAATTCATCGATCCAAAAACGAATAAATCATACAATCTCACAGAAGCAATGGAAGTTGGACTCATTGAACCAGATGCAATTGTTCATGATGTGAAAAATTCAGAATCAATAACAACAAGAGAGGCAGTTGAGAGAGGATTATTGGATTCGAAAACCGGAAAAGTCAAAGACAAATCTGGTAGTTCTATGTCAGTTGTGGAAGCTGCTAAACTTGGGCTGCTTGCGGTTGTTGCCGCACCTGTCATTGCTGGAAAATTGGCGGTGGATGCCATTAAAAATCGAAAATCTACAGATAAACGCTTGACAATGTCACCAGTAAAAGAATCAAGTCCTTTACATCAACCGCAACATGTTGTACGTCGAAGTGCAGCGGAAATATCGGCAGAAATGATAAATATTGAGAGATCTGAGGAATTCGACACTGCTGTAGAGGAATCGACAGACAAAAATGGAGTCAAAGAATCGCGACCAATACAAACAACATTGAAGGAAGCTATTGAAAATAATTTGATTGATTCTAGTATTTGTCGGATTTTTATGGGTCAGAGAGAATTACCGTTCACCGTTGATGATGCTGTTGAAAATGAAGAAATTGAATTAACAGAAACTATTGTCGTGATGAGTCGATCGAAGATTTTTATTCTAGAGGAACGACCGAGAATTAAAATAGATATTTCACGCACTTTGACATATCAACATCTTTCTGAACAGGGAGTATATGATACTGAGTTAGAGAAATTCGTAAATCCATATACAGGTACGACAATTGGCTTTCACGAATTTGTCCTTGGTCTTGAGATTTTCGATCCTGATAATATGTGGGTAAAAGATTTATCAAGTAAAACTGACAAATATGTGACACTGCGTGAGGCAATAAATAGACCATTGGTCGATAGAAACACTGGATATATGGTTGATCCGAAGAGTGGAAAGAAAATTCCGTTCATCGAAGCGGTACAGAGTGGTTTGATTATTCAGAGAACTCTAATTACTGAGGAAGAATCTACATCACTGACTCTGCAAGAAGCTATTGAATCAGGAATTTGTGATGCAATCAGTGGAAATTTACAAGATCCAAGATCGGGAGAACAAATGACGTTAAGTGAAGCTGTTGAAACTGGTCTTATTGATGTCGATTCAGTGAGCATTCGTAACCCTGTAACTGATGAAATTATTCCACTTGGCGAAGCCGTTGAGTCAGGTGTCATCGATTTGGAACGTGGAGTGATAATAAATGTCGAGACAAAACAAGAAACTGATATTAGAGTTGGATTTTCGGAAGGATTAGTTCTTTCTGGACTTCTCAAACCAATTTCCCTCGAAGCAATTATTAATAAAGGATTGTACGATGAGCAATCCGGGAAAATTCGTGATCCAATGACAAAACGATTGATTGATGTTGAAGAAGCGGTGCGTCGTGGAATTATTGATGCATTCATAACTGAATGTCAGGATACTAAAGCCGGTAATTTCCTATCACTCGAAGATGCTCTGACTGTAAAACTCGTGAATCCTGAAACTGGTCGACTTCGCGATACAAAAGCCGGTGAATTGTTACCTCTGAATGTGGCGCTAAATAAAAAATTAATAATTACTACACCGTTTGTGCCTTCATTGATCGATGTAATTGTTCAAGAATATTATTCTCCAAAAACGGGTCTTGTCCTCAATCCAATGACCGGCGAAGAGTCTACGGTAAAACATGCATTGTCAACTGGTTATGTTGATGGTAGAATGATTAAAATTAAAGATGACAGGAAGGAAGTGGTTGTGCCATTGCGGGAAGCTGAAAAAACTGGTCTCATAGACTTAATCAAGGGAGTTCTTGTACATCCACATTCAATGAAATTAGATGTTGCCCTCGAAAAAGGATATATTCTGAGCACAACGAAACCTTGGACTTTACAAGAGGCACTCGCCCATCAAAGTTACAATCCGATTACGGGTCGATTTGTCATTGATGGTGACCGTATGACATTAGAAGAAGCTATGGCGAAAGGTTTAATCAGTTATGACAGTGCTTCTGTTAAAGATCCGCGAACAGGGGATGTTATATCCCTGAGTGATGCAATAAAACTTGGCCTCATCGATCCTAAATCCGGTATGGCACTCGATCCATCAACTGGCACCGCTATATCACTAATTGATGCTCTTGATCGTGGTCTAGTTGTGCCAGCCAAACGAAAAATATCTTTACCCGACGCGGTATTTAAAGGTTTTTACGACCCGAAAACCGGACAATTTACGAGTTTAGAATCGCGTGAGCGTCTACCCACAGATCGTGCGATAAAGGAGGGTATTATCGATCCAACTTCGGCCATCGTGAAAGATCCCCACGGTGATTTGATAACATTTAGTAAAGCAATTGAAGAAAAAATAGTTGATCCGAAAACAGGTACAGTTATAATTGATAAGGGTAAATCGATGGATTTCCATGAAGCATTCGAACAGGGAGTTTTATTGGAGACTCGAAGACCTATGAGTTTCAGTGAAGCTGTACTGAAAGGTATCTTAGATGAAAAAACTGGGTTATTCCTCGATCCAAAATCTGGCGCTTATGTTACTCTCATTCAAGCTATTGACAAGAATTTCATTGATGCTGATTCTGTGACAATTAAAGACGCAAAAACTGGTTTCACGAAGAAAATAACACTCAGGGAAGCTGTCGAGTCACAAGTGATTGACGGTACCACAGGTCGCATAAAAGATTTCACTCGACACAATATTGAAATATCGTTAGGCGAAGCGTATGAAATTGGTCTTATTGTCGATAATAAAGCAGCGATATCAATCCAGCGTGCAATTCACCAAGGGCTTTATGATGAAAAGAGTGGTAAAATAATCGATCCAAGTACGGGTCGTTCAGTTACTTTACATGAGGCAATGAGAATGTGTGTTATTAGTCCGAAACTTGTGTGCTATTGGGATAAACGTGGCGAAACACTCCTATCACTTGCTGAAGCGTGTCGAGCGGGCGTTATCGATCGGCGTTCGGGTATGTTTAAGGAGCCTAATGCTAATTGCCCAATTCCATTGTCTATGGCGCTACAATTAGGTTTAATAGTTGATATCGAGAGTGCAGGATTCAGTATGTATGATGCGTTACTCATGGGAATGTATGATATTTCTTCCAGTCAATTTATACATCCATCCACCAACAAAAAACTTACATTATCCGATGCGTGCCAGGTTGAAATGATTAATCCATTAATATCGATTGTGAAAAATACACAAACAAACCGTTATATTTTACTGTCAGAGGCGATTTCTGCAGGGATTGTTGATGATATACGCGGGACATATACGATTATTGAAATTAATAAGGTTATTAATTTGCATGAAGCGAGGAAAAAGGGCTATATTGTGCCATCTAAAAAGCCAATCTCCATTGGAGATGCGATAGAGTGTGGATTATATCGTGCGGAAAGTGGTAAATTCGTTGATCCTACCACAAATAATTTTTATGATATTGTTCAAGCGTTTGATTCAGGTTTGCTAGATCCTGATACAACCGCATTGAAAGATGCAACTACTGGACACATAAAATCTTTGTTAGACGGTATTTCCGATGGTACTATTGATGTGTCAGCAGGTCGTGTGCTCGATCCAAAAACAAAGCGTGCGTATAATATTGATATTGCATTCGAACGCGGTTTATTAGTGAATAGTGACAAACCATTAACACAACAGTCAGAAAGAGAAGTTTCTGTAGAATTACAACAAACTATAATAACAAAAAAGAGTGTCAGAGAGTGTAGCATAGAAGAAGCAATGCGTTATGAACTTCTAGATCCAACCAAGGTATTTATAAAAGATTCGAAAAATGGTAAGTTTATAACTTTGAGTAAAGCATTGGAAAACGATACTGTCGATTTGTCTAAAAGAGGAACAATTGAACCACCGACCACCAAACTATCACAACAAGTCATCCGATTTGAAGATGTTCATATTTATTTGTCCAAGCCAATCACATTCGAAACAGCAGTGGAAGATGGTTATTTGAATCTTGAAACTGCCAGGTTCACTGATCCAAAAACTAATGAACAATTGACATTGAAAGAAGCAATAACTCTCGGTATTATCGATCCAGATTCTGTCCTGATAAAAAACGTACAAAAGAAAAAATTGATAAAATTACCCGAAGCATTTAGAACGGGAATTATGGATGGTGAAAAAGGCAGTGTATTGGACACTGCAACATCAAAATTATATACACTATCAAAAGCAACTGAATCAGGTCTATTGACAACCCAAAAACGTGGACTGTCGTTCATTGAAACGTTGCAATTTGGCCTCTACAATCCTAAAACAGGTGGATTTAATGATCCATTTTCGACCATGTCACTATTAGATCGAAAATTACTCACATTAAATGAAGTATTAGAGTCAGGTTTAGTCGATCCCTCCACAACTGTAATTAAAGACCCTGTAACTGGCGATATATCAAGTTTATTAGAAGCCATAAATGCCGGTCAAATAGATGCAGTGGCAGGCACATTTCACAATGACGTGGATGGAAAAGATGTTGACTTCGTGAAGGCATTGGAGCGAGGTTTCATACTCGCCGCTGAAGCGAGGGTAAGTGACCGTATATCCACACACCTTTCTAAAACCATTAAAAAAAAACAGAACAAAAAAGCTTGCCCGCAGGTTACGGTCTTATTATTGCATTTTGCTTGTGAAAGAAACAAAGAGAAATACCTACTCTATTTCTACCCTTCAACAATATGACACAGAGGGTTTGTTATTTTTTGTTATGACATGTTTCGGTGCTTGGTGGCATGGTCCTGATGCATGGACCTATCATATAAATGCGCAATCACTTATATAAAACGATCAATTAAAGATCGTGTGAATTAAAAACGTTATTGGGCCATTCTTAATCGTTTTATGTTTCCATTGTGGGGGAAGAAAAAAAATACCAATTCCATGATGATAACAAGGAAGATGGATATGAAACCGCTTTTATAATAATTCATCTGGTTTTTTTTGTGTCCACATTTTATACATCACTCACCTCTTCGTTTGTTTGCTTATTTATCTTTTTTTTTTCAATAACCGGGGATTTTATATTGAGACAGGAAAGTCTCAATATTTCCATGATACTTATATATATATATATATATATATATATGTTTCATTTTACACTAACAATACATGGATATCAGCGTTGATTGATGACGGCAAATTGACAGCCGTCTACACAGCCCACACATAAAATCCATGCCATAATCCATGTCAACACCACTATACAAAAATGCTTCGACTCGTAATTCATTAATCCCCAATCGTCTTATCGCATCAGCAACGCTAATTCGGCCTTTCTTAAATAGGATTATTTAGTATTTATTTGATTTACTTACTCACTTAGTTGTTACGAAATAAAATAGTACATAATTTATTTTTGATATAGAGTAAAATCGCTATGATTCTGTTTCCCTTTCTTTTGTGTTTTATGCTCAATCTAGTCAACGATAATTGCATTATATTTGCAGAATTTTTTGAAAAATAAGTAGTAGTTTGGCAGAAGTTTCAAGTACTCATAAATGATTTCAAATATGAATATTTATTATAATTTTTGGAAAGGCCTTGTTAGTATTTCAAAACAAATATTTTTTTCATTATCATCGTTAAAATATTTTCGTACACGTTTATGTTATAACAAATCAGTTAATGTCGACAACATCTTTTCATTTATAATATAATGATAATCATTGATGAATTTCTCATTTTGTTAATTTATCTCAATCCATCTTTGATAATATTCATTAACAAAAAATGAAGAAATAATTTTTGTTGTTCTATTGATTTTGAATCTTTAATAAGTTTTCATGTGTATGTTTTAAATTTCTTTTTCCAGGTATTATTCCTGCTTTTCACCAAAAAATTTTGTTTAAGCATCATTATTGGAAAACTCTGCATACAATACTTCATTACCTTTATACTATACTATACTATACTATACTATACTATACCGTATATCATACACCATTTATTATTGTGCGTTTTAATTTATTTGCTTGAACAATATTGCAAAAATGAATATTTTGTCCATGAAAAACGTGACAGGGACAATTTCTAATTATTACCATTTGCATAAATACAAAAGTACATACATGAAACATTTGCAGTTTCTTGCAGATAAATTAAAGCTACCGAACGAATATACTGTAACTTACTTTTTATGACAATTCATGTATGTTCTGTTTGTGCGTGTTTGTGCTTGCATGTATGAGTTATGACATAGGCTCTCGAATGTTTATTGACCAATTTTTATTTTTAATATGAAAATGATCTTAACCGTCTTTGGTGAGATGGCGGATAAATTCATTCTTTCCATAGTATATTAAGAATAAATTAACAATTCAGTGGAAAATTATAAACAAAGTTTTGCATGCCACCGTTTATAGCAAGCAGTCCAGGAAAAATACAAAGTTTGTGATGAGACCCTTACCAAACTTTTACAATGGATTTCCGATGTGGAAGACAAACTAGCCAACCAAGATGTCGTCAAGGAGGGCATTGAAGAGCTGAGGAATCAAATAAATTCAATGAGAGTACGGATGAAGCATTATTCAATTTTTCTTGCATTTCCTCTAAGTTATTGGTGTCTGAAGCAACATTCCATTTTTTTTTTGCAGCAAATCAAAGAGGATATTGAAGCACACAGCCGACCCGTTTCCTCATGCCTAGATCAAGTACGTCAAGTAGTGATAACTGGCAGTGATGTTTTATCCAGTGACGAAGTATCGACACTTGAGAAGAATGGTCGTTCATTAAAGACACGCTACGATCGCGCTGCTGATCGCACTGATCGATTATTGAAACGGTTAAGTGGAGCACGTGATGAATTCACCAAATTCAAGAATGAAATCTCTTTATTCTCCACCTGGCTGGATAAAGCTCGACGAATTCTTGAAGATAAAGAGCGTTCTCTTTCTGATCTGAATAAATTAACAGCCAGTACCGACACAACTCGCGACTTCATCAGTGATGTAATTGCGCATCAAGCTGATTTACGTTTCATTACGATGGCGGCACAGAAATTCGTCGATGAAAGCCGTGATTATCTTCAAGTTCTCAATGACTTCAGAACCAGTTTACCACAGCGTTTACCACATAAAGAACCAACAGCAGGTCAAGATTCACCAGTGAGAAATGAAGTTACAATTGTCACAGCACAGTATAAAGATCTGCTGTCACGCTCAAACAATTTGTCAGATCGACTCTCCGGCGTTGGCGGCCGACAACGGGATTATCATGATTCTATTGACAAGGCACGTGCTTGGTTGAAGGAAGTTGAACCTAAAGTCCATCGTGTTATCGCTGAGCCAATTTCTGCTGAACCAAAACAAGTTGAGGATCAATTGAGCAAAGCCAAAGCACTGAATAATGATTTCTTGGCTAATGCCCGACTATTGGACAACGCGAAAGCCAGTGTAGAATCGCTCTTGAGATCCCTCGAGGGTCAACTGACGCCGAGCGAAGTAAATCAACTTGAAGAACCAGTCAGGGAATTAGAAGATAAATATCGCCAGCTTGCTAATGCACTTGCTGAAAAATGTCAAGAGCTGGACACGGCTCTCGTCCAAAGTCAAGGTGTTCAAGATGCGTTGGATGGCTTAGTGGCTTGGCTCAATAATGCTGAGAGTCAATTCAAGAATATGCAACGTCCTGCCAGTTTATATAAAGAACGTTTGGATGAACAACAACGAGAGCAGCGTGTGTTACAATCGGATTTGGATAGTCATCGCCATAGCGTTGAAGCAATAACAACAAGTGCTCAAGATTTGTTGATAAATTCGAGTAATGCACGTGTTGCTAAACGCATTGAGACCAAACTTAAAGACGTGCAGAGTCGATATGAAAAATTAATGGATAAATCTCTCCGTCGTGGTGAATTCCTCGATGAAATTGCGCAAACACTTCACGAGTTCACCATGCAAACAACCAAATTTGATAGCTGGTATTCGAATATAATTGAAATTCTTGAATCACGTGAGTTACCGAAATTGGATGTATCTGATTATGAAACTAAAATGGCACAATTGACTGATAAACGCGAGGATGAACGTGGCCACTTCGAGGATTTGATACGTAATGGAAAGAATTTAGTTGGGAAGAAAGATATAACTGATGCTGCTCCAATCAGAGACAAAATTAAAGCAATTGAATCGCAATGGAAGGAGTTAGGCAATTTACTCGATGAGAAACAACGTTTGAGTAAATCTCGTGCCGAGCAACTAACAGCGTATGAGAAATTGCGGGATCAGGTGCTCGATTGGTTGAACCGTACAGAAACACGAGTATTACGGTTACAGCCAGTTGCAGTTGATCTCGAAAAGTTAAAAATACAAACAGAAGAATTGAAACCCATCCAGAAAGAGTATCGCGATTATGGCAATACTGTTGATAAAGTCAATGATTTGGGTATTGTCTATGACAGTCTGTTGAAAGAACGTGGCGAGAGTCCACCACGACGTCGCAGCAGTGCAAGCCCAACCAAGCGCACCAGCATCACTAGTCCACGTATGTATATTTCATTTTATGATTGAGTATCATTCGTGTGCAAAACCATTCATCAGAATCCTGCTAACATTCTTCTAATCGATTTACTCACATAGTTCCTCCTAGTCCCACCACACTTGAAACACCACTTGGCTTCACTTTCAGCGCACCGCTAAATTACAATTTTTTTTTCTTTTATTTCGACTTTTTTTTTGTAGTCCGCCGAATGTCACAAGACGGTCGCTCACCTTCCCCCACTAAGTCGTATGCCGTTCAAAGTCCGGTGTCTCCAGGTGGTAGCAGTGGATTCAGTAGTCGCCGATCCAGTCAAGATGGTTTCCATTTGGAGGAATTGTCACCAGTACAGCAACAATTGTCCGAGATCAACAACCGTTATGGTTTACTTGGTGTACGATTGACTGATAGACAATCGGAATTGGACAATGTCAAGGAAGAAGTTCGGAAACTTTTCGAGAACTTGAAAACTCTGTCTCAATTTTTGGACAAGGTATGTGTATTGAGAGAAATTTCGACTATTCTGTACTCATCCCGATATTATTTCCATCTAGATCGAACGTCAACTGCCGAAAGAGTCGATTCCCGCAACGAAAGAGGAAGCCGACAAAACGGTTAAACTAATCAAAGTTGTTGTCGAAGAGATGTATGAGAAACAATCGCTCTTAGACAGTACCAAGACTCAAGTTCGTGACATTGTACGTCGTAAGAAGGGTGCTGATGGTGCGGACCGGCTAAACGATGAACTCGAAGATGTGGCTAGTCGTTGGAAATCAATTTCTGATCGTTGTAAAGATCGCGTTAAGTTCTTGGAAGACATCAAAGAATTCCATGATACTTATGAGAATTTGAATTCCTGGCTTGGCGCCAAGGAAAGAATGCTAGGTGCATTGGGTCCAATTTCATCAGATCCACGAATGGTGGCAAGCCAAGTGCAGCAAGTTCAAGTATTACGTGAAGAATTCAGAACCCAACAACCACAGCTTGATCATTTAGTACAAGTTGGTGAGAATTTGCTTGCTCATTTGTCACCTGATTCACCGGACGGTCAGAAAATTCGTACCAAGCTCAATAGTATATTGGAAAGATGGTCCGACCAAGTTGGTAGACTTGACGATCGTGCACAAAGTTTAGGTGACGCGGTTGATACTAGTCGTGAATTTGACGCAAGTCTCAATCGTTTACGTGACGCACTTCAAGCTATCTCCGATAATTTGGACGATCTGCCTCTAGATAAAGATCCTGAAGAGCAATTACGTAAAATTGAACATCTTGAGCGACAGTTGGAGGGACAACGACCACTCCTTGCCGATGCTGAAGCAGCTGGTGCACAATTATGTGAAGTACTAAGCGATCCGGCATCGAAATCCGAAATTCAAGGAAAACTCACAGCAGTTGGTAAACTCTACAATAATCTACAGAAAAAACTGGATCACCGCAAAGCCGAAATTGAAGGAAACTTGCGTGATGGAAGACAGTTTGAAGCGTCATGTAGCAAAACTCTCGGTTGGTTGGCTGATGAGCTTGGAAATATGTCTGAGAAATTACTAGTATCTGCTGACAGAGAAATTCTGCAACAACAATTAGATCATCATGAGCCAATTTATCGCAATGTAATGAGTAAAGAGCACGAAGTAATAATGTTATTGAATAAAGGACGTGACATTATTTCACGATCACCGAAGACAGAAAATCGTACACTGCAACGTGATCTCGATAAAATGCAAATGCAATGGGATCGTTTGAAAAAAGATACCCTCGATAGACATACAAAGTTACAAACGTGCGCAGAGCACTGTAAGAAATATTATAGGGCCCAAGATTCATTTCTTCCATGGCTTCGGCAAGCTGAAGATAAACTCGAAAGTTTGAAACCTACTTCATTCAAACGCAAAGATATTGAGAAACAACTCAAAGAATTATCGTCATTCCGTAATGAAGTATGGAAACGCTCAGGTGAATTCGAAAACAACAGATCTCTCGGTGAAACATTCTTCGGTGCATGTGATATCGATAAAGATGTTGTCAAAAATGAATTGAGCGCTATGAAGACTCGATGGGATAAATTGAACAACGATGTATTGGAACGAACTCAATCACTCGAAGACACTGCTCGTCGTCTGGCCGATTTCAATGAGAATCTCCGAGATTTACAGCACGGAGTTCAGCGTTGTGAAGATAAACTTGCATCACACGATGCAATGGGTGGGGCTTCGAAAGATGCGAAACTTCTCGACAGAATAAAGGTAATTATTAATTTAATTTTCCTCATATGGAATTATTATTTAAATGCAATATTTTTCACATCACATATTGTTTTTCCAATTAACAGAACTTGCGAGAAGAAACTGCGGCTTTGAAAAAACCACTGCAAGCTGTGAAACAACAGGCTAATGATTTGGTGAATAATGCGCGAGAACAAGGCGTCGATGCGACTCATCTCCAAGATGAAATTGAAAATCTCAGTGACCGCATCAACGATTTGCAAGGCAAATTGGACGATCGCTGTAATGATTTGCAAAGTGCGGCTACCGCTGTTGCCCAGTTCAACGATCACATTAAAGCCCTTACTTATGACCTGACAAGCTTGGAAAATGAATTTGATTCAATGAAAGCGCCTGGACGTGACATCAAAACAGTCCGCGGCCAAATTGAAGATGTTGGAAAGCTCATACATAAAATTAATCGGACGTCAGATGAAGTTGCTAATCTAGTAACTGCCAGTGAAAATCTGGTAGATAGTGGATTTGCGGCGGATTCTGTTGCGACTCGCGATCAAGTTGAGACATTGAAACGCCAGTTAGGAAAGCTGGATGAACGCGCACGCACGCGAGATGAAGAACTCGGAAGGATTTTGGATAAATTACAAGAATTCTATCATCTGCATGGAGATGTCATGGATGATATCAATGATGCAAGCGATCAACTGAAGAGATTCAAAGCAGTGGGTTCTGAGGTTGATTCAATTAAAGCCCAACAAGAGGACTTCCGTGTACTTAGAGCAAAGAAAATTGAACCGCTCGCGCGATCAATTGATGAATGTAATATAATTGGTCAAGGACTAATTCAAAGTGCAGGTCGCGATGTCAATACCAGTGGCATTGAAAAAGATCTAGACAAGATGCACGAGAAATGGAATGACTTAAAAGATAGAGTGAGTTGTCGTCTATAAATCCTATTATCGAATTATTCTTTGCAACATATATACAAACGGGAATCCCACAAACTTTCTTTTTTCAATGTATGGCGCAGTTGTGCTATTTTAGTAAACATGTATAGTTTCTTGAATGAACATTCCCGACCATCTCCGCATTTCAAAGTAATTTTATTTTTGCAGCAAAGTAGAAAAATCAGTTTTTGATCGAAACATTTTTTCTGTTCACAGTTGAATGAACGTGACCGTCGACTGGACGTTGGTCTTCTTCAATCCGGAAAATTCCAAGAGGCGCTAGATGGCTTAGAAAAATGGCTTGCCGACACTGAAGAAATGGTAGCGAACCAAAAACCACCGTCATCCGATTACAAAGTAGTTAAAGCTCAACTACAGGAACAGAAATTTTTGAAGAAAATGCTGATGGATCGTCAAAATTCCATGTCATCATTATTCACAATGGGCCAAGAGGTGGCCGCGGGTGCTGATCCGAAAGAGCGTAAAGCTATTGAGAAGCAATTGAAAGATCTAATTGGTAGATTCGACGCACTGACAGAGGGTGCTGCCGAACGAATGGATGCATTGGAACAAGCAATGGCTGTTGCTAAAGAATTCCAAGAAAAATTGACACCATTAGTTATATGGCTTGAAAAGACTGAACGTAAAGTCAAAGACATGGAACTTGTACCAACTGATGAAGAAAAGATTCAGCAACGTGTATCCGAACACGATATTCTACATGACGATATATTATCAAAGAAACCGCATTTCAGTGAATTAACTGAGGTTGCAAGTCAACTGATGAGCCTTGTAGGTGAGGATGAAGCTGCAATCTTGGCAGATAAACTGCAAGACGCTGCTGATCGATACGCTGGCCTAGTTGACCGTTCTGAAGCATTGGGTAATCTTTTACAAAGATCACGTCAAGGTCTGCGTCACCTCGTCTTAACTTACCAAGATTTACAAGCATGGATGGAAAATATGGAGAAGCGCTTGTCGAAATACCGCGTTTTAGCTGTACACACTGAAAAATTACTTCAACAAATGGAAGATCTTGCCGATTTGACTGAAGAAGTTTCTTCACGACAAACAGAAGTTGATAGTACTACTGATTCTGGATTGGAATTGATGAGACATATTTCCAGTGATGAAGCACTTCAACTCAAAGATAAATTAGATTCATTGCAACGTCGTTTCAATGATCTTGTCACGCGTGGTTCAGATCTCTTGAAACATGCTCAAGAAGCATTGCCATTGGTCCAACAATTCCACGACAGTCACAATCGCTTAATGGATTGGATGCAAGGCGCGGAAACAGCATTACAATCTGCAGAACCGCGTGAAGAAGAAATAATACGATTGGAAATGGAAATATCAGAATATCGTCCAGTATTGGAAAAAATAAATACAGTTGGCCCACAATTGTGCCAGATTTCACCTGGTGAAGGCGCGGCTACTATTGAAGGTTTGGTGACACGTGACAATAGACGATTTGACGCGATTGCTGAACAAATTCAACGTAAAGCTGAAAGAATACAATTGAGTAAACAGCGATCGCTGGAAGTGATTGGTGATATCGATGAATTACTCGATTGGTTCAGAGAAGTAGATAATCAGTTGCAAGAAGCCGAACCACCGAGCAGTGAACCAGAAATTATTCGTGTACAGTTGAAAGAACACAAAGCACTCAATGACGATATTTCAAGTCAAAAAGGTCGTGTGCGTGATGTGATCTCCACTGCGAAAAAAGTAATTCGCGAAAATACACATCATGAAGATACCGCGACGATCAGAGATAAAATGGAGGACTTGCGTGAAACAATGGAAATTGTTTCTAGCTTGTCGTCCGATCGATTGGGCGCTTTGGAACAAGCACTGCCACTCGCTGAACATCTTCGCGACACTCATGCCGGACTCGTCAGTTGGTTAGGAGAAGTTGAACATCAAATTTCGATGCTACCAATGCCTGCGTTGCGCCCTGATCTTATTGCCGCTCAGCAAGATAAGAATGAATTGTTTATGCAGAGTATTAATGAACACAAACCATTGATTGAGAAATTGAACAAGACCGGGGAGGCATTAATCAGACTTTGCAATGAAGAAGAAGGCATTAAGGTTCAAGATATTTTAGACAATGACAATGCACGTTATGCAGCATTGCGCGCTGAATTACGCGCTCGTCAACAAACACTCGAACAAGCGTTACAAGAATCATCCCAGTTCTCTGATAAATTAGAGGGAATGCTTCGAGCATTGACTTCAACTGCCGATCAAGTGAGTGGTGCCGAGCCCATCAGCGCACATCCACCACGATTACGTGATCAAATGGAGGAGAATGCTGCATTGGCTGACGATGTAGCACACCGTAGTGAGGCTTACGCAGCAGTGAAAAAAGCGGCCGATGATGTTATCAACAAAGCTGGAAATCGTCAAGATCCCGCGGTCAAAGATATTAAGCGTAAATTGGAAAAGCTCAATAAATTATGGACCGAGGTACAGAAAGCAACGAGCGATCGCGGCCAAACATTAGATGAAACATTGGCCACTGCAGAAAAGTTCTGGTCCGAGTTGAATGGTGTTATGTCAACATTGCGGGAACTCCAAGATGCTTTAGCTGGTCAAGCACCACCGGCTGCACAACCGGCAGCAATTCAACAGCAGCAAGTCGCACTGCAAGAAATTCGTCAGGAGATCGATCAAACCAAACCCGATGTAGAACAAGTGCGTGCCTCGGGCCATGAGTTGATGGGTCTTTGTGGTGAACCGGACAAACCTGAAGTACGCAAACATATTGAGGATTTGGATCAAGCTTGGGATAATGTCACTGCACTTTATGCTCGACGTGAAGAGAACTTGATCGATGCAATGGAAAAAGCCATGGAATTCCATGAGACATTGCAAAATCTTCTTGAATTTTTACAAGAAGCAGAAGATAAATTTTCCGAGATGGGTCCATTGGGCAGTGATATTGATTCGGTGAAGAGTCAAATAAAACAACTAGCAAACTTCAAGGCTGAGGTTGATCCGCACATGGTGAAGGTCGAAGCATTGAATCGGTAAGTTCTTTCTCTTATCATAAATTAATTCCTCATATTTCAGTTGATTTTTAATCTTTCCGAAATGAAATGAAAAATATTACGCGAGTTCGTTCATTTCTTTGAAGAAAAATGAGATATCCACTTCATTTACCGAATGATTTTCTAATTGCAAACTTTCTTTGTTTCGGTTTCCTGAACAAAGGAGTCTGACAAGGCAAGTCAACTTCTCTGTGTTGTCGCTGTAGTTAGAGCATGGCTTTCTTTTTTTATGTCTCTTCTTTGAATAAATATACAAAAACAAATATTCTTCCGAAGTAAGATGGCAGTTTGTATTGTTTAACCCACCGGTATATTTGTATGGTATAATCGCAGATTATTATTTTATAAACAT
The DNA here is from genome assembly GCA_030523045.1 of Meteorus cinctellus. Lineage (NCBI taxonomy): Eukaryota > Metazoa > Arthropoda > Insecta > Hymenoptera > Braconidae > Meteorus > Meteorus cinctellus. The sequence continues at coordinate 339,790 of JAPYZF010000021.1, read as the reverse complement.
ATATCGCATGTAGATTTTGATGTGCGAATGAAGAAATGCGAGGAACAATATCGTAAACGGAGCATTGAGCTTATTATGGAACAGGACTCCTTTATTTATGCCATATCCAACAGAACGGGATGTTTGCGGTCGATGCATTTGAATATAAATAATATACTACTGTTGTTTTGAATGTAGCAAGGCTGATCGTTGATAGCTGTATGGCCCTTCAATATCGGTGTTGTAACCACATCAATTAATGTTGCTGCGAATTCTTGCTAAAATATTTTGCGTTCTCTCGAAAACTGTTGTAATTTTTAGTATATCATATAATCAATTTCCGTACAGACAAGCTGCAGAACTCACGGAAAGAACATCGTCGGAGCAAGCAGCTGCCATAAAGGAACCATTAGGTGCGGTCAATCGTCGATGGGATGGTTTACTTCGAGGACTTGTTGAGCGCCAAAGATTGCTGGAGAATGCGCTCCTACGGTTGGGTCAGTTCCAACATGCTCTTGATGAACTGCTTGTGTGGATTGATAGAACCGACAGGACTTTGGACGATTTGAAACCGGTAGCAGGAGATCCTCAAGTAATTGAGGTAGAATTGGCTAAATTAAAGGTCCTTGTGAACGATATACAAGCGCATCAAACAAGTGTAGACACATTAAATGACGCGGGACGGCAACTTATTGAGGATGGCAAAGGTACAGCTGAAGCGTCGACAACCGCAGAAAAACTTGGTACACTCAATCGTTGTTGGCGTGATTTACTTCAACGTGCTGCTGATCGACAGCGAGAATTGGAGGATGCGTTAAGGGAAGCGCAATCGTTCAATTCCGAGATTCAAGATCTTTTGTCTTGGTTAGGTGACGTTGATAATATGATTGTTGCGTCAAGACCTGTTGGTGGATTGCCAGAAACGGCGTCGGAACAATTAGAACGATTCATGGAAGTTTACAATGAATTGGAAATAAATCGTCCTAAAGTCGAAACAGTTCTGCAACAAGGCCAAGAATATCTGAAGCGCGCTGGACAATCGAGTGCTGGTACATTGAATCATAATTTACGAAACTTGAAACAACGATGGGATAATGTTGTTGCACGTGCGAGTGATAAGAAAATCAAATTGGAAATCGCTCTTCGTGAAGCAACGGAATTCCATGATGCTCTCAAAGCTTTTGTTGATTGGTTAACTAATGCTGAGAGAATATTAACAAGTTTGAAGCCAGTTTCACGAGTTATGGAAACAATACTTGGACAGATAGAAGAACACAAAGCATTCCAAAAAGACATTGGTGTCCACCGTGAAACCATGTTCAATCTTGACAAGAAAGGAACACAATTGAAATATTTCTCTCAGAAACAAGATGTCATTCTTATAAAAAATCTTTTAGTGAGTGCCCAACACAGATGGGAACGTGTTGTCTCCAAATCAGCTGAAAGAACACGTGCATTAGATCATGGTTATAAGGAGGCACGTGAATTCCATGATTCCTGGTCCAATTTGATGAATTGGTTGGATGAAACTGAGCATTCACTCGATCAAATGTCGGCTGAAGGCGTTGGCGGTAATGATCCAGAGAAAATTAAATTCCGATTGAGTAAACATCGTGAAATTCAGAAAGCATTGAGTGCCAAGCAAGGAATTTACGATACTACAATGAAGAATGGTAAAACATTGAAGGATAAAGCACCAAAAAGCGATGAGCCTGCGTTGAAAGAACTTTTGAGTGAATTGAAAAACAAATGGACAACTGTTTGTGGAAAGAGCGTGGATCGACAACGTAAATTAGAGGAAGCTCTTCTGTTTTCCGGACAATTCAAAGATGCTATTCAAGCACTGCTTGACTGGCTACAAAAAACCGAGAAAAATTTGGCAAATACTGGTCCTTTGCATGGAGATTTGGATACCGTCACCAATCTCGTTGAGCAGCACAGATCATTTGAACGTGATCTTGAATCAAGAGCTTCGCAAATGGAATCAGTCATCAGAACTGGTCGTGATCTGGAATCGAAGGCAACGATTGAAGACGCGTCTACAATTCGATCGCAACTATCTGAAGTAAATAGTCTCTGGAATACCGTTAATCGTTTGTCAGAGAATAAATCATCACGTTTGGAAGCAGCACTTCGGGATGCTGAGCGACTTCACAAAGCGGTTCATGTTTTGTTAGAATGGTTGAGTGATGCTGAAATGAAATTAAGATTCGCCGGACAGTTCCCAGAGGACGAGCAAGAAAGTCGAACGCAGCTCATGGAGCACGAGAAATTCCTACGAGAATTACATCAGAAAGAAATCGAAAAAGACAATACGCTCGAACTTGCCCAAACAATTCTCGGAAAATCACATCCAGATGGTGCTGTCGTGATCAAGCAATGGATTACAATTATTCAATCGAGATGGGAAGAAGTTGCAACATGGGCACAACAAAGAAACCAACGTCTCGAGAACCATATGCAAGGACTTCAGGTAATTTGGGCTTTGCTTTCCATAATTGAAGTAAAATGACATTGATTTTAATTAACACTTATTATGATCTTTTCATGGCGAAGGATCTTGACAATCTTCTGGAGGAATTGCTCGCATGGTTAGAAGGACTCACGAATACTCTCATCACTCTTGAATCGGAATCATTACCAGATGATCGTCCAACCCTAGAAATGTTGATCACAGATCATCGTGAATTCATGGAAAACACTAGCCGCCGACAAGTTGAAGTAGATAGTGTGTGCAAAGCCCGGCAAATCAAACCAATTAAGGACAATCGGAAGATGTCCAAAAGCAAATTGCCAGGTTCAATGTAAGTTCGCATGAATTGTTATATGCTATTGTATCAAGTAGAATTCATTCAAATTTTTCTCCATACGTTTTTTCCAATTGATAGATTCATTGCACTGTTTTTTTCACAATGTGTGTCGCATCATTGATTCTTTTTTTTTTTGTGAGATAGCAACTGCATTTGTTTTATTGTTGCCTGACATTTTGTTTATATTTATACCTCATATTTCTCATCACTTATTTTTTGTGTATTGTTGCATGGTGCGATGTTTAACCTACAGTAAGGATCTATATCAGGAGAATGATCATGAAGAACAGCCACTACGCAAGCAGAGGTTCGTTTGCTTGGCAATAATTTATCACTCCAATCACTTCAACATCACCATTCCTACCAAAGATTCCATTCCACAATTTTTTTTTGTTATTTTTTTCCTATCTCATAGCATCATTGTTATTTCTTTTTTGTTTTTAACATCACTGTTGCATTACTTGTTTAGCTTCAAGGGCAGCCGAGACTTGTTGCAATCGCGTCGTGGAAGGTACGCTCATGCTTTATGTTTTCATATTTTTGATATAGTTAGATTTTTTTGTCGTCTCACACTTCATATCACACCACGTCATTTACACAGAACAAATGTCATTATGATGATCATTTTTACGTTTGCATATAGTGATAATTCGCTGCGAAGATTTGTAGTCGTGCACATTTTTCATTGGTTTCATCATTTTGTGTTCTGTTTTGTGTGTACAGCATGACTACCACTAATTATTTATTCTTCTTCCAGCAGTTTTCAACAGTCAATTTATTAATTACTTATAAATTCCCTTTTTTCTTTCCATTGACGAAACCAATTACATTTACATTCTCGTCACCAGTATGAAACAAAGCGAATATCATATGCCAGATGATACACACATAGACAAAATATACAATTGAAAAATATCATATACTTATTTTAAGCACAAATATTTTTTGCAACGCATCGCATCTGGCGGATGGTGCAAGACCCAAACCAATATAGAGTTGAGTAGAGTGTTATGAGTGATTTGACGCATGTTCTTGTTTAGCCGAGCCAGTCCTGGTCGTGAGCGAACACCAGATCCTTCATTGCCACATATTGGTCCGCGTTTCCCACCGAAAGGAAGGTTCGTTTTCTCCTTATTTCTATTTCTTGATTTACTTTTTCTATACTTGTATATGAATGAATGGAATCTATTTTCAATAGTGCTATGAAAAATTATTTGATAATAGAAATATGGTGTTGGATGAATGTTTTATTGAGTATTATTTTGCAATGAATTGAATGTGTATGAGAAAAAATTAAAAGGTATAACTTCAATCATCCCTTTGAGATTGTTTTTGTGATACCAAAATTTCGTTCATTCAAGCAGTAAAGGAGCTGAGCCAGAGTTCCGTAATCCACGAGTAAAACTTCTATGGGATCGTTGGCGTAATGTATGGATGCTTGCATGGGAACGTCAACGACGCCTCCAAGACAAATTGAATTACATTGACGAATTAGATCGCGTCAGGAACTTTAGTTGGGAAGATTGGCGGAAGAGATTCCTCAAGTTTATGAATCATAAGAAATCGCGGTTGACAGATCTTTTCAGAAAGATGGATAAGAACAATGACGGACTCATCCCAAGGGAAGATTTTATCCAAGGCATTATGAATACGAGTTAGTAAAAATAATTCACTCGTTATATAAACATACAAATAACAATATTTCATATTAATTAAATTTGAACTTATGACAGAATTCGATACCTCACGTTTGGAGATGAATGCAGTTGCTGATTTATTCGACCGTCACGGCGAAGGTTTGATAGACTGGAAAGAATTTATTGCGGCTTTGAGACCAGATTGGGAAGAACGTAAAACTTACAATGATACAGATAAAATTCATGATGAAGTTAAACGTTTGGTGATGCTCTGTACGTGTCGACAGAAATTCCGAGTGTTCCAAGTTGGGGAAGGCAAATATAGGGTAAGCACCCTGCAGAAATTTCAGTGTTTCTATCAGAGTAGTTTGATTACAAATTGATAATATTGAATGTCAAAAATGTTCCTTATATTTTAATAGTTTGGAGACAGTCAGAAATTGCGATTGGTTCGCATCTTACGATCCACCGTAATGGTGCGTGTTGGTGGTGGATGGGTAGCTCTAGATGAGTTCCTATTGAAGAACGATCCATGTCGCGGTAAGTTTCTCTTCATATTCCAGAATATTCTTTCATTCCAAATAATTAATAATATTATTCTTCCGATAATTATGATGAAAAGCAGAACAATATCTTAAGTAGGCTATGATCAAATGCTAGGGAATAAAATATTGATGATTTAAAAATGAGATATTGGTTGATAGAAATTGGAAAAGAAAAATCCCGTTGATTTTTTCCCCTGGGAGGCAGATTAGGATTTATTTTCAAATCTTTATGACTATGAGTTATTTATCGCCAATAATTTTGATTATCTTATCATTCATCCATCGTATTATGTTTAAATAAATCACTATCACTGTCATAAACAAAAGGCAATATCAACAATTCATCACACGCCTTGCTAATATAGTTCGGAAGCAACTAGTGTTTCGACACGGCTGTATAATATTATTGTTTCTAATCAACAACGGAATTATTGATACGAAATACATTAGCAAAAATAATTGACTAATGTATTTTCATAAAACGAATTTATGCACGGGGCTCTTTATTAATATTCATAACTCCAGCGCGTTTGTGTGTATGATCTCAACTCCTGAGGTAACAAAAAAAAAATGACAAGACTGTTTTCTAATATCGAATGAATCGCCACTAAAAAAAAACAACATTAAACATATTAGTTTGTGTATGGTAAAAGTGAGAACGAAAATGTATGCCCGGTGTTTTGCTTTGCTAGTTCTTGTAGTTAAATATAGATTTATCGTTTGATTTTGGTTTTCCATACACATAACAATGTAAAAAATTAATAATTACCTGTATCGACGGTATCCGATAACGATAAGGATCTTCTCTTGAATTAACATGCCAAATTGATAGATGTCGACGAAATTTCGAAACGAAATGACCTTATAAATATTGCATGCATGTTCCCTTGGTTTTTTGTTTTCTTTTTTTTTCTAACAATTGCGAAGAAATACCAACTAAATATTTTCCATCATTGATTCCCTCAAGTCTTTCTAATGCCAATACCGGATCCTAACAAGCCGGAACAGCACGAGGGTTGGTGTCCGCTCGGTGAGGTTCATTGCACGAACTATAAAAGATCCTATGGTCTATATTCTGTCATGATATCTCGTGTCATTTATATTTTCTATTTTTCATTGACTATCTGATTATTTTATTGGTGAAAGAGTGTAGACTAAAGGATTTTGCCATCATTCATCAATGTTGCATGAACCAGTGAGCATTTCTATAGTTTCGTTTTCATTTTTACTATTTTGACTGTTATTGTTTATCATTGTAGAGAGTTACTGTCTCATTATTTCTTCTGCTCACATTTCCAATGTTCATCATGTTTTTTTGGTTAGGGAGAAAAAACATATTGAGTTATATCAAATTCATAGTCACCATTGAACTAGATTTATTTATTTGCAATTATTGATGAGATAAAAAAAGTTGGTGAATAAATGATAAAAGTGGTATGAGCTTTAGATAGCTCTTCTAGATCAACCTGGTTTTACTCCAACAACTGGTATGGTTTTTTTTTTCCCATGGATTTTATATTGGTTTTTATAATTCTCTTTGGCATGGTGTTGACGTCTCGTAAACGAAAAAGTTTCTCCTCTAATGGGTATTTTATACGAATGACCATCTTTAAATCATTAAATATAGTCATTCTGGGAATAAACTATTTATTGGGAACTTCATCTTGAAAGGTATAAAAATTCGAACATCATTTTGTGTTCAGGTAGTTTATAATGATAAAAAAAGCAAATAGTTTAGCTTTCATTCAAGATGAAGATGGTATCTCTTTGTTCTAGTAAGCTAAATTAATCATTTTTAGTTATAAATTATCCTAGCGAATTATGTAAACACTGGTGTGATTTTAGTTCATTTATTATTATTTATGCTATTTTTATCATTTTATAATTTCACACATTCTAATTGTATTATTTTTGTTTTTCCTTTTTTTCTGTTCTCTCACACACAAACACATACACGTACTACATTCTTTCTTTCGAAAATTTCAACTATAATACTATTTTATTCTCAACTTTTCTGTTATTCTTTTTCTATATGCATGAAAATCGTAAAAATTCCTTCTAACATATTTCGTTTTACTTTCTCCTGTCTTATGCTAACAAAAAAATATCTGAATTTCTGCATTGATAAATCTATTCCTTCTAAATGTAAATTTTTCCTACTGTATTTTCTGGATGTTGTTGTTTTTTTGTCTGTCTCTGTCTCTTCCTCTTCCATGTATATTATACAAATTCTGCACATCCTGTATTCTTACCATCGGTATTCTCTATTGCGTTGTTTCCTACTAACTGCGTGCACGCGAACACAATATAGCCAAAGGAAGAACAAATATTGAGCTGCGGGAACAGTTCATATTGGCGGATGGTGTCAGCCAAACAATGACAGCGTTCAGATCCAAACCAAGTCCAACTTCGACCTTACAACGCTCACAAATGTCATCTGCTGGTCCGATAACGAAGGTAACATCACGTAACATGCGATAAGGGATCTTTATTTCAATTTTTTAAATTTTCACTCGGACTATTCACAAATTTTCTCTCTCTGATCTTTGTGGAGTTGCATGGGAATCGCAAATTTGTCATCCAATTTATGTCCCACGCAATTCAAAAAGTGACGAGAGGCTTTATCTCAATTTTGATTTATCACCGGCATTGCATCTGTCGCACATAATTATAAGCACACTGAACTGACAATTTCCTGCCAAAAAAAATCCGAAGAGAAGTACACTTTCAACACTCTGTCCGGTAAGTATTTCGCCATTGTAATTGAATGGTCATATTCAATTGTTGCATGATTGCATGTTCTTCAGTATATTTGGTAAAGTATTTGAAAATGGTTCTGTTTCTCATCTTTTCTCATTGCCATTGCGTCAACAGAAAAATTATCTATATAAAGTTGAACAAAGAATGGCTCAACGTACACTGATGGGAGTAGTGGGAATGGAACGAACGTCTCTATATATATATTGTGGAAAGGCACGTGGATTATTTTATTTGGGCAACATAATGGTCGGCGTGGGTGGAAACAAAAACCTCAGGAGATGTGATTTGTCTGCGTGAAGAAAAATCTATGTTTATTTTTGCCCCTTTAGTTTTATATATAATTGGCGCGCGACAATGAATTTCGCAAAATTTGTATGGTTGTTTCTTTAATTATATATGTAAAATAGAACGACGACAAGATATTTGCGATATTTGCGATATTTGCTTTTTCGACTACAAGGCAGAAATTGATAGGTGTATATATAAATTTATTTTGCAGCGTTTATACTTAGGGAATGTTGAGATAATTTTTGTTTTTCTTTTATTTCGATTTTTATATTGTATTCTGAAGCATAGAAAGCACATGAGGCATATATATATATATACGTATACTTTTGAAGTTGTGAGACATAGAAATTTTCTAATTTCTTGCAAACTTCTTCCAAGATAATTTGCTGCGCATTGCTGGACATTTTTAGTATGATACAATTTGGTTTATGGTATAGCGGAGGAGTTTATGAGCCAGCTGATGCCGATATTTGAGAGTTTGAGGCAAAAGGAGGACCTCCCGTGCTCGTATCCTCTCCACATGCACGCCCCCTCTTACCACTGGGTAAATAACATCATTCTCTCTTGATTCTGTTCAGTTTTCATTTGTGGAGAATTGGTTTGTGTTTTTTTTTTCGATTTTTTTTCCATTATTAGTTTTATTGTTTATTCTGCCTGTATTTGCGAGTTATACATGCATATAGTATGCTGCGATGCAATAGTGTGAGTATCGAATGAATTGATATGCAATCTATCCATCATCATTTTCATCATCAGATTATCATGAATTCATTGGTTTTTCGAGTATATTTATATGATAACGCAGAGTAATGTTCTCATTAATTTTTCCTTGTTTGTGTTGATTCAATATCTTTTTTATTTTTGGTTAAGAATAATTTATATGATTTTTTCCGTAATTTCAATGAATTACCTCGATATATTTGTGCCCTATTCGCGATAATTGATAATAGCAACCATTGAGAGCATGCAAAGCTATGAAGAAAAATTGAACAATATGTTTTACGAATATTTCACTTATATTTTCCAACGTATATAATTAAATATTTGAAGGGTCTGATATCTATCTTCTTTTACGAAGTAAATTCAAGTAGACTTCTATAATGATAGACGATTGAATGCGCATAACGATTTCCTATATATTGATGCTCACATAGTGGCGTTGATTGGAGATACTTCGAATCATCATAAGCTACTGTATCTGTCCCAGCTGCTTTTGGTAAGTTTGCATGCTTTTGATCGAATATGTCTTAGATTTAATTATGGTCTATATCGAATGTCTTTTCCGATATATATATATATTTTCATAACGTTTTTCTCACCATAATTAAATCTGATTATACAAATAATGAAAACCATTAGTAGGAGCAGTGGGTACGTATGTAATATTTAGTCAAATATATAACTTAATTTCGTGTGATGCAATTCAATTAGTTGCATAAAGGATGAAGAAAAAATCAATTTGACAATTTATTATGTTACAAATATTAATTCGGGTAATAATAGAAAAAAAATTCCTTTCTGCTGCTAATTTCATAATCAATGCCATCACATGCACTAAATGCAAAAAATTGTAGCGACAGTGTAATCCCTGTATATCCTACCGTTTGCAACTTGACGCGTTTGTTATTTTCTTCCGACTATTAATCAATTGGTTTTGTAATGTAGGAGGAACCGAAAAACAATTATGTCTAAACGAAGATTTTCTTATCGCTCCTTTCGCGTCCTATAGGTGAGAGAACGAAGTGCCCGGAGTGTACCTATGGGTCAAACGCGGGCTTCACGCACGTCACTGAGTGCTGGTACACCAGACAGTCTCAGCGACAACGAGAGTTCATTCAGATTGTCGACTCGAAAAACAAGTACTCCATACAGAAGTGGTGTCACACCAGGTAACAATTTATCATGTGAAAAAGTTGGAAGAATACAATTTACTCAATTTCGACGAGTAATTGATTGTGTTTATATTTTTTAGGTGGAAGTCGTCCATCAAGTCGACCGGCCTCACGACCAGCAAGTCGACCCAGCAGCAGACCAGCGTCAAGACAAGGCAGTAAACCACCGAGTCGATATGGCTCTACACAATCACTGGATAGCACTGGTAAGAGATGAGAGACGAGAATGAATGGATATGCAAAACTGAATGACTAATCCAGTTTTTTCATCCTATTGGAGAATAAGATATAGAACTAAATATATACTAATTAATGGTTTTGATATTGTTATATCATACGGATGTTTCACGTTTCATATAAACTCAACAATAAATTTCAGATGAATCAGGCACACCAAGTCGCATTCCACGTAGAACTGTCGGTACAACTGGTAATACACCGACATCAAGTCGTCATAACAGTATTTCCGGCAGGAAATTAGGTACACCAATGAATGGGTCATCCACATCTCGACCGCGTACTCCAACAGGCCTTATCAGTCCTGCTAGCGGCGTTCCGACGAGGTATGTAATCACAAGATAAAATGATCCTCAAATTATGGATGAATAATTAAAAATTGATTCAGTATTCGAATATATAAATAACACATTGATAATCAATGCGCATTGAAACAGTGTACTCATAATTTTGGAAATGTTTTTTAATTTGGTCATTAACATGTGATAACAAAAATTAATTGAAAGTATAGTTCTAGTAGATGGAGAAACATCGATTAGAAGTATTTCAGAAAAGCAATCATAATTTAAAGTAGAAACATTTGATTAATTGATCATTTGCTGAATTAATTCAATAATGTGCTGAAAGGAATAAAATTAGTGCAATCAAATTGGAATTTAGTATTCATAAAATGCAACAATTTTTTTAGGCTGGGTTCGATTTATCGAACATCGAGTATCCCAACTTTACCTGGTGCCGTAACACCAAATAGGTAATAGCAAAGTTAATACAATTCATGTGGCTTTGAGGGGTGATAAATGGGAGCTTGTCGAAACTAGAAAAAAAACACTCACGGTTTCAGGGTTATAAATATTAATGTGCGATTGCTTTTCATATTAGTAGAAATACTCAGAATCGAACAACTATCGTTACCATCACCTCATATACTTAACAATATCTTAAATAATTTCTATATTTCAACTAACACGTCATATTATTGTCCGTATTCATTATCTTGAACTCCCGATGCTGGTTTAGTCGCTCACGGATTCCTGTTTATGTGGGACAAGATATAAAATCTCCCCAATCTACAACGAGTAATTTTTCAACTCATTCCACGCAAAGCAACCATTCTACAATTTCTACTGACTCTACTGGGTATGCCTCGACCTGATACTTACTCGTCTTCATGTTGTCCGTTTATTTTCAGTTCCTCCAGTATGGTTTTCGTGTTTTATATATTGATTTCTCTGTCTTCATTTTTTTCAACATTAATGCATGGAAAATAAGTAACACAAATCTTATTCGTTTGGAATGTGTCTTTGTCAATTGAATTTAGGTAGATAAAATTTTTTTTTTGTCTTCTGGGAACTAACATTGATTGGTTTTTGTGTGTGAAATGTTAGGAGCAGCTCAGTCTGTACCAGCTCGGCAACTAACACTTCTTCAGCTGTCAAACATGTCAGGTAATACTGGCAGCGTTTCATCGATTCTAATTGCAATTAGTACCTTTACCTCGTATATATTCCTTGCCTAATGTAGAAAATAGAATGATGTCAAAGCACAATGTGAAGTATGCTTCTATGGATCGTGTGAATTTTTATCCAAATACCTGTGACAGTAAATGTTGTCAAGGCCATTTAATCTGATATGATTAAAACATCACTCACATATTTATTCTTACCATTTAGAACACGAGCACCATCAAGTGGATCATCAACACCATTACCACCAGGTTCAAAATTATCAAGGAAACCATCAGGTGCATCTGATACATCTGTCTCCATTGCACCATTGTCTTCACGCAAAGGAACTAAGCCTACTCCCATTGAGCAAAGGGCGCCCTTTAGATTGTAATACGAATACGAAACAAAAAAAAAATGAGAGAATATTGTCGGTCTATGCTGATATAAATGGTTTTAAACAATTTAATACCACATAAACGCGCGCATAATTTACAAACGAGCTTTCGTACTATTTTTGATCTATGTTTTCGCAGTCTTTATAACTATCATTGAACATATATAGAATATCTGCCGTTAGGATTGTCTAACGACAAAACTTTCAAATTGAAATAGGAAGAAACATATAAATCTATGAAAAAAAGAGAACGAATTTTAACGATGGAAATATCTATCATATGGTTTGAGTTCAGTTTATCATCGAGCTCTTCCATATCACATATTGAACTACAATTGTCGAAAGGAAAGAAATAATACAAATACGAATTGAAGTTTAGCGTTACTGCGTGACATTAGATCTATATATAAATACATATATAATTTATTGTAAAAAAAAGTTATGACTTGTTCATTGGCCCGAAAAATTAATAGGTCAATCATCAAAGAAACACGATAATGTTCCTATTGGAACATACACTAAGTTCACATTAAATATCGGATATCGCGAGAAAGTATATGTTGTTGAGACAAATGCCATTGTCAATCGAAAGTCGTACTGTCTCATAAAACTACGTGGATGCCATTCAAATACTTTAGATAATAAGATTCATTATAAACGGTTGATGTATGAAGTGATATGTCATTAATCACTATCTTCGAATGTTGGTGGTATGATTACCGCAAGTTTTTGTTTTTTTTCCATGTTCTTTCTTTTCTTGATTTATTTCCGACAAACGTTTTGATTAAACGATACTAGTTAGATAGGAAGACGTGGTTAATTTGTTTCGCGTTCTCAGAGCTGTTCCGGTTCGGGGTAAAAATCAACATCAAATTAATTGGGCAGCGCATGGGAATTTGGAACAATATCCATGTCTTCCGTTGTTGAAAATTTTAATATATACAAGAGAAAATAATTGAAAAAAATAGAATAAAAAAAAAATCATTCTTGACCCATGTATGGTTTCAAGAGTAATGAAAAGAAAGAGTAAAATAAATAGAACTACTCTAATTTAGGCTTATCTAGACATACTCGTTTTTATAAACTGTAATAATACGATTGATCCTCCTTACAAATTCAGTTCATATAGCATCTATAAGTGTTTGTGGAAGTTTTTCATTATACCATTGGCCAACATTTTTTTTCATCTTTGATTTTTTTGCTGCTGCAGTTAATTATGTCTCGAAAGGAACTGTTTCTTTCTTTCTTATTTCTATATCTCATTAATAATTTCGACTGATGCAAATGCTCAACCGCTAAGACAAAATAAAAGGTGAAAAACATTTGCAAGAGAATATTAGAAACATCGTGCGAAGAGAGAATATATCGTGTAAATATTGGTTGCTTCTCTTGTTCCGTTCTTATATTCCATTCAGTATGAAATTTCTCTCATACTATGGGGACTTTCAGAGGTTTCATTATTAAAGCAGAGTGGAAAAAAAAATCGTTATATCAACTGAAATCAAACTTAGTTTTACATTCATGTGGCACAAATCATATAAGAATTTTTTAAGCGTCCGATATTACTACTTTTGCAAGTTGCAGGGAACTAATAAATATAGTTCAATAGCATAAATAGATAAGTGTATATTCTAAAAAAAAAAAAAAAAAAACAAATAATGCGCGGAAAGTCTGCAGTGGTTTAACGACAGCCTTAGCAAAAATTGCAGGGCAACAGTCCTCTAAAAGACATTTCCAATTCTTTTATATTACAAAAATGCAACTAATATAAATGATAATGAAAAAATAAAAATTCCGGAGTTCTTATATTATTTTCTAATACGATTAATGTATTAACATTTATATGATGGAACATTTTCTGTTTTGCCTTATTGTAAAATTCTGTATCGTTGCTAATAATGCTGTGAAAAAATATACATACATATAGATATATATTTAAATCAATCAATCATCTATATTTATTTATCCTTCTTCTATGTACAATTTTCCCATTGTTCTCAGTGTAACAGAATAATTCTCAATGGCATTTTCAAAACAGAATTTTTTCATTGATGAAAAAAAGCAATAACATGCAGGACATTATAACAATTGCCCTCGCTTCAAGCAACATTTTTTTTGTATGACAATCCTCACTGAAAAGTCAATTACGTCGCGGAAATCGTCTTTGGTCATTATTCCTGTGATTATCTTGTCGGAAATTTTTGTTACTCTGATATTGTCTATCTCTTGAGTCATTCACTTTTTCAGAATGTCTAAAAGTGTTCCCACCACCTCGTTTTATAGGTCTTACATTCATATTTGTACTTCCTTCTGAATCAAGTGCCGGTGGGACATTGAATCCAAATGATTTACCAACTTTCACCATATCTAATGTTTTACTATCAAAAATTTGTTTTAATTGATGAGATTCATAAGCTCTGACGTAACCTATGAAAGCATCTTTCGCTACTCTATTCAGGTAATAATTTGTGGCAACCAATTTTTCCAACTGTGGCTGGATATCGGCTACTTTATCCCAAGAACAATTAAATTCATTTACCGGTACACGAGCTTCATCGAGATAATTAAGAAAACCCATTTCTTCTGGTCTCAAAACAAGCACAGCACGACCAGTGCTACCTTTGCCACGAGCAGTTCGACCAACGCGATGAATGTATTCCTTAGGATCATCAGGTGGATCGTATTGTACTATCACATCAACTTCTGGGATATCAAGACCTCTTGCTGCAACGTCCGTACACAAAAGAATACCCGAAGATGCTTTACAGAATTGGAAAAATGTTCTGGTTCTTTTTGTTTGTTTTTGTTTCCCATGGATACTCATAACGGGTAAATCTATATAATTCAATAAATCATGGTGATATTTCACTGACATGCAGGAACTGAAGAATACCATAACTTTTTTTTGTCGATTTTTCTTGAGGAAGGTGAATAAGAATAAAAATCTCTTTTCACTAGGACATTCTAGATATCCCTGCTCTAAACCTTCAACAGTTGCTATGTTTGTTTTATCTTCCACATCAACATATGCCGGTTCTTTTTTCAATGCTAGAGTTGTTATAGCTTCCGTTTGTTTTGTCTGCGTGGCACTGAACAACATAGTTTGCCTCTTTTCTGTAAAATATTTCAGACAGAAATTAGTTGGTTGCGAATTTTGAGAGAGTAAATCTATGAATTAGATTTTGCCATACTGATGTACTTACTTGGTAATAGATTGACAATTTGCTTCAGTTCTTCTTCGAATCCAATATCCAAAATACGATCTGCTTCATCGATGATTAAGCATTGGAGATTTTTATATAGAAAATCCGGAGTACTTTGAAGATGATCCAATAATCTACCAGGTGTTGCGACAACAATGTTCACACCTTTCGATAATTTTTGCGCTTCAGCTTGTCTATCAGCACCACCCATCAAGAGTCCGTACGTGTGTTGATGATATTTCAACAATTCTTTGAGTGCTCCAAACGTTTGCATCGATAATTCTCTGGTGGGTGAAATTATAATGCATCCAGTTCCTAATCAGAAAAGGAGTTGGTGAACAAAATTTTAGAGATACTTGGATGAGGGCTGAGGTATGTACCATTTCGAGGCATGAATTTCAGTTTATTTATCAGTTCCACAGCTGGAATTAAAAATGCCAGAGTTTTTCCGGATCCAGTTTTTGCGGCGCCCACCAGATCTCTGCCTTCCAGTAATATCGGAATGGATTTAGCCTGGATTTCTGTCATTGTCTTGAACCCCATGTCTTTTACGGCCTTCAGTGTTTTTTCCGAGATTTCGTTTGCTAGTGATGAAAATGATAGATTGTTCGATGCACAATCAGCTGTAGATCCTAATGCTGATGATGAATCAAACAGAATTAAAAAATATTCTACATCACGTCTTGATAATTATAAAATCGAATAGTTCACACACACTTGGAAGCCACATTTTGATCGTTAATATCACCAGCATCTGCATCCACATTATTGTCATTGTCATTTGTGGTTTCGCTATTTTCATGAGACTCATTCAGCTCTGGTTTCACCTTTTTCTTCTTTTCTGTGGGAATCGAACATCAAGTCAATGAATTCATCTACACAATAAAAATCTTCGCGTGACATAACTACTAAACTACAATAAATACTTTTAACTGGACTTTCTGCTGGACACGATCTCTTTCCTTCAACTCCATTCCGTTTTGTATTATCAATCCCAATTGATTCTACTGTTTCATTATTGACTTCTGTATTCAGAAAGAAAAAAGAAAAGTTTGTACAATCAAACTATACACATTAAAAATAAACGAACTGTCAAATATTTTATTCCATAACATACCATCGTCAATTTCTGATTCCTTCAATTTTAAAACCTGTAATTTATGTTGCTCCCGTTTCCTAATTTTTCGCATCAACACTTTATCCGCTACAGACATTTTTATCTTTTTGATGAGCTATCAACAACCTTCAGAATTAATTCATACGAAGTGCAACTAAATTTGTAGGTTACGTTTTCCACGTGTTGCGTGGTCGCTGCAGTCATAATCCCCACTCCTGTAATCTACTGGCATCTAGAGTAGGGATACACCCGAATCCTCCCGAAGTGTTCTCGGCTGCGTTCGTTCGGAATCGTATCGAATTCGCGCCGGATTATTATTTTATTGTACTCCATTTATAAACAATCAAGAGTACATTGTGGACAAAGTGAATAATCGAGACCCAAGAAATTATTTTATATATCCGTCTCGATACTTAATTACTGTGAAAAAGGGTTCGATTCAACTTATTTCTTTGTTCAAATGAAGAGTGAATCATGATGAAAATTTGTGTGTGTCCATTCAAATATTTCAATACCCAGAATCCCCAAGTTTCTGACCAATACCATACGCCGTTAGCATCACGTGATTTCACATTTCACTGGCCATTTTTTATTCAATCTCAAACAGTTGAGACGCGAGTGAAGGTGATTCTTTTCTTTATTAATTATCCATCCGTTTTCCGAATATGCATTCAATTAAGTGAAGAAAATAAGAACAATAGTGATTGTGAGTGCGTAGCGTCGATTGCTGAGGGGTTATGAGAAGGTGTGCATCCATTTTTCGTACATTGAGGTCTGCTAATGGTGAGTGAAAAATGAGAAACTCTTCATCTTTTGTTAAAGAAATTTTCTTATTAAATCGTTCACTCAATGCTTCTTTCTCAATATCTACTAATCCAGAACTTATCGGAATAACAAGTTTATAGTTAATAGTGAATTAATTCAGCACGAGACGCAATAAATAATTCGTATAGTCTATACATGTATTCTCCAACGAATCATATATATACATATACATATATATATGTGTTGTAAGGATTATATCATAATAATTAACATAGATACGTATATGAATCCGTTTTTTGCATATAAAAATTTCCAGGCAATTAACCAAATTAATATACAATTTTTGGATTGCTCATGGAGCACTGATTCAAAAATTTTTGTCTACTTATATAATATAATAACGAAATTTCCTTGACCTTGGAAGGCAACAATATAAAGATTGCAATATCAATCAGGGCATTTTCAGCGTGATTCAATTTGTGCTTCATAATTGCTGTGGGATTTTGTTTCATCATTCATTAGGCGATTTTTGTCTTCACATTTCATCTTACATTTTTCACCTTTTATCTTTGTCCATAAATTTTCGTAAACGATCTTTTAATCCTCCGGGTACAACTTTTGTTGTCTCAATTTTGCGATTTATTTCGATTTTCTTCCTCAATGATTTCAATCGCTCTTTTTTCAATCTCTGTTGTTCGTTTTTCCAAATATCTTTGAAATCTTTGCAAAAACTGATCCAAAGTTGGAAGAAATCTTTCGGATCAGCTTTGTCTATGGTTGTGCCTTTTGGTATATACTGGTAGAAATGCATGACAGTCTTGAATTTAGCTCTGGTTTCTTGTAAATTTTCTCTCTCGCTGGCCAATTCACTACTAGCACGATTCAAAAATGTTTCCATTTTTTCTTTGAAAGCTAATGAATTTTCTGGACATGTTTCTGTAACGATTTTACAATTTTTTTGACACACTGCAAGCTCTTTGTCCAATCTGTCTAATTCCCTTATGATTTCTTCGAAATCAATTGTTGATGCAGCTTCTATATCGGCGGGTTCAGGCACAGGTAACGGGAGCATTTCGTCTAAATTTCCAATTTCCTCTTGCGCTAATTTGATTTTCACCAAATAATGCAATAGTGTAACGCCCGGAACTTTTGACTTGACATCTTTTAGTTTACCAAGAATTTCTAAACCAAAACCATCAGCTTGACCTCGCATTCTATTTCCTCCATTCATATAATTTCCCAATGTTAATATCAACGCCATAACATTTTTTAAAGATTGAGAATTGCGAAGGTATTCGCATGTTGAACGTAGATTACTGAGTTTTGTTGATACAGTATAAATTGCATCGTGAAATTCAGATTGAAATATCAAACAAACTATTCTCTCATTGAAATTCTTGATAGTGGACAATTGCTTGAGGAACATTTCCGGACGATCCAATGGTATATTAGGATTTTCACGTTCATGATTTGTAATTTCTTCCATTTCCTTTTTCGTTGGCATAATTTCATATATCTGTCGCAACGCTTCGAGACTTACAATAGTCGTATCCAAATTATAAACAGCATTTTCAATCTCGCTGAAATCTACTCGTAAGCTTTTTTCTAAAATACCGACTGTTTTTGAGCGTTTTGAATCAAGAATTTTCGCCGGTTGAATTTTTGAAGATTTCATCAATTCTTCTTTTTTTATTGTCGGTTTTCGTTCTATCACTTGGCGTGAAAAAAGATCAACGAATTCTTTCATATTAACATGCCTCTCTTCTTCGATTTCCATCCAAAGAGGAACTTGTGGGGGTGCATCAGGGCTTGTTGCTGGAATTGTTGGTGTTGCATTAGTTGGAATCAAAATTCTTGTCCAGTAAAGTGGTTTCATTGGGGCTTCGGGAGCTAGTGGCTCTTTTCTCATGGTTGCACGTGTTGGTGGATTCCATCCACCGGCTGGTGGAGTAGGTAGAGCAGCTGGACCACCTTGAATTGGTGGCGGTGGTGGTGGCATTATTCCTCCAATTATACCAGGCATTGGTGGTGGTGGAGGACCACTGAGACCAGCCATAGGTGGTGGTGGTGGTGGCGGTGGTGAACACATCATTCCTATCATGGGCGGTGGAGGTGGAGGTCCACTAAAGTCAGCCATTGGCGGTGGTGGTGGTGGAGGTGGATCACTCATGCTTGGCATGGGTGGTGGCGGTGGAGGCCCATTCATACTTGGCATTGGTGGTGGTGGCGGTGGTGGTGGTACATGAGCAGCGTCCATTTCAATCATATGCGACGGAAGTGGTGGTGGTGGCGGAGGAATGAAAGGTTGAACTATGTCAGAACTAGTTGTAATCAAAATTGATGAGGGTTCGCATACTTCTGGCATTGGCGGCGGTGGGGGAGGAGGTGGGACGAAAGTAGTTGGAACTTCTTGTGATGCTGTGACAATGTTTGTGTTAATAGTTTCCCCACAATCCCCTTTTGACTCTATGTTAGTGACACTTCCATTATCTCTTGTTGAATTCACTTTATTACCATTTGATAATTGTATCTCACTTGATTTATTTATGACATCTTCTTGCGCGAATTCTAATTTTTTTCGTGCATCCAATGAAATTTCTAGGTGATCACAATCTTGCATAACATTATTACCCTCAGATTCGAATTCATATATTCCATTTTGGATTTGTTGTTCGTCGTGTATTCTGTGATCTAATACTTTTGAACTCGATGTGATTTTTTCATCTTCAACGATGATTTTCGATGCCGGAAGAATTTTGTATTTTGTTTCATCATGAATATTGTCATTTTCTGAAATTGGTGTCAATAATGACGACATGGTGGGAAATTCTTTCAATTTATCTCCCGATGAAAAAAGTGGTATTGGTGAAATGTCCAATGAACTCGCCGTAAATCTTCCACTCTCAGTTGAGGTACCAGTTTTATTGCATAAGACGAGAAAATTTTCATCATCTCTTGACTTGGGTGAACTCGCTTTTGACCTCATCACAGCAGCGTCATCATTCTCCTCTTTACGTTGATGCGCCAACTCATCAACCAACTTTTGAAGTCTCTCCACTTCAGATCGTAAAGTTGCAATGTTATTTTCGAGCTCACGAACATATTCTTCCGAATATGATGGCTCGTCATTCTGGTTTTCATTTGATTTTTTCGAAGGCCTCGAAGGTATAGTCCAGAAGTACACTTGGTCAGCCTAAAAATATAAATTATGGATATCGAGGTGGAAAAAGTAGAATACTTATTCGTATAATTTAAAGAAACTAAATTGATTGACGATGATTGTATATGAACTTACGGTAAAAGTATCTTTTGTGGGGGTTTTATCTCCATGTGGCTTGATGACGCCCACCGCTTGTAATTGAGAATAAAATGCTGCTGTGAATTTATTGAGATCTCCATCAGACAGTTGATTCCGAACATGTTCTGGTATCCCAGAGGTGAGCAGGTTTACTAAATGTTGGCCTAGAACATATGAAAAAATATGAATATATACATCCACTATTGAATAAAGAATCGAGAAAAGAAATGAAAAGCAAGAAAAAAAGCTATAAATATGATAATTTTTTCATTGACTCAATTATGCTTAGTATAATTTGATAATTTTTCATCTTGAGACTCATTAGTGAGGGCCCCCTTCAGTCACTGTCGTCATACATTCCCTAAGTCTGTGAGAAGTATTTTTCTTATCCACCATATAACATAAAAATTGTCATTGAGAAGGGAAAGTGGGTATCCATAAACAATTATTTTCCTTTCTCATACAGAATAGATAGCAATTGTTGGGTCGCAGTATATTTGAATTAATTCTCTCTGCTGTCATCATTAATCATTGAAATAGTTTACTCACTCATGGGAACGAATATGTCAGCAACTCGTTGAGCTGATTCTGCCAAATCCATAATTTTATTCTTTTCACATCTCCTTAAACCCACATATAAAAATAAATATTTATTCCAAACCTCTTGTGGTGAAACAATTATTCATTTTCTCTCATTCATTGTGCATTTTCATAAAGCGCATAATTACTCTGGTGAATATAATTGATTTGTATTTTGAATGGATGTGAATGGTGATATTTTTTTTTATATATGAATGTGTAGACGAAGCACAACTGTCAACGTTCAAAAACACTCTAAACACTGCGACTGGTTTCGTTTTTGGAAGATTCCTTATATGATAAAAAATTTAGAAATATACGTTTGGGACTGGCAAAACCTGATAGAGTTGTACACCGGTACAGCATCGTTGCCTTCATCTATAAACTATACAGACAAGTTAGAAAAACACTTCTACACCGCGGTCACTCTTGTGTTGCTTGTTTAACGGCTCTTCAAAATTATGTATACATATATATATGCGTGTGCGTGTGTATATGAAGCGAGAATATATTTGAGCGCGCACTTCTTCGTTGTTGATGAGAATATAATTTACGAAGCGTATATAGCACTCTAGAGTGTAGTGGGATTATGAACTGCTGCTGAGTTGTGTGTGATACACGATCCAATGAAAACTGTTCACTCTACTCTTCCATATACATTTAAGCTGACTACACATTTATAAGATAATAGAGCGAGGCTGTTGTCGACATGGAATATTTATTTTGGACATCCGTAATTCAATTCAATGTCTATAATTATGAGTTTTAGCTACGTTTAATTACCTTTTTTTACTGTGGTCGCATTTGTTCTTTTTCATTCTGATAAAGATACGGTAGATTTTATCTATTGCAGGATTGAATGCATGTGGGTTAATATAAAAATAATCGTTGTATATACATGAAAGGTGACATTGAGAGAGTGTATATCGAGTTGAATTGCATGTTTTATAAGCCCATGGTAATCCCAGTGAATTTATTTCATTGCAACGTAATAGATTAGCTTCTTCATGTCAATTGTTTTATTGAAGATATTACTGAGCTTAACACCAATTAAAAAATTGTCGAACACAATTGGTGATATTAAATAGTCGTTTGGAAATAATAATTCTAAGAGTGAATGCAAATATCGATCGATATAATTTTATGAAGTTTTCATAGTGTAATATATTTTTATGATTGAAATTAATGAAGATTTGATCGTATATTTAATTGGGAATTGACTGATTGTGGAATTGTATGTATATGTGAACGTATAAAGTGACATTTTTTTGTGTGAAAGAGCGATTGAATAGTTCAGGAAAATAAGTGATAGCTGGGTGGTATTTTTCGAAGAAATAACGTAATCGGATTCATTGGAATATTCAAAGATATTTTACTCTATATCGGATGAGGTGAATGAAATTTGGTCAGGCAGAAAATAGCGTTGATGAGTGATATCGTGAAGATATGATGAGATTACTTCATGGATGAGAAAATCTCATCAAAGGAAAAGTAAAATTTATTCATTCGACACTTGGGGAGGGTTGAAATGAAAATTTTCTATTAAAATTCAATTTTTCTTTTGCATGTAAAGCAGTTCATTCATAGATTGAATAAACATAGCCATAGACATCATAAACAATGTTTAGCAACGAGGCAGGAACCGTATAAACAATAATAAACACTTTTATGCTTCAAGAACTTTTACTGAGTTAGTTGTTAAAACAACATTTGTAAAAAATTAAGTTCAATCAGTAATAAATGAAACATGATTAAAATACTATTTCGATAATTTAACATACGGGTTTTTGATACACAATGAAATGAGAGGATGAAAAATGTGAGATAAAAAGAATACTATTTATAATAAATGTAGGCATATATTAAGTTGGCGATAGCGCGCGCTTTGAGTTAGCACGAAAAGTTGTCGTATTCCTACCGCGGTAGTTGTAACGTTTAGCCGCGTGATTTACAGATGGGATTTTATGTTAATAAGTACCACGTGGTGCCGTCGTGTCGTGCGCGCGGGTCGTTGGGTTTATATTACATACACAGATACGTATATAAACAACGCGACAGTGTACATTGAAGTGAACGATTGAGAGACTATATCTTGTCACTGTTGTATACCCATTCGAATTGAAAGTTACCGTACCTCCACATATTTATTTTCAACTAGTAGATGGTGAAGTTAGACACTGCCATGTAGAATGTCCTTATACATTCATGATGACTCATTACTAGGGGATACTTAACCAATTGTTAGTTATACGATTGTGACTCTCGAATTGATCAGCAGTAGCATCTGATGATTCATCATTTCCTCATGTGTTTAAAATTCATACAATACAAATGTTAATCCTAACAAGGCAATACATACCATAGGTATTATATGGATAGGAGATGATAAGTAGAGCGTGATGCCGGAAACACAGAATTGTTATGTAATTAATTTGTTGGCAGGATGAAAGGTGAAAATGGAAAGGGAAGGTAAAATTTGTATTGGGAGCAGTAGAGAAGTTTGTGGTATATGTCAATTAGATGTTTGATTGTATGCGATTGTACATCTACTTTTGTTATGATGGATAACATGTCATGGTCATGGTGACTGTCTTTGAATTTACTGTTGTCGTTTCGTTTGTCGGTTGATTTTTTTTCATGTTGTTTCATCTTACAGTGGCCAATTAAATTTCGATCAGTTGATGTTGTGTTATATAATTATGAATAGAGAATTCGTGAAGAAAAGAAAGTCGACGGATGATTTATGCTATTGATTGGATTCTAATTTTGTTTTCTATATGAATTGGATCTTGTGGCAGATGACAAATTTCTCGTTAGGATTTTCAACATTGTATCTTCTCTAAAAATGATTTTAGAAAGGGAATCTTTTATTTTCAACACCTTGAATTGTTTTATTGCCCGATTAAATACCATGTGTAAATTTATATCAAACATCTATGTTTGATAATACAGAAAAAACATTTCATCTGTATCAAATTGCGTGTATAGTACTACACACATTATAAAGAACATAATCCATCGCAAAGACGCAGGCACTCTGTCATACACTCGTTTATCAAACCTACACGAGAATGATAATACTTTTTCTTTTATTTTTCTCCTTGATACTCTCTTATGTTTACATTTATATCTACATTCATAAGTGTCGTGGTGGCGTCATGGATATGAACGCGCTTTTCGCACCCAGGGCGTCAGCTGGATCCCAACCCATCGCGTACCATTGGATTATTCTATATAGGTTGGCAATATCAAACCACCCCCACCGATTCTCTTAAGAGAATCTTTCGTGTGTTTATAAACACTGTTTATATTGTGCAATAACACTTTATCATGAATTGTTTGACTGTGTATCGCTAAAGTCGTGTATATAATTCATTGTAAAACTCACCTTCAAATTTTTCAAGAAGTTGTGATGGCAACTTTGGCGTTGATGCATTCGAACGTAATAAATTTTTTGGTGATTCACGCGATGCGTTATCCAATGTGAAACTTGCGACGCGTCTCAAAACTGTACTCTCATTTGGTGTATTTTCAAAGGCACTGTGACGCCGATATGGTGTAATTTCTAATGATGTTGATGTTGCTGAAAATTGATAATACATCATATTAAATAAATTCATTAGATGACCAGAAAAATAGATGATGTAATAAATGGTTGAATTTTTTTCTTGTGTATATATTCACAACTGTGAGAGGTCACTGGACGCAATTTGAATTTGTGTCATGTGTTATCGCACATAACTGCATCAGCAAACATGTTTGCTGCATGATTTCACTTGTGGGAACTGATCTAATTTATTTTGTAGTGGAAGACAAATAAAAAAAAATTGTATATGGAAGTGCTTGGAAATGAATGAGAACGCGTGGAGATTTAAATGATGATACTGTCTAATAATTGCCAATCAACTACTCTACTGTATTTCCAAAGACAATTGAGATTCTATATGTGACAACGATAATAAATAGAATATCGCAACTTGATAATCCCTACGATAACCTTTTTAAGACAATGGCAATGTATATATATATAGAGTAACAATTTCAACAGTGCAAAACCGGTCTCAAAGATCTGCATTATTATCCGGTTGTATGCACTACTCCTTTAATCCATCCATTGTTTCAATATCCAATCGCACAATAGATCACAAATTCTTTTGTACATGTGCACATGTACTTACCAATTCGATTTGTTGAATTCAGTTCTATTTTCCTGTGTCCTGTTAGTGTAAAATGGCTTTGTCTATTTTTTTTTGTTAAACCAGTCGACTCTCGTAGTTTTTTACTTCTATATGGCGTTGGAGTTTTTGTTGTTGTTTGATTTTGCTTTGACGCAATATCACCAATATCAGACACCATACCGTTCTCCTCAGGATCAGTGAATACACTGTCACTCGATGACTCTTGACTTGGTGGCGTTGGTATATCTGATGATGGAATTACGAGATTGGCGTTCGCTCGTCGCCATGAGTCTGTTACGAGAAGTGGTGGACCCGTTGTCGGCACAGGCAACACTCCGAGTGGTGGTACAATCGCGCACTCGTTTACGGTAGAACTCGAGGGCTCGGACAAATCCCCAGGCGTAGTTTGTGATGATTCTTCAGGTGGGAGGTGTAATGCACGCCCGGATGTGACTTCGACCGATACATCCGCTTGTTTTTGAGACTCCACTTGTAATTTGATATCATCATGATGAATCTCTGGTTTTACTGGGGATGTCTGGAATTATATTGTTAATTAGGATTTTTAGTTAGTGGTTATTGTTGGCGTTGTCATTGGTATTATGAACCGATTCTAAACTTGAGGTGGATAAAGTCGTAATATATTTTTAGTCATTTTTATCGCACTGTCATACGTCAAACAATTTATGAAATATACCGTAATATGTGTGAGCTAACATCCGTATTGCAGAGGAACGCTTGTTGTGTCACTAAATCTTGATGATAATCGCTGATAAACTCTTAGAATTTAATCTGTTTATCCAACTAAGTGGACAATCAAATAGCGATGTGAATGAACATGTCACTGATAACTATACTTCATATATCTGCAAGGTTGACTATTGTTGTTGAAATTCATCTTTCATCTGAGAGATGAAATATTTGTGTCGTAATTTGTATTTTTTATATGTTACAAGATTATCATTAACGTTTTTCAATCTTCTTTTCGAATTAATATTTTGCTGAGCATTTGACTACATGTAAAAATTTGAAAATTTGGATATCCACGAGAAATGCCGGTAGAAATCTAGTGATCTTCTTTATCGGCGTAAATATAATAAAAATATCTTCATGAATAATAGATGATCAGTTTTATATTATTTATGAGTGGATTTTTGACCATGCAATGTACCTGAGGAGTGGCATGGATCTGTTGTTGTGGTGGTGGTGGTGCGTGTCTCTTTCCCGGTGTATGAACCCTCTCAAACGTAACACAAACAGTTGGTTCTTCAGTACACTGTTTTTTATTGCGCTTTTTGCCATCACTCTGTAGGTTACCCATAACGTTGAGGGATTTCGTAGTAATGCAACCGGGAATTGTAGACACCAAACCATCTGGCGATTTTTTTACACCAATAACATGGCACTCAGTTGAAATATCGTCACATCTCGATATAAATTTCAAACTCCTTTCTTGATTTGTATTGCCAAACCATTCACGTAGAACTTCATTTCGTGACAAATACGCCCGAAATCTTTGTCTACAGACGCGGGCGGCCTCGCGCAGATTTTTACGCAGAGGTTGCGTTCTCGCGACTGCGCTTTCATGACTACCCTCCATGCTCAATTGTGAATCGATATTCCGCTACAACATTTTAGCTATAATTTTGAATTTATTATTCCAAATATTCAATGATTTATCATTGACATTCTTTAATGTCACATTGGTTTTGTTTATTGTAATTGTTGGTCTCAATTTGTTTTGGTATTTTAGTCACTGTAGAGAGTACATTTACAAGTTGGATGTCGAGTTGATCGTTTTTGATGCGTTCAACGTATGTTTATTATTTAATTGTTCGCACAACTGATTATTTCGAAGGTCACAAAAGCCTTTACTGATCAAGGCTGTGAGGATTAGCTACGATCACGTACACTTTTTTCTTATTTAGTATATGTATGTTGAAATGAATTCCCGATCGCAACTGAACGAGATTGTGTTTTACTAGTTGAAAGCTACAAACCTAATTATCGTTACGATAACGAAATCATGATCGTTCACTCATTTTTTTTTATATGTCGAATTGTTTTGTATATAAATTGTGTGCGGCGACTATAGCGCGGCACGGCGTGAGGTTCGTGTGCCGACGTTGTGGTTATATTGTAGAGAGAACACACGTGCTTCTATTGTTGGACACATGTCGTTGGCAATATATGGTGAATGAGAGTAATATAAATACTTTTATTATTGTTTCGTGAGGTTTTATTTTGATGGTGTCTCAGTGTAATATGGAAATTTCAACGATTTGATACTGAATGTTACTGGCAGCTGACTTTCAACTGATTAATCTAACTCACTTCCTGCACTGAATAATTATTTTATCGTATAAATGATTCGTCTGCGGAGTACCACGTGGTTGTGGCGCATTCGAGCAAATCGCGATATATACAAATGTGTTGCTTTGTGTATACATATATTAGGTGCGTTTGTGAATGTGTGTTTGTTTGATGAATTCCAAACACGAATACTTTAAATTGTGTGAGAGATATAAAATTGGATTTCACTACGATGTCTGTGATAAATGAATTCGATAATTTATCGGACATGTTTACTTATGGGTGGAGATGGAATTCATTGTTTTTGTTACTAATTTTACTTTTTTTTTCTCAGAATTTTTCAATCAGATTGTGAATAATTGTGGAAGAGATAATTGGAAATTGGAACGATAGATTATTAGGTGGTTTTTCTTCATCTCTGTTTAGAGTATTGCGAATGTCTGAATTTTTCATTTACAATTGGCGATTTATCGTTGATTTACTGATATGAGAAACACATTTTCTGAATGTGAATTGGAATTTATCGTTGAATGTGTTGTAAGTGACGATTATCGATGGTTCGGCAATCATGAATCAGTTTTTTTTCTCTCTTTGAGATTAAAGTCCGTTTTTTTTTGCGATGATTGTACTTTAATCTACTTATCGTGTAAAATATCACCGATCATGATTTAATTTTCTTATCATAGACTTTACTTCTGGCAATTTAGTTATAAGGTACGCGTGTAGATGTGTATAGTTGTACCATTAATTTTTATTGTCATACACATTGAACATTACCCGCTGTAGTTTTGTTTCTTCATTCCGCAAATATTGTCGACGGATGGCGCCTCGTGGTCTGTTATCATCAAGAATGAACACATAATATAGATATGTAAAGGGCATTTTGCGTCATGAACGCACGCGCAGGAAATAATGTTTAAGGTGTGCACAGGTGTAACACAGGATACAGGAAATTCTCTTATTTTATAACTGCTTCCAACAGTCGGTATTAATAATCAACATTTCCGGGTTGTGGTAATAAACCACGAATTTAAACTGTATACAATTTATACATAATACATATTAAAGTTTCATGAAATTTCGTACCGTTTCCGTTGACATTTCATATTAGTTTTCGTCGTTTTTTTTGTTCTTCATTTGTGATTTTTTAAATCAGTTTTTTTCATTCTTATTATATGGCCATTGACCGCATACAAAATAGAGAATACAAAATGATATAGTAAATTGTATGAGAAGAAAAATTACGTTTTTATATGAAGTAAAAAAGAATTTTTCTCATACCATTGAAATATGGAGATATAAAGACTTTGAAAATTAATTCAATGTAATGTATAAATGTGTATAAGGTTATATATGTATTTAATATAGTTAGTGTTTGAATAATACGACCAAGTATAATTAGTCGGTACTGCGTGAGAACGGTCGGCGACCTCGTGCGCGCTCTCTCTTTCGCTGTTAGACCTATTGTCTATATATGATATGGTATATATACTGCATCCGGTGTGCCGGATGGGCGCCACACTACTTATTCGCCTGATTCGTAATTAGCGACAGTGGCTTTTTAATTCGGTCACGAGACGCATATCATCTATTTTATCATTTATTATATTGTATTCCATAGTACAAAAAAAATATACATATATATATATATGATATAGAAAAAAAAACTACGTTGAAATGAGTTGATTCTTCTTCAACTCGTTAAGAAGGAAAATTTCAAAGGATTTTTTTTTTATATTAAGAAGAATATTTATTACGAAAACTGTCACTTTATTTATTATTCATTTTTTTGTGTTTCATATTGCAACATAAAATTTGTACAAATAATAATCGACATTAATAATAATAATAGTAATAATGATAATAATAATAATAATAATGATAATAATATTTATTATTATGAAGTCATATTTAATAATAGGCAATCAGTAATTAGATAAACTTGTTGAGAGTGGGCAATTATTGATATTTACATTCACAAGTTACGAACGACAGAATTTTCTGTTTCGTATCTTTTTTTTTTAATTTTTGGGTGGGAGGACTTTTAATAATGAAACAAAATTCGCCACTTTTCTGTGTTGGAATATTAAAGAAAGTGGACTCTATTTATATATAAATGAGAAAACAATGCGATCAATCATTTTTGTTCATTTCGTTTTTTTTTCTCCTCGTTCTCTTTATTTTCATATATACTGCTATAAAAGAGAGATGTTTTGCATAATTGTACAGTGTGTCTCTGTTAAATATTTATTATTTTATCTCGTACAATTATTTTTATTCTTCACATTGTTATCCGCTTTGTTTCGGGAGATCCTCTATTATTATATATAATTCCATTTCTCCCCATCATATTCTTTAATTAAGTCGTAGATAAATACTAGTATGAGTTCTTAACGCATATAGTGTTACTTTTTCATTTATTTTTTTTCCTTTCCTTCTCGTCTATGTACATAATTCTTTGCATTTTTTTCTTCTACATTTTTTTATACAAGGTTGGTTGGGTGGTGGGCGAGTGGGTGGGAAAAATAGACGATCCTGCCAACGCTCGTTAAATTTAATCACCCGTTATATAAGTTTTATATATTCTCTCCGTATTATTATTCTTCTCATTCATTTTCTCGGATTTTTTTTGTTTCAATTTCTGTCCTTCTCTTACGTGTTTCTTTTTTTTTTTTTTTCGTTTTTGTTTCCCGCTCGCCTATCCTTCTTCTAATGCTCCATTATGCAAAAATATTTCACTTTTCCTTGCTTTCTACTTTAGTGTTTTCCTTTCTTACCTGCTGTCTATAGCGCTTTCGTTCTATCGCTCATTTTCTCAATTCTCATTCTTCAACACAGTCATTCCCTCGAAACTAATTGGTCGCAGGTGCACAGAAACAAGTTTCACCACACGGTTAATGTCGATAATATAATTGAAAATGACAATTAAAAACAGTTTAAACTTTGGAATTTTGTGAGCAAAATTGCGTTCACGAACGTGTGGCGTCATCTTGGCCGACATGTGGATCGTTATGACGGTGGTGATTTAGTATATTTAGATAATCTTTTGGCAAGCGATTGAAAATTAAAATTTCAAATGACATTTTTAATTTGATTCAATTCAATTATTTCATCCTTTACTTATCGTTATTTGCTTGCGTGCAATTTAGTGATTCGTTTTTTCTTTATATTCGATTTTTTTTTGAGTCAATAACGCGATGCAGTTTTCAATGAACGAGCGCAGTCAGGATTCAGCTGATCCATCGTAAATATATGTCACGTAAATATTTATGTATATGCCCGTTTAAAATTGTGTCTGTATACACTTGGCGTGTTTGTGTATTTGCAATATACGTGCATTTGCTTATCATTTTTTTTATGGTTTTCCTTTACATTTTTTTTTTAATAATTAAATTACAAGAGATTCGCGTGCGATTTACAATAAATTCTATTATTTCCCTCTTTTTTTTTCTCTCTTTCTTGCTTGTTTACATAATATGCATGTGCGTGAATAATCGCTGCTGCATTCAATGAATTAATGTTTTGGACTTTCAAATTAGTCTTGATGCATCAGCGAATATAATATGAGATCAGAAGAGTTTAGTTCACATCGAATTTGATAATCGCGAAAGTTTGCTTTTATTTTTATTTAATGTATTATTATTTATGTTTTTTCACTGGATTAAAAACTGGACAATTGGTGAATTCCAGATAGATGGATTTTGTATTTAATAAAAGTGGCATTTGAAAAAAAGTTTATACAAATATCTATTTATACATAATTAATGTGTTAACATTCAGATCTTTCTTTTATTTCATTCTCTCTATTGATAGAACACTCGACCATCGAAAAATGTTGTCATTTTGGAAATTCGAATTCGATTTATTACGTGTCGGAAATAACATTTAATTCCTTCGTTATATGCCGTTTAATTTTCCTTATTTTTTCTTACGAAATCGTTTTATGTTGTTATTTTCCGTTTATAGAGAACACATTGATTTTCTATCGCTTAAGTACTTTACTTAACACTAATTGCTATATTTACACAACTTAAGCGCTTCTAAAAATGCATTGAAAATTTTCGGGGGGGACGAGATGAGTGCAAAACATTTCGCGACGAAGACATGAGCGCGATTTTTCTCTTCCTGTCTGCGTTCAATATTACATCATATTTTATATTTATATATAATTTTTTTGTTCATTTTGCAATATATTTAATCGCTATAGTTTCATTTTTTTTTCTTACAATAATAATCACGTCACATTGATAAATATAACTCTTAGATCACACTACAATGGGATCACAATCATTCATACGGTCACAGCGTCGCCCACGATATATATAAAAGTATAAAATACATCGAGAATTTTTCAATTGACTTTGGCGTCGAATATTCGAGTGAAATTGACGTTTGGACAATTGAATTGGGAATATGAGAAAAAATGATAAAAAATAAATACAGAAAATGGCGATGAGTATGCTGATAAAAATGAGACAAAAAGGTAGAGAAGAAATATAAACGAATTCAGTGAATCAATAAAAAAGTGATGAGAAAAATAAAATATAAAATAAAATGGCAATTTATAGTAGTGCGACGAATACACAATTGAATGGCAATTCACAGATGTGTGATGCAAAAACGTACACAAGCGATTTTTCACTTGAGATATATTGTTCGAAGGGGTTCACGAATGGAGTACAAGTCGGGTTCGTGTTTTCTCTCGTGCTGGCATACATATATTGTCGAAACGATATATATCGGAATAAGTTTTGGGGACGCTCGTCTGTTGGCTCACGTCGAAATAGTTTTGTACAGCGACGCGTATGTCTACACTATACGGTATTCGTGGCACGTTACGCGTGCATTCGTCGACTTCCATCTCATCAGCTATCTCTCTTTATCCCGAGGGTCACAATTCCTTGTTGGGTTCAATGTTGCATAGACAACTGAAACCCGCACACGAGTTTGCCGAATTTTTTTCGGGGCCGTACATATAGTTCACTAGTTCACTATGCCACTAGAATGAAAACCACTACCTTTTCATCGTATAGTGGCTATAATGCCAAGAGGTATTTGCAGCTTATAGGAATCTCTATCACGTGAAACTTGTTGGAAGTAGTACAAGAGTACGAAACTTTATTAATCAATATCACCTAAGACGAGTGTATAAAACTTCAGATTCACTTTGTGTTAATCATGATAACTGACAATGAGAGGCGGATAATGGGATTGTTTTTTTTCTAGTTAGTTGTTTGCGGTTTTGTTTCATGAATTTTTTTAGTTGCTACGTGTCGAATGATGGGAAAGAAAATGTGAGCGTCGATTTCACTCGATTAGATGACGTTCTCGTTCACGTTATTTCTATCTATGATTAATAATTTTTCAATTGTTCTTCATATTTTTGTTTTTCCAAGTTTAATAAAAACATTTTGTTATTTTTTTATTTATTTTAAAAATACATTAAGTATCTCGATAAATTTCTCTTTGCCGCGGCGCAGTCTTTCGTCGCGGGATTTTCGCATGGACCACTCGTTGATTTATTTTCCTTCACCCTCGTCTTATCAATTTTGTTTTGTATATTCTTCATCTCGCGATTTTGCTCACTCCCTCGCTCTGTTGCTCGGGCATTTTCAGACACACAATATTATCAATGAATTTGATCACAAGTACACGAAATAAGACGTTCGCACTCCCTCATTTATTTGTAACTATTTTGTTAAATATGGCCTCTTGCGGCGTCGTTAGCCTTTCCTATTATTATTTGTGTATCATTTTTCGTTTCATTAATTTTTTTTCCTATCTTTTCTTTTCTAACTTCAATTTACTTGTCGGAATATTTTGTTTTTTTCTCTTCCTTGTCACGCGCGCTCGATTTAAGTTCTTAACTATACAATTAATCTCATTTATATACGTCCCTGTACAATATGTACTCGAATAATTAAAAAAAATATCGCGTACGTTCTTTTGTTTCATTATAATTAAATTTTTGTTTCTTTATATAACATGCATTTTTCGTTTTATAAACAAAATTCATTCGTATTGCTTGCATACGAGTCTGTAGTCTCTCTCTTTATCACACCACATGTACCCACAAAATACTCACAGGCAACCAATGATCACCATCACTGCGTTGTCAAATTTAAACTTGAAATAAGATCACACTCTCCCAAACGAGGACGAGCGTTATCACGATCTCACAATTGTTCCGAAAGTATAATCACCCGTAACGTTTGAATGTTGTCATTATGCAGTAGCTTATTAGGTGCTTTGAATGATACTCGTGTTTCCTCGAGGCTTTGAATGGCAGTGTGTTCACAGCCCTCAGCTTCCGCCCTTTGACCTCGGGGTGCGACATCCCTATCCAATTCTGTATTCAGTGCGGTAGTACTTCTCGACCCATGTGCCTCAATGACATCCGGAATTGCGGATACAGTCAATGGTGATTGTCCTCTAGATCTTGGACTTAATCTTGTCAAACAGTCGGGTGTAGGTTGTTTCCTATCCCTTGATATTTCGTCCGTATCTCCAGAGATTGTAGTTGTCTCGTGTTGAGTTGAGGCTGCACGTGACGAAATCATTATTGGTGAATTTGAGCATGCTCTTGTGTATGTAGCTCCTGTGAGGTCGGTGTACGGCTGTCTAACACGTGAATCAACAGTCATTGTTGTTGTTGTTGGGAATTTTAAATTGGATGATAAATTGAATTGCACTGGTGATTTATCTGTGGTGATTGGTTGCGGATTCAATTGGCTTCGCCGACAATAAGGACTGGACGTTTGGATGCCGTGAATACTTGGTGGTGTTGTCGCACGATTTTCATCTGATTTCATTGATGTATCGTTGGGCGATCTGCTGGTTCTGGGACTCAAATTTGTATTTGATTTCAATGCTTGATCATTGTGATTAATTTCTGCACCAGTTAAATGCCTTTGTGGAATCGTGCGGCCACTCTCAGTTGTTTTTTTAACATTTAATTCTGGACTTCGTTGACCTTGCAACTGATCAGGCACTTCGGGTACAGCTTCAAGTCTACCGGTGCGATCGATACGACGTGTGAGAGTTCCTGTATGACACGGATTTTCAGCTCCAGTTAAATGTCGCGGTCTCGGACATCGTCCTGGCTCCAATTCAACTATCTCCAGTAGCCCAGACTTGTCTACACGACGTACCGATGTCGCAATGTCAAACTCGGGTTGTGATAGAGCGACATGGTGGCCCGTAGTACGTCCACGTTGTGGTAATGTACCATAATAATCGGTGGCAATTGATGATGGTGATCCATCAATTGGTATGGCAGTGCGATATGGACGATGTGTTGCATCAGGCAGTGTTCCAAAACGTGAATTAATCGTTGATGGTGATATCATTGAGTTTTTTACATCAGATGTATTTTCAAGAACGATCTCCATGTGATGGTGATCATGGGGGGCCTGCTGCTAGAGCCAAGTTGTTTGCGATTTACCGGCTCGCGAGCCGGTAGGCGGGTCTCAGACAATTATTTCCCTTATGATCCTTGGTCGGCGTCCATTGGGAGTTGAATAACCCGACTCAAGACTCTCATCGTATGAAAGGCTGATCTGCTGTGGTGGTTTTGTGTCGTCATATTGCTCCTGATAAGGCAATCCAGACACGTCGTACTGCGAATCTATTCGGGAACGAGAGGAGAAAAATTGTATATCATTATATAGGATATAAAAAAAATCTTAAGATACACTGCCGGGATTTTTTTTTGTCGTTTCATTTTAATTTTTGGAGTCCAGATAGAGAACAAAGCTTGAGGATTTGAATATGGGACAATATGAGGAATGATTAGAAGCTTTGGTTTCGTATGGTGGAAGAATTGTTGTCGTGAAACCATTGTTGAATAGTATATATTATGTACTGACCGTCATGTTTCTGGGATTTGACGACTGTGGCGAAGGGTTCTGAACAGAATTGTTGACGGCTCAGGTTGTGGCTTTCACGGTAATCCTCACGTTGTGGTAGATAGTGTGGGTGAGCAGGATAATCGGACTCGGTTGCAGCATATCCACCAAGATCGTATGGAGGATTTACGCCATTGGCCGCTGCTGATTTCATCTGCCAAATAGAGTCTTGGGAATTGACGGATCCACCGTTATTGGAGTTTGAATAGCTGTTATCCAAGTATGCCATGTTGACACCTAACAAACAGACAGTAAATATTTGAATGGCTGCAATAATTGGGTCCACGTTTTGAATGTTGCGATTCTTTAATGATGTGACATTCGTACAATATTACCAATCGATTATTCCGTATATATTAGTAGTGTGACAGACTTGTAAATATGAAATTTTGTTAGTGGTTTTGAATTAAAAATTACCATTCTCACCATTGATGTTGTGGTTTGGTTGATGATAGCCATAACCTGATGGATAAGGCGGAGATTTTGAGTCCTCCATTGCAATCGCATGATCCAAAGTGTTTTCCAGTGCTTTATTCTCGGCATAATAGGGTGGTGGTGCCTGAGTTGGCTGCACATTTCCATTAACCAAACTCGGACGGACCCTGCAATATGAGCGAAACATTCGTTTGTTTGTTGGTCACATATTTGTATACTATATGTCCTCAAAGTTAACAAGGATGACTTGAATGTATAACGAGTTGTGGATTTGTGATGACAAAAAAGAAATGTGAAATGAAAATAAATAAAATAACGAGTACGTAGACATTACCGTAGATAGAGTCTGTGTAAAGAAACCACTGTCGCACAATAGAGTGTGGATATGCAAGAATATGCGCATGATGTGTAGTGAATAAAATTGTACAAGTTATTCTAGCTAACGAAATGAATAATTTGAAATTTTTTTCTATTCAATTTTTTGATGAGATGATGAAAAGTACATTCTTTCTAGGTCTGGTTTGAGGAATATGTAGAACAAGTGTTACTTCACATTACGTAGATGTAATGAAATTGTATAGAGTTAGTTAGTCTATTGCTGTACAATATTGTCCAATGCATTCAAATTATTTGCTAGTACTGATAAACAAAAAGGAACAGGACTATATGTTATTGAAGAATTTCTTCTCCATTGTATGATGTGAATGATGATATGAATCGAATGGACAAACATTGTTTCATACGGCGTTGGATAGTGTTGAGAGGAGAAAAAAATATTAAATATACTTGAGCTATTTATAGAAAGCCTTTGTGTAAGAATCAGTGTCATGCGTGATTGAGCATGAAATATCGATATTATCACCGTCATGTCGCAGTGAAGAAATGAAAATAATATTTAAAAAGAAAAACAGACGAGGAAAAAAATTCGCATTAGTACGCTCCGTTGATGTATATGTGAGACAGCGGCGGGATTTGGAACGCCATCACCGTTCACTAGCCACGAAGATTGCCTCGAGTGTAATGGCAAGAGAGAACGGTGGGCGTAGGGTTTTTGTTACAGGCGCGGCGTAGGTCGAAAGAGCAAGAGGGAAGACGAGATGAGCAGCTTCTTGCCTCATCTCTCTTTGCTTCTATTCGCCTCGACGGCAAGACTTCCATTTCACGCTTTACGGTGCTGTGCGATGGCTCAGACGGGCCAACAAAGTGGTATAGTAGTAGTGGTAGCATTGCTGATGGTGGGGAAGGTGAAAGCCATGAGTGGTAAAGGGGAAAAAATGACTGTACAAAGAAGTACATCTGAAGCGCTTTGAATATGAGAGAGGCGAGATTGTGGGACCGGTTTCTATAGCATATAGAGGGGGAGCAGATGAGTAGATGGATCAGCATGACTTACGCGTTAGAATCCATCTCGTAGTCCTTGGCTTTTGCAGCATGTTTTCTTCTACATCGACAAAATAGAAGGAGTAGAGCGGCAAACAAGAGAAATACCGCGCCACTGACAACAAGTGCGATCAACGTTGGGGTTGCCAATGCACCAGCTTGTGTAATGTATGGTCCAACTTTTGAAAAACAAATAAATAAACATTAGATACAATGCGACATTGGAATATAAATTTGTTTTTTCAATGATGAATAAATTATGTCAGTTACTTACTCTCAGCTTCTGTCCAATCGCCGCACTCATCTGGCTCTGATTTGAGACAAAGCATGACCCTGAGTCGTGGTTCAATATTCGACGCTTTTCCGTCGTCGAGAATGCTACCCTCGAATGGGGTTGGCGCATTGCCGAGCGCCGCGATTGGCCATTTGGCCACTTTTTTCCATGGATTGTCCATTCCATTTCCACCCTCATATCTTTCAATAACAGCATCTAGACTAAGACACGTTGGACCAACGTAAAAAATAAGCGCCCGATTTTCTGGGTCATAGCTCACACGTTGTGGTGTTGCTATTTTCGCCACTGTCGTCTGAAATGTTTTACTATCCGAATAATCTGAATGATTTTTCGTATTGTATGCCTTTACTCTGAATACGTATTTTTGATGCTGTTCAAGATCGGTGATATTGCACGGATTCGATCGTCGACAATCACGTTCAATCCATGTATTAGGTGGAATTCGTGGTGGTTCACAATCTAGTGCGATAATTTCATCTCGACTTTGATCACGTAAATAAGATACGAAGTATTTAGTAATTTCTAGACCACCATCGAAACCGATTTCCCACTTCAATGCAACATGATTTGGTCCTATTTCTACTGCTGTTAAGTCTGTTGGTTTCTCTGGTGCTCCTTTGGGTTGTAGTTTTATTATCGTAGTATTGCCACCCTGGGCATTCACAACACGACAGGTGTATTCACCATAATCTGATTCTTTGATATCTGCTATTTTCAATACCGATGTATATATATCATCATTCTCATTCGTTGTTGTTATTTCGTAATGGCCATCGCTCGATGAGCCTTGAAGTGACGCTAAATTCGATTGGTAACTCCATTGGAATTCAGGTTTAGGCCAAGCTTGAACTCTACACGTCACTTCAGCAGTTTCGCGTAAATTGTAAGCCACTTTGTCGTGTTTGTGCAATATGATTGGCACATGTTCAACTTTCAATAACATTTGTGATTCGACTTTTTTCAAATCATTTTCAAATACACATGTGTATTTACCACGATCACTGGCAACTATTTCGTCGTCATTTGGTCGACCCTCACCGATGAACCTTAATGTTGAATTCACAACTATGACATTTCCGTGCACTTGTGCTGTTCGCGTTTCAATTTTGTACATACTCTCGTCGTCAATGATTTCTTCTTCGTCTTTTAACCAACGTACAGATGGACCAGGTTTACCTTGAGCGACACAAAATACTGAAAATGAAGACTCGCCCACTCTGAAAAAAAAAGAAAATATAGGAATTAGTAAAATTATAACAAATTATCTGAATGAGTAGATTAAGATTATCGAAATTTGATGATTGTTATGGACTTACTTTCTCGAAACATGAGGTTGAAGTTTTGTCGAGACTTTCGGATGCTGTTGAACAGTTAGTCGCACAGACGCTGCGTCACCCATTCCAATTGAATTAAAAGCTTGACATTTGTATGTACCATCATTTCCAAGATTAACAGAACTAATATCGAATTTTGGCCCAATCGTTTCTGAGGATGTGATTGGACTACCGTCCTCAGCTTCTTTCCACCATTTATATGATGTTTCTGGGTATCCAGCTGGACTTGCCATACACGTAAGAATAACTCGTGCATTTTCAACTGCAACCGGTGAATCTGGAGTAATTCTAGCTGGTCCTGGTTTGTGACGTATGCGAATAGTAACCCCCGCAACAGCTGAATAATTTTTGCGTTCACCACCACTAGGATGGATTGTATTGAGCGCTCTACATGTGTAATTCCCAGCATTATCAGCAGTCACACGACTCAAACGCAATATTGACCCGGATTGACGAAATTCCGGACGTCCTTCGCGCAACCATTCAATCACTGATGGCCGTGGATTGGCAGAGACATTGCAATGAACAGTTACAGTGTCCTCCACTTCGGCAATGCGATTAGTATCGCCTTCAATAGCAACAGTGGGTGGATATAAAACGTCAAGTAAAAGTGATGCGTCACCACTACGTCCAAGCGAATTATCAGCGGAACATGTATACTTTCCCGCGTCTTGCAATGTCACGTGTGAAATTGAATGATTTAAATTGGTCGCGACAAAACTTCCGTCCTTTACCCAACGTACCATA
Source organism: Meteorus cinctellus (assembly GCA_030523045.1). Taxonomy (NCBI): domain Eukaryota; kingdom Metazoa; phylum Arthropoda; class Insecta; order Hymenoptera; family Braconidae; genus Meteorus; species Meteorus cinctellus. The sequence continues at coordinate 300,252 of JAPYZF010000021.1, read as the reverse complement.
TTAACTGGTGGTTTTGAATCAACATTACAACGCAGCACAGCCCGGGAATGAACTTCAACTTTAAGTGGATTTTCTGGACCTACAGAAACACGCGGGAAATAATTGACGCTCAGTGTGACACTGGCATTGAGTGTTTTGCCATCAGGCATAGCGCGATTGTGCACGACGCAACGATAAACAGCGCCGTCATCTTCACGAGTTGGTTCCAATGTTAATGCTCGTCCTCTGTATAGTAATTCATTGCTATTGCCACGATACCATTTGACTTCGGGTTCTGGACTGCCGCCATATGTATTGCACTGAAGCTCAAGACGTTGGCCTTCCGTTGCTAGCGCAGACATTGGCGAAATTGATGGTGGTCCTGGCGCACGTAATACCGTTAGCGTAACATTTTTGTGATAGATATTAACACCACTGCCGCTGACTTTTACACGACACTCGTATTTTCCATTATTATGTTCGTATGAAACATTCAGAATTGTTAAATCGTATATTCCTTGTGAGAGATCCATCGTGACACGATAATTGGGTGATAATGATTTGTCATCAATAGCTGCATTATCGTGATCATTGTTGGTGTGAGTTAACCAGAAACACGTAGCGTTTTCGCGTACTGGTGGAAATCGACAATTTAACAGCACTGTTGAACCCTCTTGCGTGTCAACTTGAGTCTCCTCGGCTGCTTGCACTTGTGACAGAGCTGAAACACGAAAAATTCAAATATATCAAATATATATTCATGTAAGTGGTATTCATGTGAGTCTTGCTACATAAAAATATGTTTGTGTTTGTGCCATCAATTATGCGGCCATTTCGTGGCACGATAACAGTTTAACGGCTCATATATCCACAGAAACTTTTTTCACTCTCCCATCCTTTTGCATTTATTTGTCCGACACACTCCACCACGAGCTGACAATTAAACGTATCATTTCGCTAGATCAATACTATAAACGAATTGTGACACGTTCGAAATGCAATCTAGTTGTAATGTGCACTGTACAAATTATACGATTCATTATAAAGTTGAAGCAGTCAATTGTGAAAACGTTCATTTATACATGAACGACATTTTGGAATGACTGTTTATAGGGTAATTTTGAACCCGAGTCGACGTAGGAATCCTATTTATATATATTTACATTTAATGTTGGTTCGACTATTATCGTTCGCAGTCAGTGTGCAGCAAATTATTTGTAGGAATGAATGCAAATCGTAAACTTGTATATTACAATGATGGCTCTACTCTCCATTGCAAGTTTTCATCTATTTTCTTTTTCTTATTATCGTCATTCTTATCTCGACCTAGTTGATGTCGTTACGTTGATGTGATGTTCTTTTACGTTCGCGTTGTCGTTTTTCGTCTTATGTCTATAGTGATAGTTGTCGTTTATGTGTAAGAAATTGAATTATAATCAGCGAAACCGAGGATCTTTCGTAAACGATCCACTCCAAAAGGAGAATGAAAATTGGAGTATAGAGAGTGGTGCATGAGAAGGTCGTGTTGTCAAACGAGGCGAAGAACCTGGTCGTCAAATGCTGGATGAGAGGAAGAAAACGCTTGGTTGAACAAGCGATGTCGTTACACGATGAAGGAGGAATGAGAGATGAGAAAAAAAAGAGAAGGAAAGAAGTTGAATGTATATTGTGAATTGAAAGTATTGAAGTAAAAGAGAACAACAACGAGGAGACTGTGCATATGCGGTGCCATGTCATAATATGTATATGTTTTTCAACATATACATACTCAGTTATGTATGTGTATGTATGTGTCTGTCCATGTATAGGAATCACGTTCGCGCGATGTTCTGCTTCTCGAACCCGAAGTAAAATTGACGGATATGGCATGGTACAGTTTTTATAGCGCACTTGGATGTTATCACCTTCTTTTCTTCGTGCAGTATAAAGGCCAAAGAGTACAACTGGCTATTTTTATCGCACGTAAACTATTATATATATATGTATATACGCATGTCTACGTGCACGACACATATCAAATCTTTGATACAAATCATCAAATTGTTTTAAAGTCCCACGTTTGCACGTATAAAAATGAAGATTGACAATTAATTTTCATTCTCATTTTTATTGTCAGTTTGATGTTCACAGTGTTAATTTTGTTACTTTGTTTTTATTGTTTTCGGTGATGAGAAAAGTTTTGTAATTCTTGGGAATTTTGAATGGGTGAAGAGATTGACGTGGATTCTTGATAATTTTTTTTTTACTGATGCTGAGAATTTATGAAGGAGAGTAATTGCAGAGAATATTGGCTGTAATGTTATATTGGATAAATGAATGGGAATTTTTATGGAAGTCGATGGGATATTTGATTTCTTTCTTTTTTTTTCCAAGAAATTGGTTTGTGGAATCGATTTATTTGAGATATTTGGTTTTAATGGTTAACTCTGTTGATATATCGGAACATTTGTCCGCAGAATTTCTTCAAAATTAAATGTTGTGAGGTCGGGTAGTTTTAGTCTTTATGTATGACACATTAGTTATGTGAATTAGTGATTATCTCTTGAAAGACTATGGTGTTCAGACGTTTGGGTGTAAATATATATATATATATATCTTATCTATCGAATCAATTTCTTGTGAAATATAAAGACATTCGACCTGACATTAATTAAGGCGACGATTGTTCATGTTGAGTTAGAAAGCTTTCAAGTTACTGATTCAGACTCGTCCGATTTGACCAGCTAACCTGCTTTCATATAACTCATATAAGCAGATGCATTTTATTGAAAATGAGATGGAACAAACAACGAGAGTTACCGTTTTCCAGTGCATGATCAAAGCCATTATTCCTTATTTATTTTAAAGAGAAAAATCTGGGAACTGAAATAATCACGAGAGGATTCATCTCTAAATTGCATAACCAGAAAATTAAATTTCACTATTTTCTCTTTCTCAAAGCTTTATTTATACAATGAATATTAACCTACATTTTGCAAATAATGCAGTTGAATTTTCGTATAAAGCTACTGCATTAAATAATACTTGGCAACTAATATACTCGCTAAAATCTCTCTGGTTTTGTTTCCCCTTCTATCTCTTTTTTTTCTGCAACAAATATATCTAACGTGTGTATATACACTGCCAAGTGTATATAACGTACGGGTGATGTTGCAATAAATCCATGAGAATGAGTTTGGTAATGTGAGATAAGTCTGACGTTCGTGTGTAAAACGATGAATGTCTACTCAAATTCCATTTGTGCGGCTGTTATAAATGTATGCATGCGATTCAGCGGCATAAAAGGTATCCAGTTTACACCATTTAGTTGCGAGTTGTTCATATCTCCTTCACAATATTAAAATATATATACATGTATGTATATAAAGAGCAAATGCATTGTAACTGTATAAATTTACGTCGGGATTTAATGCGATCGTCAACATAAAATTGGGTCTCAGGCATCGGTTTCAAACTATTATTATCCATGGACATATCCATGTGTGCGTATACGGTAAAACGGACTACATGCGTTTAAACCATTGGCCGCAGATGCCATTGAGTGACCGGTGATTCGCGGAAAATACGCGTGGACACGCTCGTACCAATGGGTTTGGATGTGGGACGCCATTGGGTCGTATAACGGTGGTATGAGCGCGCGTTCGAATCCTTGATCGAGGCTTTGCGTTTCCGTCGAGCACACACTTCTACATCGTGAATCTTCTCTCACTATATTCTGCCTCACTCGTTGTGTTGCTATTTCTCTTGTTTTATTTTATTTTGCTGTCTCTCTTCTTGCATCGATTCTATCCTTTTACGTTCATTGTGGAGCGAACGGTTCAATCGAAAAGCAATGAATCCGTTCCGCGCAATCTCTCGCCTTGACGTGCAAGCCTCTGTGTAACGCTATAATAGTCGTCGAAGAGCTGTCGTACGTCTTTATTGAATTATTTCATTTAATGCCTCGATGTCATTCTCTTTTTACCTATTTTCCTGCTCGTATACTTGCTTTTATTTATTCTCTAATTGTAGAATATCTTTTTTCACTTGCTGTTCTTTTTTTTTCCACTTTTATTTTCTACTCTTGCTTTTTTTTTCAAATTCTCTGAAGCGTGTATTGATTTATCGTAGTTATTCCCTTTTATTCTGATGAATGGTAGAAATAAAACAATTCTGTAACGAAATGTTGGTATATTCTATTCAGTTAACACTTTGTCATTTTTTTTCCCTCGTTTTTTTCCCGTATGATTTTTTGGATAGGTTTTTTTCTTTTGCACTTGAATTTATTTTTGTCGATGTAGAGAATAAAGAGAAATTTATATGAAACGGTAGACTGATGTGAAGTTGTAGAGAAAAAAAATTCGATGACATGATTGTATTGTATCTTCTTGAAGCTACTTGTATATTCGAATTGGATGTAGAGTTTGTTATTCCTTGATGTCCTCATCGACTCACGACGACGTCGGAATCACGAAGGAAATAAAATAATGAAAATAATACTGATATTCTATGCCGTGGGGAATGATATGGCGATAGTCACCAGTTGGAATAGTAAGCAGACTATTTTTAAATACAAAATATGTCGTGGAAAAAGGAAACACTAGTGTATTACATACCAGAATTGCGTGTATATATATATATATATATATATATATATATATGTATGTGTGTGTGTGTATTTGAGTGTGTACTCAGCTAGCTTTGCGCGAGCTAACGAGCACACGACAGCATACTTTCATTGAACGTAGAAAAAAAGATGGATAAATAAATAAAAATAAATATATATAAATGAGACGAATTTCACTCTTGTCTGTGTCTATAAGCCATCCACGTCATTCAATTTATACGCGTCAAAGACATATATAATTTTACATATACCTCATATACATAAATATATAGCCCTATAGAACGGATGCCATTTGCGTATACTGCGGCGTTCACATTGGTATTTATATGAACGTAAAAGAGAAGGGTACATGCAGCCACGAGTGTGTCTCGCGCGCGCGTCGTATGGTTAGATTGTACGTGTTTATACCTCGACAATCGTGTGTATTTGTGCGATTTTGCACGTTGGTGTCGCGCGGGCCGGTCGTTGAATCGTCGTAGCGTGCCAAGCGCCAGGTCGCGGTCATATATATATACATACATACATACACACATATACTCTTAGTTAAGTTGTATATGCACTCGTCTAGTCTCGTAACGCTCAGTTTTACCCTTTCGTTCTATCCATTTGCTTTCCCGTTTCGTCTCGTCTCCCCTTTCGTCCTCTCTTTCACTTATACTTCGTCGTCTTATCGACTTTTTCACCATAATGGACCTAAATAGGTTCGTATCGATTAAACTATAACGGTATTTTTTATTTATATGAACGTATATGCCGACCAGTTGCAAGAAAGATAAGGAGAATCGATGGTATAGAGATGGAGGAAGAGGTAAGAAATAACGGAGTGAATGGATCGGTCGAATGTTATTGGAGCAGTTTGCATTGCAAACCACCTTTTCTTGCACATCTCCACAGCATTTGAAATGTATAGCGTTGGTACGTGCTCTTTGCAATGTCAGATTTACGCCGTTGGGAAATTAATTTATCGTTGAAACGCGCGCGCACTCGCTTACTCTTGGGGATTAATATATGTATACATGTATGGAAGGTCGATGAGTTTTGGCACGGCGCTACGATCACTTGTCTTCATCGGGTTTATTTGCTTCTCTGTTGTACATACGATGTATATTCGTTGTCTTGTCTTCGCTATATGATCTAAGGTACTTAGATTGAAGGCACGTTTGTAACAAGAAAATTTAGAGTAATGAGTGTGTTGTCAAATAGTATTTGGGGATGTTTTTATGTTTATTGGTTGTGGAATAAATTTTTTTTCGACAGTGGATGATTGTTTGTAGGATATAAAAAAAAAAGGATTCGTTAATTTGAATGAATTTTTTTAATTGGTCGTATTATTTCTATGGCTGATATAGAGCAGGTAATTTTTCAATTCAGAGATGAAACTATTTTTTATTGGAAGAGTGATAATTAGTCCAAATGAGCCCCAATTCATCACAGTGTAGATGTATTACTCATTGAACCGGGTGGATTATTGATTTGACAGGCTCTTTTGTCTTCTGGATGAGCTCAGTATTGGCGAATTATTTTTCCTAATGTTATTATCGTGGAAAAATAATTTCGTTTGGCTGTCGCACGTGTACTTTTGCTGTGAATACATCAGCAGCAGATGAAAATAGATTTTGAGTGTTGGAGAAATTTATTTATAGATAGGATAATAATATCATGTGGCAATTGACCGGGTCAATTAAGAAAACTATTTTCAAGATGGTCAATATCAAATGGGAACAAATTGTGATAAAGATCAAGTTATGCAGCAGAATTTTGGTGTATTATTAAGAATGGATAATTAATCATGCTTTTTTCAAACGAAATTTACTATTATTTTATATGCAATGAAACCTAACATAATTCTTCTGTTGTGTTTCGTGTTTGGAAATATAAAAAAGATTTCTTTACGTATTGGGTGTTTCAAATTAAATGCCGAGATGTATTGGGATGTTTGGAAGTGTAGAAGGATGTGTGCATAAAGAGAAGAGTTGTTAGGTGTCGTAACAATTTAGAGGACAGCTTACATGGAGCTAGTGGAATTGCGCCGGTTTCATTGATAGTACTGCTAAATTGGCGCTATTCAACATTATACATATGTGTTGGGTCTAAATGGATATGTAATGTATATAGCTATTTCCGCGACTGGAAAAGTAGGATAAGAGTAGCCGTAAAGAATCACCACCATTCTTGGCGAGGATCATTTTCATTTGTTCTTTCAAGCGTTTGTCTGCTCTATTTTTTTATCCTTCTTATTTTTTTGTCTTCATTTCTTTATCACTTGGTTGCAATCTTTCGCTTGGTCTCACTTCCTGGATGGGCTGCGACACTACTTGGTTGAGATCAGCAGTTGAGTCTTACGTATACATATAATAGTGTACAAGCTCGAGAATCTTGATATGTCTGTGTGTGAAATGTGTGTGCATTTGTCCTTCATCCCGTTGGGATCTTTTAGCTCCAGCAAGCTCGGCTAGATGAGACACCCGAGAGTGTGTCCGGAAAACTAGAGACTCGCATTTTTCTCTCGATGAGACACATTCGTATTTATAAATGTGACTTAGGAAGAAGGAAAAAAATACTTGTCATTCATGCATGCAATTTTCATTCACTTCTTTGTCTGATTTGTTGCTCTTTTATCTATTTTTCCTTTCATTTACTTGAAGAGAGTTATCATCTCTTGATTCAATATATTGACATACAATTTTTATCATTATATGTGAAGTAACATTTAACAGTGGAGAAAAAAGAGGTGTGTGTGTGTTTGCAGAGTGTTGTAATTAAATTGTGAAAGTAGTATTTATCATTGCGTTTCCTACTTCTTTTTGCTGCACACAGAATTATAAGAGAAATAATACATGGAATAAACAAATAGCTAAACAGTTACGGACATTTCATTTTTGAAATGTTTTTTTATCATTTTTGTGCATGGCAGTAAAGGGATAATAGTGTATATGAGAAGGGAAGAATGAATGTGTAAATTGCATACAAGTGGAGAAAAAAATCTAGGAAAGTGACAAACCAAAAGAGTCCTCATCAGGAATGACAGGGCAGCTGATTGCAGCAATTTTGTTTGTGATTCTTGATGCGAGGAGCGTTATATAATACATAAATGAAGGTGTGCTATGCGCTGCAGCAATGCTGTGTCCTTTTTCTCGCTATTGCGCTCGCTCTCCCTCTCATTCCGCCTGTCTACTTCGTGTGTTCCACTCCGATTGCTGTTCCCATTTACCCTACTATATACGAGGTGAGCTTGTATATAATATATACTAACGACAATGAAATATTTGTACATTACCCCAAGCTCTGCAATTTTGTTTGACGTGATTGTATGTACTTTATTACAACCGGAACAATAAATTTATCTAGTGTATAATATTGAAAGGTTTTATTAATATCATTCTAGTTTGAATTTTTCATATTGTCACCATATTGTATTTCATGATTGTTCCCTTTGTTTTTTTTTTTTTCATCATCTGTTTTTTATAGAGAAAGCGACAATGACGATTAATTCATGTGGAATGTTTATTGTGAAGATGAAATGAATGTGCTCATCGATCATTAATTGTTTGAACAATTGCGCAACACTTGTCGATGAAGTAATAGTACGAATGACATTTTTACAATGAGGTGATGTCGAAGAAAAAAGAAGGTGAGAGATAGAGAGAGGGAAAAAATGATGGATATAGAGAATTAATTATTTCATAGAATCCAGCAACAGAATGCGGACTTGCGGTTTTGCTCTGTAACAATTGCACAGTATGCGCTTTGAAAATTTTATGGATTCAGCAGACCGCGCGTTCGTTATCATTATATGTGCCACTTTGTGGTAATAAGTGGTTTATATAGATATATATATATATATATATATATAGAGAGAGAGAGAGAGGAAGAAAAAAGGGGGAAAAAGAATAGAGAGTGATATACTGGTGGAAAATATCTATTATTTGAACGTGGAGAATTTATTTTCGATGATTCACTCGCGAGTCAACGCAGAACATGGATGGAAAAATTAAAATATATGTCAGTCGGTTTATTTTCAATTTTATGTAATTTATTTGTGTGTCGTTCATGTATTTACTGATTTCTTTTTTTTTTTGCATTTTTTTGAAATGATGAGGAAATGATTCATTAGAATTGAATGTGTCATATGAAAATAATGTCTATGAATAATAGAGATGAGGAAATCAATTGCTTGGAAAATGAATCATAAGTGAATTATTCGAGAATGTTGGAATCGATCATAAACAGATGAAAAATGTGACGAGATAGGATATGATAATTGAATTAACTCTTTGGAGTGTGGATGGATTCATTATTTTTTATTTTTTATTTATAATGCTTTGTTGGGATGGTTTATGAATTTTTAGAGCTCTCGAATATGACTGAGTGATGAAAATGTGCTGGAATGATTTTCGCGTATTGAATAGCGAAATTGAATTAACTTTAATTTAATGGAATAGTTCGAGATGAAATACAACATATTCTATGCAGAATTCACTGTGGATGCCTCGTTGATGATTTCAATTGAATCTTCATGTTTCATATTGCATTATATTTTAGCAATTTGATTGGATATTAGTTTATGTTTATGATTATATAATGGAATAAAATTCTGTACTTTGATGAAAATTTCAATAATTCAGGGTTGTCTATTTGAGTAAACTGCAGTTGCTTTAGTTGAATGTACATTTTTATATTTCCTAAATAAGCATTGCGAAAATTTTGTGCATATATGATTTTTTCAATTGACTTTTCATGACTGTATAAACCTAGGTATATTCGATGGCGCGTGGTCGTACATGATATGCGATGATGTCCCCGGGCTTGATTTGAATTGTGTACGTTCTCTCGTCGTTTAATTCGAAATTTATTATTGCCTCGGGCACTGGAAATATTTTCCGGAAGCAAAATAAAAAATGAAAAATGAAATGAAATATTCGCAGTTGAATGTGTGACTAACCACGAGTCATTGATTGTCGTAATTTCGACGATTTTATGATTGTATAGAGATGAATTTTGTGTGGGGTATTTGATGTCATTTCATATGGAATTCACTGGATTTAGTTTTTTTTTTATTTTCGAATATATGAATATGTTTATTCAATGTTCAACGTAAAATTACTGATTTATTCATTTGCAGTTGAGCTGAAAATATCCCTGAACAATTCACCCATCACTTTTTGAAGTGAACAGATTATTTTTTCCGTCCTTCAATATATTTATTAGCTTATAAAAATAACAACTTTTCTTTTTTTCCCTTGAATTAAAACAAAATATTGGCGGTGGAAAATATTAACGATCCCCCAGTTTCTCTATCAACCGTAAATACGATGAAGAAATAAATGGAAAAATAAAGAGGGCTACGTTATGTGATCAGAGTCAAATTAAATTTCATGTGAGACACCCCATGTATATATGTGCCACACATAACATGTTAACGTTAACTTGATAGGTCCAATGTGGTCGGTTGCTTTGTTGTTTGCTCTTGACTAGAATAATTTTGGTGGGGCACACACGTCTAATAATGGGCCCTTTGTGTAGAATAATTCACTATATATATGTATAGTTGATAATAGTCTTTGCTCTCCTTTGCCCACACGCGTCTTCGCATATACAGACATACACGTGTATACATAAATAAATAAATATATATATCTATATGTTCCTGTAAATAACTGAGAAAATAGGATGACTAAAGGTACCGTTGGCGTTTCTCAAGTCTCTTTACGAGCTTCAGTAAATACCAGTGGCAAGACGCGGCAGTAAACTGCAGTAGACATTTATCTCAGCGAACATTTTCAGTCCACATATATGTATACAATATATATATATATATACATATATATTTATATGTATGTTTATATATATATATACATATTCAAATGAAAATTTGTAATTAATTTTGAAGAGTGGAGATGTGAAGTGAAAGTTTTGTGTTGAGTGCAATTATACTCGGGAACATTTGCCAATGGTAATTTACTTTTTGGTTAAATGGAATTAGTCAGGAGTAGTTTGAAAAACCACTTGGTTTACACTTGAAACCAATTCACTCATGTCAATCTATATATATATATATGTCTATGGACTTTTGCTCAATGGTTTTGGGTAACCGGCAACTGTACACCCACCGGCCCTTCTCAAATCGCAATTCCACCTCTCTCGTTACACGTCCGGACCAGTTTACGCTATCGTCTTGTGGTTATGTGCGTGAGCAATGCCAATAGCAGGTATTCCACAATACCTTTGATGCATGTTCACGTCTTTCTCTTTCTCTTCCTCTCTCTCATTCATTCGCTTTCTCTATGTCGGTATTTCTCTATCTCTGTCTCATTTATTAACTCTATCCTTTTGCTCGCATATATACATGCATACACTTTGTTCTCCATTGGCACTCGAGCAACTTTCACGGCCTTGATTTATAATACTTGCGATCGATCTTTTGCTTGAGTGTACTCGTCGTGAACTCGACATGCTCACGCCAACAACCCGTCACGTATAATTCAACAATAAAAATGTGGTTTGTTCATTTATATATTTCATGACAGAAAATTTTTGTAATATCTTTGTTGTATTTGTTTATTTATTAGTTTGGTTTTTATTGTTATTGTATTTGTTACGTATTTGTAATATAATCTTGGAGATAATATCGTTGGTTGATTTAATGTTCAATTGTTGTATGATGTGTCTGATATCGGTGCGCGCGTGACCCTCGATTCGTTCCGCTAATTACGCAATTACCAAGACAACTGAGTCAGCATATACATGTGTGCATTCGTACTATTGTATTGGGAATGTAAGGGGGTGTGGTAATAATACATGACTATTTGCATAGTCTGGTTGTCTTGAGTAAGATAACAGTTTTGGAGTATTTAATTCTTGTTATCGTTGAGAAGTAAAATGGAAAACATTAATATTAATATTCGGTAGTTGATGTTACGTGAGTTGATCATTTTTGTTATGATTTTTGTATTATTGCTACTATTGTTGTTTTTGAGTGCATTGGTACTGATTGAAATGGTTTCGTATTTAGTTCAATGGAAAATTGTGAAATATATTATTAAATCCCTGCTTGAAACCTGTTAAGGAAATTAAGGCGTGAGATTTTGTTTACTTTTAGTTGCCCAACGAAGCCATTTTTCTGTTATTTCTGTTGGATTAATAGGATTTCTTTTAATAAGGTTGCATGGACAAAGTATGGCGCGATGAGCGCGCAAGGTTGCGTTGGTATTTTTGCAGCAATGCGTCAAGTACAGGAGCCAATTAACTCTCATTAGAATGGAGGTCTTGCGCTATTTTTCGATTTTATTTATTTTTTATTAGAGTTGTTAGGTTGAAGGAGTTTGGAAAGGGAATTTTTTATTTAGATGTTGTTCTTCGTGCGTTTGTTAACGTTGATAATTAATTTCTTCAAGATTAGTGATGATAACGAACTTTCCATTGTTGTTTGTTAGATAATGGTTCGACGGATTTTCATTTTTTTTTTCTATACTGATGAGAATTAAATGAGGGTTCGTTATAGAGGAAGAAATTATTTCTATTTAATGTCCATTTTTGTTTGGATACTCATTAAGTCAATAGTTACGACAAATCGTGAAAATATTTCGTTACAGTTTAATTGTCGATGTAAAAACTTTCACTATTTCTCTATTTTTCTTTTGTAGTTATTCTGATTTTCAGTTGGAGGTATTTTCGAACATTTTTTTTTTAACTTTGAAATAATCTCTTACTCACCAGTAAAGAGGAGTGAGATCAGTAGGTTTATCCTGACTGATCGCATTGTCCGAAACTGCAGTCGCCTATCCATATTGTCGAGAATAATCGCGATTACTCCTCATCCACGTTGGTAAAATGCGAGTACGTTTGCAGGTAGAAAAAAAAAAGGGAATTGTGACAAATATTATCAGCCCACAAGAGAGGGTTGAAAATTGATGATTGGGGTGAGCGCTCACTCGTTTGGTTACGAGTTTGCCAAACACGCGCTTTCAAACCAGTGTGTCCGGGTTTGAAAATACCAACCCCAAATCTCACCGCGAGCTTTGTAACATTTCAGTTGTTATCTCTCGCTCGCTTATAGACAACACTTTTCCAAATATTTGTTGGAATCTCTCACAATTTTTTTTTCCGGCTATTCTTTTTATTTATTTTTTAAACTTTTGATCAGAGTGTATGCACAATTAGGGAGGGAAACTTTTTCTTTCTATTATTCCACTTGCACATCAATGTGACACAATGAAACTGCACGAAACTATTTTTATTTTGGCACACAAAATTCCGATGAATTTGGAGATAAATGATGAGAATTTCGTTTGTATATATATTTTTTTTTTTCACTATTTCAATCACACAAAATAAATACCACACAATTATTCGTATTCTCGATTTACACCAAGCATCAGAAATGAACCATGGCAAAAAAAAAAATTACACCGTATCACCTGCTCCGAAAAACATTTGGTATAAGTAATTGATTTTAAAATAATTCAGTTTATAAAATCCCAGGTGTTGTGATTATTGAAGATTGATATTAAAGAATTATTTTTTGAATTATTTATTTCGTTTTGTTATTATTTTCGACGATCTTAATAATCCACTTGTACAATAAAACGTGAAAACAACTGAAGAGAATAAAAATAAAATAATACAATAATCAATATACAAAACAATAAATTGCACCAAAAACTAAAAAATAAACAATAATTGCGAAAACAGATTTATTTCTCTATCTCTTCTTTATAATCAACTTATCATTCTTCTTTTTGATTTTGTGGCACTGGCACAATTTCACATATCGTTTTTTGTAATTGATAATTCATTTTTCGATGCCGTTTTATTTTTTGTGTATTGTTGGCGCGAAATATTGCGACAAAAAATAATGCAATATTTTATAATCTCACTGAGATTTAACACCAACTTGGTAAATTCACAAGCGCGCCATTCAACGGTCGCACGGCAACTGAGCGTTGGGACGCGTAGGCAGCAACCCCCCCACCGTATGGACTCCCTATATATTTTTTTCTTTTACTCTTCTCCCCCGTACACATCGTGCTGCGCGCCGAGTCAACGTATATCCCGCCATCGGTTGTGGTGGGGTGCGTGTGCTGCGAAAGGTGGTGGAGGAAGTGACGATGGCGGGGACAGACGAACTGGAGAATCGTCGTTTCCTCAGTTAAGTTGAAGAGCAGAGGGGAATATAGGAGAAATACGAACTGGCGACGGCGCATCGCCTAAACTTCATAGTTAAATATATAGTTGAGAGGCAGAAGGGCGATGGGGACGTGGTAAAAAAAAAACGACGGTTTGTGAGTAGAGGGCCCTTTCTGATCCCTTGCGGCAGGTGGTTCTTCGGTTAGGTTGAGCGGGACGCACGTTCCGTAGGGACCACCGACCGTTTTTTGAATTCTACTCCACACGCACAGACGGATACCAGAAATATATAAGCACACAAATACACAATAGCGCACACATTTCTTCATAGCTCCAAAATTCATATATGAACATTTTTTCCACAGGATTTCTCGCCTTGCTTTTTGTCTCGTTAATGATGTACACGGGCATTCATCTTTGCTCTTGAGATTTATGATTGTTTTAGTTTATTTATATGTACCTGCAGGCTATCGGCAGGTATATTTTTCTGGAGGCGAAATTTTTGTGTTCAGGGTTTTTGTTCAGGATCGAGTTGAGTTGGTGCTTATGAAGGGCCCAGTTAGAAGAACTTGAAGAAATGTTGTATTATTTATAATTTAATGGATTTAATGCACGAACGCTGGTGTATTGTATGTGGTTAATTAAAATTGAATAAGTGGTCACGGATTCCGGAAAATGATATTTTCTACTTGGAAATTTTATAATGTGGAAAGTTTGATTCTGTTGGGGAGATAAGCAATTTAGTTCATGAGGAAGAATATATTTTTTTCTTTTCTGGATGAATAAAATTATTAAGATGCGAAAGTAGAATTTTCCTTTCTCCATGTCGAAGGTTTTTCTTGTTTCGATTGTATTTCGTTAGTGTAAATTTCGAATTCTGAGATTGTTATTACAAAATGGAAATTCGTTTTGGTTATTATGTCACTGATGAAATTATTTCAATAATGCAAGATGTCGCTTCCTCTCTCTTGTTTTATTTCACTTTCAATGCACACATCCGTGAGGCGAGAGATGAGAATGCGCATGCTTTGCCTTTCGCGTCGCGTCCGAGATCGGCAGGTGCAACCGCAATCAAGTCGATGGAGAAATTAAGGATCCCCACTTTTCAATATATATTATATAGATCGTTGAAGCATTGGAGAGCAAAACGTGCAGTTAATAATTTGCAGTTTTGCACGATGATCGAGTTGATTGCAAATCGGAACTTGAAGTCAAGATTGCCACTTTTTTCCCCATCCTCAACCTTTTTTATCTATTATCTCCATATGTATGTGAATTCGTGTGTGCATACGTGTTTGCGTAATGCGTCGCCCTGATTCAATTTTAATTTCAATTTTTTTTGAAGCGGATTATACGTGCATGCGTTTGCAATGATTAAAACTGTGAAAAGCAAAAAAAGAACCATCTAAAGAAAACAAAGTAAACAAAAAAAAAATAATAAGTAGTGGCAATAAGTAGTAAACCGAATGTGTGCGGCTCGCGGAAGTTTCCACCAGTAGGTAAAGGGCATCGTGAGGATAAAGGGAAGGTGAAGCGAGAGTAATATATCAAGGGAAAGAGGCATAATTCTGCAGCAGAGTCGAGAGAGCACCTGCCGTCCCCCGTGTATAGTCCGAGAGCCCCGGATCGCATGTAAATAATGCATTATCATACATCGGAGCAGACTTTTTGAAAGTCTCAACGGGTATTTTCATTTTTATCAGTATTTTTATTATTATTATCTTCATCCTCTTTTCGTTATTATAATAATCAAACATAAGAGTCAAAATGGGGGGCATGTTGAGATTACACATATAGAATGTCGTTGTTGTCATTGAGAGACGTTTTTTCGCGATACTACTGCCATCGACAGCTACTCCTTTTCCTTCACTATCCCTCGATCTCTCTCTGGTTGATATCAAAATAAAATAGAAGAAATGAAAGAGTATGTGGCATGAATTGAGGCGCGGCAGTCAACACACGGGCATCGCCCGACAGAAAATAATCCTGTGTCCTTGTCGAATCGACATATGGCGAGTATTCGAAGGGGGGCGCTGTTACTTTGCTGGAGAAAAAAAAGAAATGGTGGAAAAAGAAGGAAGTAAGTGAACGGTCGTATAGAAGGGACGTTTGACGGCCTGCTTCGTATACGAGGCAATTTTCTTCCTGCCTTGCTGTTGCGGCTGATGCTCTGTGAATGAGCCTTATATATGTACACTTTTACGGGTATAGTTATTTTACTAGTGATGAATATATACCTGTATATACATTTGAAAAAACGAAGACTTTGAGGATATTAAAGAGTGGACGATGGGAAATTGAGATGGTGGATGTATAACGAGTGAGGCAGAATGAAAGAGGAAATTCTGGTTGTTGTAAAAGAAATGTTTCCAAGTCGGTGCATCTAATATGAGGGGGCTCGCACACTTCGACTGATTGCTAGAGAGTGGAGCAGGTGTCCAGCGTCTTCTCGTTGCTCTATTCCCAGTTGCTGCTTGTTTTCGATATGTTTGTGATATACATATTGTGAATGCGTGTGTGTGTGAGTTAGTGGATGTATATATATACTGAAGGACGCACCTTTGCTTCTTAAAACCATCTGCTGGTGTTTTCCGTCCGCCAACGCCTTACTCACTATCGTCAGGCGCAGTCTCGAATTTCATTTTGACATGCACAGAATTTTTAAATTCACCTTTTTTTTCCTTCTTTTTCTTTTTCGATGTGTTTATATTGTGTATTGAATCTTCGATACCAGCTGCTAGGAGTGCCTTACTGTATTTGACAAACCCTTTTTTTTTGTGAGAGGATATGTGGGTTTCTTGGGTTGGGATGTCTCAATCTAAATGCATAGATTAT
Source organism: Meteorus cinctellus (assembly GCA_030523045.1). Classification (NCBI taxonomy): domain Eukaryota; kingdom Metazoa; phylum Arthropoda; class Insecta; order Hymenoptera; family Braconidae; genus Meteorus; species Meteorus cinctellus. Next base: position 283,706 of record JAPYZF010000021.1, on the reverse strand, counting down.
TTTTCTTTTTCCGGTTTTGAGATGGGTGAGGAAGAGCTTGGAGGTTTTGTTAAGGAAATAGAGTAGTGGTGGGTAGTTTATTTTTGAGTATTTATCATGATGATATTTGTTAACTGTGAATGAGAATTTTGGGAGTGTGCGATACAGTTTATTACTTTTTTTTTGTTTCATGTTTGAGTGGAGGAATATCGTTGGGATAACGATTATCTCTGATTTAAGAATAATGTTTCATCTTTATTTCGCTGTAGTGAGATAAGAGGATAATTAATGCGATTAACTGTAAATGCGAGAGAGAAATAACAGAGCGAATGGTAGAATTCTTATAACTATTTTTATTCTTCAACAATTTTTACAGACAAATAATATTTTCTTCCGTAGATTTTTCTTTTTTACATTTAATTTCTCTTATACTTGAGACGCTTAGATAGCTTTGTTTAAAATCACTTTCTATATTGCATTACACAGCGGGCGGATGAAAGATGTGTCAAAGTCACTCACCACACAATATGCTATCATCAGTTATTAGTGAAGTAATTAAATTTAACGTGGTCTTCGCGCGTCATGTTCGCAGATTTTATGTTATAATAATAAAACAAGGGTGAAAGCTAGAAAGAGAGTGAGTGAGAGATTGGCAACGATGAAAGATTGTAAGAGCCGTATAAGCGTGAAACTGGGTATAATATACATGGTATCTTTTGCCGCTATTATATGGTATTATTATAACATTTACTCAAGCTGCTTGATTGCACGTGTATTTTATACATATATATATACATTAATGTAGAACTTGGAAAATACTCTTAGTACGATGAACACTGGCAGTGAACTTTCTTGCTTGATAGCAAGTTTTCGTTTACGCTTGTGAGTTTGGTTCTTATAAGTTACAATCAACCTCAGCCTTCGTCGTATACCAAATACGTGTGCGAACATGTACGAACGATCGCATCCCCCTTGCACAATTTTCAGAGAGAAAACGAGGAAGAAGATTCGAACGTTCCGCGCTAATTAGCTATCAAGTAGATGCTTGGTGAATGTGCGTTCAGAATTTTCGTTATGGATATGTAGGAAGGTGTTATTCCTATGGGTTTGTGTGAAGATATTTTATGTAGCTCTGTGCTATGTATAGAGATTAATAACGAGCGCTTAGTTGACGAGTGATTAATGATCGTCGATTCGTTCGATGGGACGCCAATCTCGGCCCCATCTGCGTCGATCAAACATCGGGCAATGAGAAAGATAAAAACAGAATATATATGTATACATATATATATATTGTAAGTAAGAAGAAGGAGATAATTTGAAAATAAATTTCGCCCCTTCGCGCGTTTCTTTGGCGTGTAATAATATATATATATATATATATGAGATAATATTCTTTATCAGTCTTGATGGGAGGGAAAAGTAATTTAGTGTTTTGCTTTTTCGCGTTTTTTTTGTGAGAGTGTGTGTGGAGATATATATAGAGAAATAAAATGGAGCGCGGTTGAAGTGATTAATATTCGGATAGTGGAGTTGTGGAGTATTAAATAGATGTCAGAGTGCAGTAAAACTGAGCAGATTTAATGAATGTGTGGTAGAATTTTTGGGATGTTATTCGTGTGATGGAAAGTATATGAAGAATTTCATTCATGTCGGGATTTCTATTTTTTCTATTGGATCAATGTGATTTTTATGGTTGTAATTAATTCGTATTAGAAAAGAAATTTATATAGACAGGAAGAATTTTGGAATCATTATTGGAATGAAAATAATTGGATTTTACTTTACATTCAATGGGTTCGAGTATTTCTCGTTGTTCTAGTTTTACTTTACTATCTATCTGGTATTTTTATCATAGATATTGACGTATTATTTATTATATTCGGGCTATACCTTCTGTTCTTTATTTTTACTGTGGGTAAAAACGTTGATAGCCTATCGATGTAATTTAGTAGAGCACCTTTGGACATTTCAGCGTGACCTTGCACAAAAGTCAAATCGATTATTTGCAGGTAGGGTTGTTGTTGTTGTCGTCGTTTTTTTTTTTCCTTTCTTTTTCTATTGTATAATGTACAATGTCTGTGCATTTTGTATAGGGTTGAATGTATATTTATATAATATATATATATTCGTTCATTGAATGTACTCGTTGACAAGCGTGTCACGTGGCCCTGTTGAAATTAGTAGGTTAGGTCAGCGAACTAAAACCGCATTACTGGAGGGAGTTTCTGTATAGTTTCTCAATACAAATCTACTGCACGCGTATACTTGTGTAACTGATCTACCTGTGTTTCACTTGCACGCGCGCACTTATTATTCTAACCGAACACCAACGGGGAATATTGGCCCGTGTGGATGTATACATAGCACGAAATAGATTGTATATATACATATTGTATATGTTGTGAGAGACAAATGTGAGAGCAAGTGAGGAAGAGGTGGGGAAAGAGAGATAGAACTGGGCGCGACGCCAGAATGGACGAGCAAAGGGGTCACTGGAACTGTGGAATTTCAGATCGATCGTCGTTGCAATTAATTTCCCCTCGAGTTGCTTTGTGAAACTGCAGGATAGGAGGCGGATAAAGACGTGTTCTGTTGACGTTATATCATGATGGACAGTCCATACATAATAAAGTCATTATGTTTTTGGATATATATATGTGGGCTTATTAAATATGTATGGTGGGATGTGTTGGTTGCCATTGATGTATGTATGAATAAATTTTGCGGTGATTTGATAAATTTATATTTGATGATGGTTGTAGTGGTTATGACGGCCTGCGTATATTTATTTCGTGGGGATTGGATACATTGGATTATTATTTGTTTGTTTATTTTTTTTTTCGTTGAGTTTATAAATTTTCGAGGTAGGTGTTGACGGATTGGCTGGTGCATTAGTGTAGAGGGATTTTTTTTTTTTATATCGCGATTCGAGTCGCGGAAGTGAATTACATTGTTATATGGTTTTGAAATAACCATAATTGTGGTTTGAATAAAATATTGGTTAATTGTATTGGTGGTGAAACATATTTGAACGGAACATTCAATGTGATGGCGAATGTTGAAAAATGTTGAATTAAATTGGATTTAATGTTTACTGATGTATTGTTCGATAATTACAGTTATTGTATTTTTTCTTATTTGTTCGGCACACAATAATCCGTACATTTGATAAATGTTTTATGTTTGTTTATTGATTAATGGCTTATGATGAGCACACGTGTAAAATCATGTAGATATATTTCGGTTATCAATAAATTATTAGCTGGTTATAGTGAAACACTCTGTATAGAATATACAAATAGTTTGATAGCACAAACTGCATCAAAGTAAATGTGGATTAATTCTGTGGTGGGACGCCATGCTAATTAGCGGTTGGATGTTGAGAGAGGACCTTCGTGTGCATTTAATCTCATGTATGAATGTACTGTGCAGTACCACCTCATGCTTTTCGAACAGTATTTTGATGAGAAAATCATTGATGATCCTCGGCTGCACGTTTGTTCTGGTTGAAGCCTCGGGTATCGCTTCCATTGAGACAGTGTAATTACGCGGCTCGTTACGTGACGTTATACATGGTTACGTTGCGGTATCACGACGATATGCTGGGTGTTCAATCTGATTTGCCACAATCATATATTCACTTTGATAGAACACACTATTTATTGTGCTTGTATATACGTGTTATTCAATATACGTGGAAATTTCACATTGATCAATTAATTACAGGGTATGTGGAATGTATTTTGGTAGAATTATTGCAACAACTGCTGGTGCACGCGTATATAAACGTGTTGAAATAAAAATTGTACAAGTCATGTAGCGAGTTTCATATCTAAAGATAAATATTGTTGTGAAAATATTTTTCTTCCTGTATATTTTTATTTTATCTTTTCAGTTTTTTTTTCCTTTCCTTTTTTATTATATAGCGCTCCGAGAATCCGATTCAACAGATTTATGGTACATCTGTTGAAGTATCACACATTTTATATGTATATATTTGTAAACGCAGTTATGTATATGGGTATGTGTATATGGCTGTTGCATAGTAGTGCGATTTCGCAAGAGAAACTTTAGTTGTATTTTCAATTTTCTGCATTTCCACGATGTCACTTTTTTTTTTGTGTAAACACGTGTGCGTATGTGACGGAGTGTGTTTGTGTCGCTGTGTGTTGGAAAAGTTTATCGTATAACGTGTGACGATGTCATGAAGACAAAATAAAGAGCGGCGAGAAGTTGAGAGTCAAATAGTGAAATTTTCACTGAAACATTTTTCACAAAGAAAAAGAAGTTTATTTTATGTGGGTGATTTCATGATTTAAAAATATGAATAAAGTTATAGTTATGGAAAATATATCGACGATCTTTATTCTTTTATTGTTTGTCGAATTGTATTTATTGAGTATATGTCGACGCTTCGAAAAGCGGAAGAGCTAATGGGTCATGGAGAATTTTATTGAGTCATATTTTTTTATTTTTTCTCATTGGATATCTCATCGGGAAATGAATAAATAAGAAACCGGATTTAGAAGAATTCAATTGAGTTTGTATACAATTTGTTATTTTTTTTTTGTAGTTGGCTATGAAGCACTGCGTCCTGTTAACAAAGTACTTCCTTGAAAATGAACATTCAACGAAATTGTAATTTCAAGCACTAAGTAGAGATTATGAAAAATGCTTTTAATTATTATGATATAGAATAAGAGCTTTTTTATGTTTACTCGAAGTAAAATCTTACATGAATTGATAATAACTTGGCCGAACGGTAAAACAATGGGGGAAAAAAGTTAATATACATTTTTGAAGAATAATAATATATGCATGACAGTGATATATATTTTTGTCGACATTTGAAAATATATTTTTTCATCTGGGTACATACAAGTGTAACGTTGCGAAAAATTCTGGATGAAGGGATACGACTGTAGCTAACTTCACTATGTGTATACGGATATGGTATATATATATTTCCATCTCGCCCTCGGTTTTTCCATATATATGTATATTTTATATATGCAGAGAGTATGTGGGTGGATAGGTGGATTAAACCAACGGGGCCGAGAGTTCGGTTGGAGAATTGAAAACGAGCGCGAACGACAACGCCGTGCACGCGGCAGTATGTGCTTACTTTTTCCCTCCCCTTTGGTATCGCACTCTCTCTCTCGCTTTCGGTCTCTCGCTATATATAAATATATATATATATATATTATACACACATATACACACTCGGCGAGAGTTGCTGCTTGGGCAATTGGCTCAAATTGAGCGGACCAATTTGCACGGATTGTGATGCTAAACGTCGCGCGCGCACGTTCATTCTCGCTCTCGCCCCCACGCTCACTCGAATAAAAGAGAAACGAAATGCGCACGCGGATATTATGTGCCTCGTGTCTGTATGTATGGTATACGTGTACGCCTTTTACTTATTGTTTCTTATTCTCACTATCCGAGCTATGTTACTGTTATATTCTTTGGCCGAACATTTGCTTTCACATTTTAATTCGGACAATGAAATTGGAGAGAAAAAAACATAATAAATTGAAACGAAACACTCGGATAATTCGCAATTTTTATTTGTATGTTTATTTTTTTGTTTCATTTGTCTTTATATTCTCTCTATTCTTTTTTGTTCCATTAACAATTGTACAATACAAATTTAGATTGTACTTGGCTGTTAACTGAAAATTTTTTACGTGGCATTCTGAGGAATAGATGGGAGGGAGAAGTCGACTTTCAGGAATTTTTCTTTTTTTTCGTTTACGTTTGTTATTTTATTACCACTTTTCATTCGTATTAACAATCACGTGATCGGAATATACATTGTTATGCGCATGGGCTTTCATACTGTTACATGCTGTTGTAGAGAAATTTTGTTTCACTTTTTGATTAGAAGTAACGAAGGTAAAATTGAGAGAAAGAAACGTTGGGATTTTAGTAATTTGCAATTTTTATACATCAATTTGTCTTGCGTTTTATTTTCTCATGAGATTTTTTTGGTATGCGTTGGTGTATAATAGTAATGTTCATTTTAAATTAATTGTGAGTAGAGAATGCAGAAAATGGAAGAAAAATAGATGATACAGAGTAATTTAAAAAATGTGAGTGGGTGGAAAAAAATGGTAATCGTTCATGGGTACTTGAACAATTTAAACTCGCACGCGCGTACATAGTAATAATCACAGTTAGGCATTAAAATCATAAAATATCCTTAATATTCCGGTGCATGCGTGCACGGATATCGTAAGCTTTAGGTATATGTACACATTCGTGTCACGACAATATTATAACGTGCGACGCCCATAAGAGAGAAAGAACCATAGAGAAACAGAGAAAGTAGATGTATGTATGTATATAAGCGTAGAAATCTCGGTGCATAATTTTCGGAGGCCGTTAATGGGACCCTGCGCGCATTTTGCACGATACATATTTAAGCCGACAGGTGGTGGAGGGGGAGAGCATGGGGTTGCATTAGTACTGAGACTTAATTGGTGTCCAGTGGCTACTCTATTAATTAACAAAACCCAGACAGACATATATTCGAATTTATAAATATATTTATGGCTATTCCTACAATGGTAAGATAAATAATTTACAGTTTTATTTTATCTCGAATTTAAAATGACAATCTCGTTGAATATTTGCATATATGTAAATATTTGGATTCAATAAATAGGTGAGAATGTCAAGAACATCTTTTTCGAATCTGAACTTGTAAACAGAATAATATTTTTTTAAATAATTTCTTCTATTGATTGAGAACTTTATTTGAGGTACAGTAAAACCTCTTCTTGTTACAATTATTCATTCTGATGTAACAGTTTGAATAATCGAGAAAAATCCATGAAAATTTTCTTTGAAAACAAAGGAAATGTGAAGGAGGAGTCGTTAAATAATTGGAAGAGAAAAATAATACAGTAGTCGATTTAATTATAAGATTGGTTTAGTTCTTTGTCAATGATTTTGTTAGTATTGCGAAAGACAGATCAATTCTATTTTAATCGTCATTGTTATTGATGTCATCGATATATTATACGAGAGGGAGGGAAATTGAGATGTTAATTTATTATCTCAAATTGTCTATCATATGATCCACACCCAGAATAATATTCGCAGTTCATCAGATCTTGAATTAACTTGAATTTTTTTTTTCTTCTCTTCCTGGTTGGTGGTAATGTGCCAAGCTTTATCACATAGATGTTCACGTATAAACACACACTCAAAACTGACCTACGACCGTCGTGGGAATCGAGCAGAACACCTCTTAATGGCTCCTCGAGGTTATTTTCGAGGGAATAAACTCTGAACAATAAAAAAATATATACGTTTAGTTTGTTGTAGTTTTTACTGTTCACTGTTATTTATCTCACGATTATATCTATGATTTTTTTGTTTTTTTTTTCTGTTGACATCAGAAGGAAAAAAATTACATTCTGTGTTTGTAGGATTGCACGTGAGATGTGAATATAAAGGACTTATTAATTGACGAGAAAAAAAAGAGGCAATCAAATGAAAATTTGTGCAAGAGAAATGAAAATTTTGTTTTGTGCATGAACTGGTTCAATGAATTTACTTGGTCGCATTCGGTTAATTAGAAACGCCCGGTATGGCGAATGGAGTTTTACCAAGAATGTTAATAAAATGTTTTCAACTCGGAAGCAAAAGTCATGCATACATATAATCTATATGCGTGTGTATATATACGCGTATGTACTATATTTGCGCGAGAGCATTTTCATTTCCTCAACTTGCCTTTTCGCATGTATACGAGTGTATATATATATATATATATATATATATATGTGTATATATGTATAGCTGCAGTTCCGCCAAACTCTCATCCTGTAGCTTGCGGGGTCTCTGGCAAGTATCAACCCCATTCTATATGCCAAAGTGCGGTCAAGTATTCCATGAAGCCACCGCATCTTGAAAAAGGTGCGCTTTCAGGAAATATATAACAAAATTGCTCGAATAAGAGGTGGTTCTATTTATAGTACAGATGAAAAGTGTCTGTATATATATATATATATATATATTTATATTCATAGAGAAAAGTATCCTTTTTCTTGATGTGTTGAAAAATTTTTCTCTCAGATCATAGAAATTGCTGTGTATGAAAAATAACGGATCTCTCAGTTTCTTTCACCGATCTTTTATATTATTGTGTTGAGACCAAACAACCCATTATATTCGTATTGAAGTTTCTTTCCCACGGGGTTATCATTTATTTAGTTTGAAAGTTGGGTGAAAAAAAGAATACGCTTATGGCTGAAATATTCTATGGATTTGTGTGGTATGATCCACTGATTTTATGAATGTAATGAAATTGTAACGATGTAGAATTATGTGTGAGCAAATTGTATTTCTGATTATTAATTTATTATTACTTGAAATCAATCATTGTATATTTGCATGAGCTTCTGATTTTTCTCAATGTCACTCGATATCAATTAATTCTTCATAATAAAAATAATTAACCGTACAAAATTGTAAATTGTGAATTTAAATATTATAAAAAGACATTTTCTCGGTAATCGCGACGCAACCAAACGAACAGGTCACAATCGTGACAATGAGTGAAAGAGGATTGCACTTTCTATATCTGTATACATATACACATATAAACCCATTCGCCATCATATAGAAATGTACGTAGAGATGTAAAGCGCGTTGAGGGAAAGAGAGCGAATGGATGTACAGAGAATAGAAAAAGAAAAAAGTGGTGAAAACGACGATTGACAGAACCGCGTGATAGATACACATACACACATATATATGTGTACATATAGACACATATAGGGTATAGAAATTGACAATCCGTAATTCCGGTGGTGGCCTCTCACTCTCTTGATGCGTTATACGGCCAACGATTTTCAAACGTGTCAGTGTCGTTCTCGTGTGTACCTGGTTCCCTTTGTACGCCATGAGCTGCGTAAAATTTTCCATCACAGACTATCTATCAATATATACATACATATATATATATATATATATACCATGCAGCAGTGCATCCACTTTACACAGATACACACATATATAAATGCATCTTGTCGTTCACTTTGCTGATTCGTTCATATATCCATGCTATATTTGGACGTTCGACTAACGGATAAATCCATTATCACACTGAGGTCATACGCGTATATGACGTGTGAGATGGACAGGCAACACAACATTACCATCACACCAATCATTTAAGTATATATTATATGGATGTGTATATATATATGAGGATATAATTTATTCAATGTATGTATCAATTAATCATTCTATGTCATGTGTAATTCATGGGCAAGGGTCGATTATCTGTTGATGGCGGGGAAATAGAAGTTTGAATATAATTGAAAATAAAACGATTGTTGTGATGGTAGCAAAAGTGCAATTAGATTTTATTGGGGTATCACAAGTTTATTTTTGGGTTGGAGATGGGTTTATTGTTATTATGTGGTAGGGAAAATTGTGAATATTGATTATTTGGGTAAAATGTGACGTGTGGATGTTAATAGATTGGATATTATTTAGGTTGATTAATAATGAAGAACGTTGATAATGATAGTTGTCAATGCCATCGTTATGGAATGATGAGCGGAGGTATATAACACACTTGAAGCGTGGCGATGGCGATGATGCTAAAGCATAAATGTAATATCCATATGCATAGTGCAATAGTTTGATTACATACATAACCATAGCAGCACTTCGACAGGCATCAATGCCGACCAGGCCTTATACAGAATGTAATATTAGGTGTCTTCAGTGGCCGTGCATCAAACTCGATGTATAACCTGAATTGCCCATCCGACCACTTATATGTGCTGCAGGACATACCTGTACTATCATGTATATGTGCACCCACAAGCGCATGTTTTGATTGTAATTCCATGGTACATGTTTATATGTATGCGTATATGCAGGAGGTATATGTGTTTGGTCGATATGCTGTCAAGTGTCTGGAGATGCCGTTGAATATCCCCTTTGCTTGTGATCTGTATGTTTATATGTGTGAATGTAAGTGTGTGTATAGAGTAGAGATTACTACTTGGTTCGCGAGCATTGAGGTGTCGTGATATCGGTTTCTCAAATTAACATTTCGCCATCGATCCGAAGTTCACCAGTAAGAACGTGTCACATCGTATCTGATATCGTTATACCACATTTTCATGTTGATGGTGTGAATTGGTATTGAACACTTCACGTCTGTCGATATGTGTGAATTGGAAATGTGATGAGAGAGAGTTATATCACTGTTATTCAGTTATATTGCAATTTGTATGGATGTGAAATTTTTATTTTAAATTTATGCGATATATTGGGATGGGGAAAGTGAAATGGATTTTTTCTCTGTTGGTTCTGATTAGTGCCAGTGAAATCTATGAAATGTGTGGTGGTTTTGTAATTTTTTTATGGGGATTATGTAGGGAAATATTAAATGCTAGAAAATATTAAATGTGTGTACACTCGTTTTTTTTTTTTGGAAAGAGGAAAATGAATTTAAAGCTGATTAACTATGTGGATTACTTGGAGATTGAATTATGAATTAGTGACTACAATATGTGGTTTTGTTGAGGGAATGGAGCAACGATTTGGAATTTTTTTCGAGAATGAAATAATGTTGTTTGTGTCGAGAGTATTAAGCTTCCGGTTAGCGGTAAACATTTTACGGAAACGCGGAATGGTATTGTAGTTATTTTATTTTTAAATTCTTGGTTCGTTGTTATAGTGATCATCAAATATTAAATGAAGGCGTTTAATATGTGTGTGAATTCATGAATGAGTTTCATGCTTTTTGCTGTGCTATTCCATACATAAACCAATGTATCTTGATGGAGTTATGAATTTATCACTATCAGACATTAAATTCCAATCTCGAATATATCGACCCAATAATCGCACTTTGGAGTATTTGTAATAATTCATTAATGAGATGTTCGAAACGTTACACAAACCATTATGAATTATCAAATAAATAATTATGTTTTCACGTTTGTAATGTGAGGGTGAACCTTTATCAGTTGATGTAGGAAGCGATGAAACATAAATAGTAATAATAATGGATGATGATAAATCAGGGATGTGTGGAGAAGGCAATCCATTAATTTTTTTGCCGTCACCTCGTTGTCGTTTGTTATCAACACCAATAAACATGCGATGTTATCTGAGAGATCTTTATGAATACTTTCATTTATTTTGTTTCATTATCATTCATTGAAAAAGGTGGAAACAAAATTGTTGTTACTTTGTGGAATTACATTGTCGATGGTATCAATTTTAAAAGAGGATATTAAAGTGAAAAATTAGTTTTTTGTTGCAGGAAATTATTGCGAAATTTAATCCTAATGAGAAGATTAATTTATATCCTCTGTTCATGAGTTAATATTCTAGATGGTTAAATTCATGAATACACAGGCACAATACGCCGCTCACGTTGTTTCATCAGGTTATAATTTTTGTTCGCTCAACGTAATCAATTATCGCATGCTTTTCACTATATAACAACTAGTAATAACTTTGAATACTCATTTGTTGGATAGAAATTTATTAAATCCATAAGTCTGAGTTTGATGAAACAAAAAGTAAAAGTAGGTAATTTGACAAATTAAGTAAAAGCTTCACGTTTTTGTGTTCTAAAGTGGACAAGTTAATAATTCAAGTGAGTAAAAGCGTCAACGAGTTTGGTGGGTGCCTCGACGTTGAATATTGGATGGTGATCTTTCACATTTCATTCGGTCACCTTTACAAGCGTGCCTTCATCTCACAGAGTAGTTTATCTGACAAGTTGTCGACTTGCCGAAGTTGGTTGCTTATACATTTGCTCTCTCTCCCTGTATCTATATATATAGGTACAATTTTGGCATCAAGTGCAACAAACTTACCACTCGTTTCACGAAACTCTCTTCACTGACTTCATCCCTTTATACCTTCAACCCTTATATAATAGTTTCAACATTGGCGTACTGTATTTTCTGCGATTACCAGTTTTCTCAGCTAATTGGAAAGACTCGTCGCGACAGGTTCTCTTTCTTCTATCTTTTGCTCTTGTTGCCTCACTACTTCTTCACTTCGCTCGTCTTCCACTTTTCTTGTTTTTTTTTCTTTTCTTTTTTCTCTTCTATTCTATCTTTTTTTTTTCTTGTCCAAAAGGATTGGAAAAAGTTGAATCTTCTGAGAGAAACCAGACTAGGCTTTGTGGTTCGCTGATTATTCTCACAACTGCAAGAGTACTCACAAGCTGAACTTTATTTTTCTTCTGTCATATAGCAAAATATAGCGAATGTCGAAAAACTTTGTGGTAGTAGCAGCACAGCCAAGTGTATTTCAAGTATTGAAAGAGATATGTATAGACTGTATCCATGTGGATATGTATATATTCCCAATGGTCTGGATTCCGTCTTTCATATTTCATATTTCTATAGATTTATCAAACTTTATTCCTCTTGCTGACTTTTTTTTTCCTCTACTCGACTATGATCCATTCCAAATTGTATATTCGCAATTGCGTATGAGTAGGAAAAAATTCTTGATTTTTTAATACTTAGAATTATCTAAATAATTATGTATATTTTAATTAGATAGTTAATTTAATTATTCATGAATATAGTTTTGCTGATAAGGGTATTTGTTGTATAATAGTTTCTTGATTTTTGATGATTTGCAATGTGTGCATTTATGATTAACGAGATATTATATTTAACGATTGTAATCGGATGCAGATAAATGGTTTACATTATATATAATATAGATTTATTTATATGCAAGGCATTTGTTCGTGAAATTATATACACGTAATGAGTTTAATTAACGCATCAAAGCGGGGCACGGCCACCCATGGGAATTCGTTGACAACCTTTCACCAGTTCGTAGGTTCATTATGTATATGAAATTCTATATAACCTTTATAGATATTATAATAGCCGTTTTATGATGATGGTGGTAATGTTGAATACATTGTTATACTAAAATTGATAAATTGCCCTGCCAATAATGCATTGCAGAAAAATCAATTTCATATTTCATGTTTAATATTATTTTTTTCCCTTGTTTAATAATTATTCACTGAATATTGATAAGGAGGATTCAGAACAAAATATTACAATGCTTAGAATTGATAATTATCATTTTTTATTTTATCACTTTGTGTCATCAATGCTGTTGAAATTGCAGGGAAATTTAAAGAAGAAAATAAATAATTCTTCATTCTTGTGTAATTATTACTGATAGCTGTTACAGCTGTAGAGCATGTTTGTTATGATTTTTTGTAAGCGATTATGAAACTGTGTCAGTGATGCAGATGTTTGTATTTGACGGCTATACTCGCCCAATGATTATTACGTGTGGTTTTCAGTAACATTTGTTGATTAATTATATCTGTCACTTTTATTTAATGTGAATGAAAGAATGGCACGTACATGAGGAGATTAAAAATCATTTAATCGTGCAGTTATTATTGATAACAAAAGTGTATGTGTTATCAAAAAAAAAATATTCTCAGTATAAATTAAATTGTCAATTACAGATGGTATGGAAGCACTTTCAGTTGCAAGGAAATTAATGAACAAATTAATTCTATTTGTGATTGTGTTCTTTTGAACTATCACTTTTTTTTCTCATGTTACGAATAATGCCTCAAAGGATACATATTTGCATCGTATTAAATGCACAAAATGCGATATTCAATTTCAATTCATGCAGTCAAAGAATAGCTGAATCAACAAATCCATTAGAGACATTTAAATTGAATCTTCTCTCATCATGCTCTAACACGCCTGTCCACATTACGCTTGGGGTAATATATATACAGTTGTATATACACGCATACATATATATATATACATATGCATAGAAAAGGGTCTGCAATTGACGTTCGAAATCGATGCTCAAATGCTCTTGGAATGGTAAATGAGAGAGAAAGAGAGACAATGCAAACGAGTTTGTATGCGCTCTGGTTCATCCAACGAATTTATTTTACCATCAATGAGAGTGAGAAGGGGGTTGGGAAGAAAGAGATGATGTGATGAAGGGAGCGGGGATATGGACCAACTATTTCAATCAAGTGCAAACGGAGGGAGAGATTTTAGTAGATATATATATATATATATATATGTGGGTATGTATATGTGTATGTCAATGACATCCCATTCCGCAACTTGAATGTAATGGACGTGCAAATAACTCACAAAAATGCATTTAATTAAATGCAATCAGTGTCACGATGGATGGTTATCATTGTTTGGATGCTTATATCAATAGAGATGCTTGGATGAGTATAGAAACACTTGTATAATTGTACATGGATCGAAATTGAGAATTTACGGATGATTAGAAAATGTTTATTAAATTCTGGGTTGGGGGCACTAAATTGATTTTCAGTTGTGATTAAATAATGAATAAGGGATCAGTGCTGATGTTGATTAGCCTAGAGAGAAAATTATTTCTCATACGTTTAGTTATGATGAGAATATAAATTTTAATCTTGGTTTGGAAAATATTGAATGAAGCAGTTTGTAACAAATTCTGTTTGTTACAAGAGGGTACACCAAAGTTAAATTCTAGTTAGTTTTTGACCTAAAGAAGGAAGGAAGAAAGGAAGGAAGGAAGGAGCATTTACTAATTATGTGATGATAATTATTTTCAGCGTTGAGTTTTTAATTATTCGTGATGCTTCTTGACGTGGATTTGATTGTGTATTCTCTTTGAGATTTTCATATTGAAATTATGCTGTTATGTTTTGTTTTTTAATTATTTGTTAATGGATTCTTTTTTCCTCTTTGTAGGGGTAAATATGTGGATGAATGAAAATAGATGGAATAATGGTTGTTCTAGAATACGAAATGGAGCGACGTGAATTCGATGGAAATAATTAGTCGATTCGATTGAGTGAATTTTGAGTGTATATGTGAAAACCACTTTATTGTACCGTGCGAGATAATTCGATGTTGTTCAATTGTATTTACACTATAAAAAGGAAAAAAGGGTGTTTTTTTTTATCTTCGAAATGTGTGGGTGTAATTAATTATAAAAGTGTGGATGAAACTGAAAGGGCTTATTTATGTATGTATGGATATCAATGGGTTTTAAATTGAATGCAATTGTTATATTCGTCAATAAACTATTTGAGCGAACGAATGGCTTTTGTGAGATATGTGCACGTGAAAACTTTTCAATTGCAATTAACTTATAATGAAAACGCACAATTCTAATAAACTTTGAGTGGCAATTGAAAATTTATTTGATTTTCAACGAGCTACGGATATTGAAAGTGGATTGGGAGGGTAAAACAGTGAGGTTCCGCAATAATACTCTCATGGCATATTTCCGGATTAGGATATAAATAGAATTGTACTGTTCAGCTTGAAGAGTCCTCTTAATTATGATTAATAATAAAATTTTGATTGCCGTCGTGATATGCATGAAACATAAATCACAGATTTTTGTTTTTATCAACGAATATTAATTGGTCAAGTATTATAGTAGGAATGAAATTAGACTCTAATCGTTCATGTGCTCATTCTCCATCAACTGTTTCTTGTGTGAACAATTTTGTTACGACATATCAATTTCGACATGTTGTAATGATGACTAAACTATGACATTATTATATGAAAAGACATAAACGATGAATGAAATAATAATTGTTTAGCAATGAGAAATAAATTACGACTTTCTCAACGATGCAATTGTGACACGGAAGAAAAATGATTTAATATGCGTCTTTCACTCAAGCCCCTACTATATAATTCAAAGGGGTTGTTTATGTACAATATACTTCCTATTTCTCCACATGTCTCTCACTTGTTGATGCCAAAAGAGGCCGAGATGTAGGTTGCATTTGTACATGTGTATACACATAAACACACGAGTACATAGGTGTGCGCGTGCGTCATTATTGTTGGAAGGCGCCAGTCGCACATTCCCCCAAGGGTCTACGCCATCTTTCTGGTTTCTAAATTATGCTCTACCTCGACGATTGCGTTTTCACGTGAAATTGAAGAATCAGTCTGCATTACTTGAGATTGTATAGGAGATTTTTATAGTTTACGAGCCTACGTATACTTATACACCGCGAGGGGGAAAGAAGTGACGGTAAAAAAAAAAAGAAAAGGAATACGCTGTGTTTTTTTTCTTGTCGTTTCGACTCTGTTGCCGTGTTTGGCCCACGGCAGAGAATAATATATCGCGCCACCCAATTTGCAAATCTCTCTCACCTTTTGGTTGTGTCGTGTGCTGCCGACATTGCCGCGAGTACTCTAACACTATTTTTCTCGAAAAAAATAAAAAAAAAACTTCACCGAAAATCTCCATAAGCCCCGGAAATTGCTTCGGATACCTTTAAAAGAACAATTTATATTCGTATTTATCACCATGGTCACGCTATAATATCCATCTATAAAGATTATTTTTTCTTTAAATTTATATTTGTGACTAGATTTAACAGTGTTTAAATATGCGTGGGTAATGTTTGAAGATTGGTATCAAACTCTAATATATATTTTCTCCAATATATCAAACTGGCTTTTAATTATCAATTTTCGAGTGAGCGAACTCAACATGGCACACTCGCACGTTTTTGTCTTGATGTATTTGTATATAATATGACAACGAAGTACAGAGCGGCAAAACCAAGTTGGTAAAACTTGCGGCTCCATTGCCATTCGTCACTTCCGCTAGATAAACCAGCCATTTCTTCCGCTGAAGACACCACGCCGCGGCTGTGTCGTGCGCACTTTCGTCATTTTTTTTCCTACATTTTTTTAGAATAAAAAGTTCTTTGTCTCTCTACCATAAGCACACCCTCAGGCACATACCCTTTTATTCCTACTTCCGGGTTTCTCCTTTTTATTCCTCTTCATCTTCTACTTGTTCTTTTGCTTCTTCGTCGTCGTCGTCGTAGTTGTCGTCATCGTTTCTTTCGTGTGTTTTTTTTTCCTTTTTTTTTCATTTCATTCTTTCTCTCTCACTTGGTATTTTATTTTCATTTTTGACGCTGTGTGTGCGTTTTCTTTCGCGCACAATATTCTTACATACTATTCGTCTCTCATTTTCTTGAAGAAAAACTTCAACACAACTATCCACACATATACACATATTAAGCTCTATATATATATATATATATATATCATCTCTGTCTTGCACATTCTTACTCCACCCACTGTCTTGTCGCCTTTTCTTTTGGCACCATTTCCGCAAAAACCAAGACACAACTTCTCTATCGTGCAACTGCTGCTGCCGTTTCTGCTGGGAAAATGTCCACCCGCTTTATCTCTTCTCTTTCTCTCGCTTTGTTCGCAGATTTCGCGATGTAGAGAGAATCATTGTTCTCTCTCTCTCTCTCTCTCTCTCTCTCTATCTCTATCTCTCTCTACACGTATATATTTATATATAGGTACACATACAACGAACGTTGCCCTATGGGCAAACTGCCGCGAGCCACTGTCAAGCGACCCCGAGAGAAATTAATTCTTCCCCAGTAACTCGTGCGTGTGCATGCTCGTACATTCGTGTGACAAAGCGATGAGAATGACTGTCCACCTTCCAAGATAATTATAAACTCATCATCACACCTATATATACGTTGATGAATATGTATAGATATAGATATATATTGGCAGAAGAGGAAAAACGAGTCTTTCGCTTCGATGGAAAAAAATTGATAATACTCTAGGGCAAAGAAAAGAAAAAGGAATGAAATTAATACAATGGATAATATTGTGTTGGATTTCGAAATGGTGAAATTATGAAGAAAATCCTGGGCTGACTTTTTTTCGTTGTGTGATTATGTACGCAAGAGTTGGGTGAGGCCTTTAAGTAATGATAGATTGATGTAGAGGAATTATTAAAAATTGTAGGGAAATAAAATATGTTGATGATTAATTAAAGGAGTGACATTCTGCTTGATCTTACAGCATTGAGATTACACAGAAATATCAAACTGACCTGTTTTGCAATGTGCTATAGTATATATATAAATATATATGTATATATATATACATATACGTTGTATTGTAAGTCAAGTTAGTGATTTCTTTCGCTTCATTTCGTGGAAGAATCGTGCCTATTTTTTTTGTTCTCTCTATATATATTCACTCTCCTTTATTTTTTTTTACACTTCTCTCATTTCTTCTCTACTCCCCCGACACGAGGTCCCTTTTGGCTGTGTACTGCAATTGTGTGTATATATATTCTATCTTCTCACATTACTCTTTCGCCCTGTTACACTCTTGTCTTACACTACCATATAATAGTTCTCATCTGGTAATATATATTTATATATATATATACTATGTATTTTGTTGTTGTGCTTCGCGTTTCTCGCTGCATCAGCGGTGATTCGCGAGCTTGTATAGCAGCGTACCAACCGAGTTAGTGGCAATTCTCCATTCGTCCCACTGAGAATTACGTATATATATATATATATACATATATGCAACTCTGCAGGTTTTTCCCAACACGAGAGATTCCAATTTCATCTCTCTCGTGTGGAGCCACAGAGTTGCTGCTGTTTGTTGCGGTTGCTGATGGTTACTGTTGCATCTATACATATTCCTCTCTATATTTTGTATTTATATATATATGTATATATTTATATGCGTTTCGTGAAGAGTGAACGAGAGGTAAAAAAAAAGGAAGGATACACTTTGTATATGTGTATAGAATTTTGCGCGCATTTCTGCCGAGTCACGCGAGCCATCAAAGATTCAAAACCTCGAGGGCCGGCAGATGGTCGCATCTTCGTGAGCGAATAAGATGAACGCGGCAACGCTGGTCCCCGTGCGAGTCTGCACGACCGCGAATACCTCTGCGAGATGGTGTCTTTGTTGATGGTATGGAGTGGTATCGTCTTGTGTATCTATATATGTGTGTGTGTATGTGTAGTTTATTATGAGGTAGAAGGAAGCGGGTGATGTGGGGAGAATGTGAGGTTGTGCGGGGCTTACCAAACAGTCAGGTAACGCGCGATGTTGAAACGTGGCAACGTTGCCTGGACCCAGAGTCGACTGAGGATATATATTGTTGGTTGGGGCCCGGTTTGATCGCCCGTTCGCTTGGCAGCCTCGCTGCTGCGTGTCAAAACCGGCTGGCCCTTGACGCCATTGTCTGTCCCGTCGAGCCAGCGAACGTACGAACGAACGTACGAACGTACAAACGAACGAACGAACGAACCAACCAACGGTATGAACAAAGAGAGGTATAATGTGGAAGAGGAGGATAGAGAGTGAGACCCCCGTAGTTTCTTCCATTACTATAGTTTACTACTATACTCGACGTCTTGTACACAGTCGTGTGTTTACCGCGTGATGCCGGTTCGTGACCTCTTTTGTCCCTGGCCTGGGCATATAAAGAGAGTTTAAAGTGGAGGGAGTGAGCGGTGAAAATTATTCTTCAGTTCTATGCTCCCTCTTTATAATTCTTGGCTTTTTTTCTTTTCACTTCTTTGCTTTAGGTCACGATTTTAGCAGAACATCGTGACCAATTTCCTTTTGTTTTATTATCCTGCTTTATTTCTTTATTGTATGAATTGTTTTGAATTTTCTTTGTCAAGGTCGGGGAGTGACGTAAATTCATCATTTTCCTTTTAAATGCGTTTTAAAGGGCTGGATTTCTCTCTATGGTTTCTATTTATGAAGCGATGATATTTTCTCTTCGTTTCATTTCTTTTGTTTATTTCGTTTTGCGTTTTATCATTGTTTGTTGCAAGAGGTTTTATGTGTAACTTCAGTTGTTGAAGCTTTTCTCAATGTTGAAAGTTAACTTGGAGGGTGTGATTTTTCTTAAGAAGTCTGTTTCACAAAAGATTGAGCTGTGCAGAAAAGGTTTTTCATTTTTTTTCCTCCCCATTGTACATATATTATTGAGCTCATTTTTGTCTGGTTACTTAATGCGAAAATCATTCATGAGTATTGAAACTTTTTCGCTAAAATATGCATACTAATTCGAAGACTATTAAATGAAGAATTAACATTCATTTGTAATTGCTAAGATCTAGATATGATAGACTGTACTTTAACTTGAGATAAATCAAGCGAGAAAAAGTCCTCTAGAAATATAGAGTGTCACGTGATGATTGAACTTTTTTCATTTCCTATCGCGGACAATTTCATTCTTTTGTCGTGTAAAATGGGTGGAAAAAAATTATTAGAGGAAAAAAGTAAGGTGAAAAAGGGATAGTGGAGAGCAAAAAAATAAACGACAGGAATATCAGTATCTTGGTGAGTCGGTGAGTTCGTCAATTGTAACGCCACCTTCGTGATCTCTTTTATTGCGCTTGAGTGACGACGACGACTACGACGATGACCAGAAGGACGACGATGAAGTCAACGACGCCGTCAATTAAATCTACTGTTGGCCGAGAGATCGATTGTCTATATATATGTATACTTATTGCTAGTTGTATTCGCGGGAAATTGAGTTCTTTATTGTAATATAAAAAAAATAATAAGCACTGTCATTATAGAATTCTTACTGAATAAATAAATTAATAAGAAATTAGGGTTATTATGATCTATGCAAGCATAGAAATTAGTTTGGTGTGTATCGAGTGAAAATCAGGTCTTCTATTCGTTTAGACAATTCAATGCCAATGTGAATATTTCTACCAGAGATAAATTATTTTATGAAAAAAAATTTCCCTCATAAACCCTGACACATCAACGAATTATCTTCAATTTTTTTTTCTGTGTTTAGGTGTTAAATGGAATGATGAGAAGGGAGACGAAATACACATTGAATATATATCAGCAATAAAAGGGCCAAGGATATTTCAGGAATTTCGTCATATAATTTTCGTAATCCCTCTTGTCATATGTCTTCATTAAAACGAAATATAATTATACCTTTTTCGCCGTTGTCTAAGAGAACGAAGTTATTCACTGCATACATATTCTCCTCGCATATACCACATAGTGAATACATATATTGTGTGTATGTCCTCATAAATCAAATTCCCGAATCATCAAGCATGCATGCGATATCTTCCATGGCAAATGCATTGAAATTTTGGCTTGGCTCTCTCTTTCTTCCCCCTCATTCTCAACCCTCTGTCTGCGTGTACGTGTTTGCATATATCTCGTAATATTCCCCTTGTCCCATAAATATATGCATATATATATATATATATATATATATACACATAGTTTTACGGTAGAATTTTTCTGTTTTATGAGATTCGTATGCCACTGAACTTTACAACAATATTACTTCGTTAAAACTGAATAGAGAAAAAATTACACAAAATAATTTACTACAAATACTATCACTGACGAATTCTGCTCTTAAAGAGAACATTTTTATTATTTTTATTATTATCGGAATGCAAATGAGGCTATATGAAAATACAGATTTAAATGAAAGGGAAATAATGTGAATTTTGCAGCAAGAAATAATAAAATAAATTTTATTCACAATATATACATATATGTCACATTTATGACATCACTTGGGAATAATTTGTCGTGACTATAGAAACGTTGTTTTTCTCTCTCTCACCCTCTCTCTCTCTCTTTATCTCTCGTTCTATTTCTTTTATACCTTTATTTCCTCTCTTTTTACGCGCAATCTCCCACCGGATGCAGGAAGGAAAGCAAATCCGTTGAACAATGAAAAGAACGAGGTGAACAGAAAAAAAAAGTCGGCAAGAAACATATAGAAATAGTGCGATGATATATATGAATGTAAAAGAAATATAAATTTATATACAAATGTAGAGTTAGTGAGAAGGAAAAGAGAATAAAAATGATTGAATTTACAACATTTTATCTTCGTCATTTTTCTCAAACGTTGAATTAATTATTTATAATATATTTATGTGGCCGTTGTGTGTATATTATTTCAGTAGAAATTCTATGAAAATATTACGCCGAGATATGTTCATAGAAAGTTTGTGGTCGTTAACGTCGCTCGATTATTCGTGCTAATTGCATCGCAATAATTTCTTCATGGTAACTCGTGCGCCACTATCATATATATATGTAAATATATAAATATATACATAATAGATGAAGTGTGTGCGCACATCATGCTGTGTATTTATATATAGCCTAGCCACATACATATACTAATGTGTTATAACTACCACCTTTGTTAAGTTTTAATGGGACTAACTCAATTCGCTATATCCACACTGGCATATGCAGACTCACATAAACACTCACACACACAAAGCTTAATAATGAATTAAAAGCTTTCTCTATAATATGTCACTCAAATGAAATTCGTCAAAAGTGAAAAATGTAATTAGTGACTTGCGTAGATTTTTTTTCTTCTTCTTTAGCTCATTATATTCTGATGGCAGGGTCGTTGATTACAACAGAGTGATGGTGAAATATATGGAAAGTAAATATTTAGGCAGTGTTTATTATTGATTGAAAGGCAAAATGTAATATGAGTAACTAAGATAAATAAAATTACAATTTGTACTTCTTTCACTTCATGGTATTAAACAAATATGTGTAACGATGTGTTTTTTTTGTGTCTTTTTGTTTTCCCTATCACTATCATGATGTATTTGGCTTCGTTCGTTTTTTATGAGAGAAATGCGTATGAAGCATACAATACGCACTTTGCAATTATACGCTTTGTTTGGTATCGGCTGTTGTTTGTCAGATCAAATACAAAATCTCGATAGCTCGTTAGGGTCGTTAGGCAGTGTAGAGGTTTACACATGTACCAGAAGGCTCCAAAAGCTTTGTACGTCAACTTTCATTCTTTAATTAACCATGGATTTTCAGAATAACGAGAGCATAAGGATTCATTTATACATTCAACGACGTATTGTTTTGCTATGTTTTTTCCTCTCAGAATATTTTAAAAATCAATGGAGAATTCATGATGAGAATGTTAGAGGCACTTTAATATAATGAATATACATAATGCGATGCGATGCATAATATGAGGATATTAATAGAATGACCGATGGGGAAAGAGGCAAACGAACTGTGAGTCGAGAGTCACGTATATGAAGCGTGTGTGTGTGTGTTCATGAAATTTAACTAACAAGACGCTCTTTCATTCTGGCCATTGCGAGTAAAGGTCTCTCAACGACCATAAAGATCCCTTTGCACTAGAGCAGTAGTGCGAAAAGTTAAAGAAAGAAAAAAAAAAGGAGGAGGAGAATTCCAAAAAAAAGTATCGGAGAGGCGGAAAAATAATGTGGGGAAAAGAAATGAAAGTATCTCTCGAACACGCTCGAAACTATAAAACTTTAATATCGCACGTGGCAGATAGCGCGCGGCACAGTGAAGTTTAAATCGGGAGCGTGTGCGATACAGGTACATCGTATTCATGTATGTATATGTGTATGTTTATGTACATATATACAGTCATATATGGAGAAAATGAGGTGGAGTAATATGAGGAAAGGAAAAATCCTACCAGAAGAAAGAGTAGAGAATAAATGAAAAAATATATTTAAAAATTGTTTTCATCTTTTTTTCTTTTCTTTCTATGTCATTTTATAATATCAACTTATATATTTGATTAATATTATTAAACACATTGGAGATTCGATAGGAGAATATTTATTTTTCGCTGTTCCAAGATTTTGTGGGTAACCTGATAAGTTAATGAAGAAAGAATAGTTCATTATTCATAATTGATTATTGAACTTGGATAATTTCAGATGACTTCTTGTCACTTCAGTGAACTATCAAATCTCATTATCTTCTATATATTCAATTGGTTCAATGTATTTTATGAGAATATTATACAATATTCATTGGAAATCTGCGTTGGAAACTTTTTTTTAAAGAAATGTTACTGTTGAAATCCGAGAGCATTCCTTTTATTTTCCTGACATGAAAGACTAAATTTTTTTTATTTAGTTCATAGAAAAATCTATTTTGATTAATCGCAAGAATCTTCCTCTTAAATAATTAACACGAGAGTGATAATTACAAAATTGACAACTTATTCTTTTTTGTTTGATGATGAAATCGCTTTAATTCACAGTTTATATCACTTGGAATAATTTTTTTTATGTTTCAGTTTAAAATACTTGACTCTGCCTCACGGGACTTGTTTGGGATGTGGCCAAAGGTAGGGCTCTTCACGTGGGTTCAACGATTCTTATGCCTGTATATACATAAAACACACCAACATAAACATGTATGAGTATACATGGCTGTATACGTTGTGCAAGAAAAAGGGAGAGAGTGCTAAATTTAGCACAGCCAACTACATGACGACAACGGTGAGTAGATGTTAAAGCTTCTTTGAATAATTTTATCCGAGATATTGTTGTGTTTATTGTACGAGTATGTACTAACACATTATTTACTCATACATGAGTATTTATCTCTATTCACATACACACAATTAATTATAATTCGAAAAATGTGGGACAGTTTATGCAACGAAGTTTACAATCTGTCGATCGTACGCTCAATCAAAATGGAACAATTCCACGTACAAATTTTACATAAATTTCGGATTGAATGAGTTTATATATAAAGATATATTTATATCGTACTAGAATATATATATATATATATATATGTTGAATAATACATGGAATGAAGAATAAGAGGAAGATTCGAGAGTTCGGTGGACCGCGGTCGTGGCGTCTTTCCGGTCTGAATCATGCAGCAATTTTATTCGTCGAAAGAGAAGAATCGTCCCAATGGCCAATCGTTGAAGGGTTTATATACATATATATGTATGACGCACGACTGGTTAGGACATGTCGTCAGATGATATAATGAAATCATCTGTATCTGCCGATAGAGTGAATTCAAGTCGACGAGACTCCATATCGCTCCATTGCAACTTGACAATTGGAGACGATTAATGGACTCGAGAGATCAAAAGATTATTTTCTCTTTGTCCTGTTTACATAGACGTACATCTACACGTATACATCTATATAATTATATATATATATACATCCACGTATGACTGAACGTCAAACGTAATGAGAGAAAAAAGATTAAAGTGAAAAATTTTCTTCTTCAAACCATAAGCCAATTAATTAATACTTCATGCAGCTCGCTAATTAAATGAAAACGAAGTGAATGGAGGTTATTTCTCTATATCAATGCGACAACAGAATAAATAGAATAGAAAAAAAAAGTTTAATAGGAATGAATAAAAGGAGAGAAAATATAAATAATGAGAGATAATAAAAAATAATAAATCACAGGTTTAATAGAGATGATCGTTCTATAATTGGATTTCGTCAAGTGCGGTGCTGACAAAGTTAGTCTTTATATAAAATAATGATTTGACGAGAGGGTGAGATAGAGGAAATAATAATACAAAGGACAAACGAGACGAAAGAAGTGAAGATTGAGTATAGACTGGAGAGAATTGTGCGGGAGTGTATGGATGTGTATGTGTGCGGGTGGATGTGTACGACAAAGTAATGCTTTTCCTTCGGTGTCGAATCGAAGAGCTGAGAGAGTAGCTGCTACTAAACGATAAGACGTCAATGGCGTGCACTTGGTTGTAGATGGTATACTTCACCACCCCATCCTTCTATAACGCGATATATAAACGCTTTCATTCCCGATGCGCATATGCCATTTTCACGCTTCTCTTTAAATGCATCCGCTCCAATCTATCGTATATTGTTGCATTCGCTTTTGCTCACGTTCAATCTGCCTCGCTTTTCTCGGATATGTATACATAGATAGATATTATGTACGCAAGACAGGAGAGATCTTGCTTCCGTTGTTCATGTATGCCATGTGTCACGAATTTAACGATCGTCTGATGTTCCGACATTTCATAGTTATTGCAACTTTATATTGGTATCATATGCTTCATATATTTCATACCACTATGGATACTATATGTATGTATATCGCAATTGATATCTATTTATGCAGATAGATGGATTGTATTGTGGGGAATTCTATTTCAATTGCAACAGATTTGTGACAGTTTATTTTTAATGGAGTATTTAGAGTAATAGAATATTTACATGTTTTAGTCAAAAGACAATTAATAGATAATTTTTAGGTTTGGTATCGACGTTATATTTGATGATTTTAGGCTGAGGTCTTTGTGGGTTTAGTCAAAAGGTTGATAACAAGAATAAATATGAATAGACAATCTGAAAGTCAAGGGACAGGTTGCTTAGGCATGTTGATATATTGAGGGGCAAAATTGAAGATTTATTTGTATTTCCCTATTTGAACAAAAAAAATCGAAAATGGTTGCAAATTAAAAAGAAAAAAATGCTATGAATATGATATATGTATTTATCTACTCTATATATGGGCATAATCATTAATATATATGCAATATATTGCGGATTTTTAACACTCATTCAAGCCGTCATATGCAGTGCACTCTCCCTGCCCCTTTTTAGATTTATATATTATTCGTCTTGATGGAGCGCACGCACGGCTGGTTGTCCCACGCTCTCTCCCTTATTGTTCCACGCTTCTTCTTTTCCACAAGAGCACCATTTCCTTTCTTCATACATTCGCACGGCTAAATGAAATGAGCATCAGTATATTTATACATAGTAGATGTACATATACACAAATTTTACATATACAATGATGATGTTGTCGACAACGACAATAATAATAGTGACTATATCTGTTTTCAACCAGGCAAAAACGTAATGGTTCTTTTAAAGGCTGCGCTGTGAACTCGTGTCTTCATGACGAAAATGCGAGTCATGAGGTCGTGTCTAATGCCACGACCATTAAATACATATGCATGATAAGATTATACGCGCGTTTAGCTTTGAATGAAACACACAGGAATATAATACATCCATTCATTGCAAAAATAACTTTTTTTTTCCTCCACGTTTTAATTGCCTTTTTGTTTTTATCTATTTATTGTATTAATTCTATTATGGGTTTAGAGATATTGTCCGTTGATATGACTGCAATGTAACAAGTGTATATTTGTAAACTGAAAAATGTAGAAAAAATAATAATTATTATTATAATAAATGGAGATAAGATAGGAAAGGTTATGTGCCGTTGACCCAAGTGTCCGGGACTATGGGGCTTATAGGAAGATATATGAGTGTGTTATATACAAGCGCACACACGTTCGAGCAATCTCGACGTCGTGTCGTCTCTTGAAGCTCCTCTTTCCTCGCACGATTCACATTTCCGTCTACTACTGGTCATTATACTCGCCAAGGACTTCGGAATACTTATCTCAGTGCTTCGGATTTCTCAGTGCGCCGCAATCTTCGATTGTAAGTTAACTATGTATGTATGTAGGTATATAGTTAGGTGATGCGCCATTCGTTGGATGGAGAAAAGTCTCGAGGGAGGATAATCGCAAAGTCTAAGTCGCACCCTTACCAAGGCGAGTCAATGGGGAGTGGATTGTCGGGCGTAGCTAGTACTAAAGAGAGAAGAATGATGTGGAAGTATTGAAGACAGTGTGGTATTTCTATATATATATATATATATGTATGTATGTATATGTGTGTAAAGATGTAGGGTGTGAGTGGGATGGAGAGAGCCCAAGATGATTCTCATTCTGGTCTCGATCGACGCTTCAAACTATCACGGAGTGGGTGCGCGTCTTTTCTCTCAGAATGGGTTTGAAATTCGAACGAGCGATTTCATGGCGAACGAGTAGAGTTTTTCTTTATATCCGTTTTTTTTGTTCGTCATGTCGAATTGAAGGGTGGTGGGATGAAGAACTTGAGAGCCTCTGAGGACGTGGAATAAAAAAAAAAATAGTAGAAGGAGTATGAGGAATAAATGAAGGAATAGGGAGGTGGGAAAATGAGTGAAACACTGGATAAATCTCATGCAAGTTGTCGTATCGTATTGTACATAAATTTTGAGAATGTTCTCTGACTGTACATTTGCGTTTTTGTTGTTTTTCTTTTTTTCTCTATTTCTTCTTTTTCTTGTTTGGTAAATTGGGAAAAGTTGACAATCCTAGGATTATCTCAGCGCTTACTGCTCTTTTGGCCAAAGCCTTTAACTTTGTGAATATATATTTTTCAAGTATTATGAATATGCATGAATGTGATATTTTTTCTTATACTGTTGGATGATTTGCATTAGTATGTTTATTAAATATTTAGTTCGCTTTATCAACATCACAGAGTATTATTTCAAATTGAAAAGGAATACAGAAGAGATGAGACCGAATAATAATTTGGATACTTTCTTCAGCAAAAAATATATCGTCTGTATAACATGTATATGTATATATAATGAGCATTTATATATATATGTATATATATGTATATATATATATATAGTAAGGGAAACATTGTGTTGAAAATAAATTGAGATAAAACGCCCAGTCGAGACGACTGTGTTGCACAATCTTCTCCTCTCCATGGAACATTTTAATCATCGCTATTTCACTGTCACAACCCTCCATGTTACGGAGTAACTGTCTACAGTACACAGTGAATAAAATGTTTTCACTTTAAATTTAAAATTGGATTGTGATACGAAATGCAACAACTTCTTATTGCTTATTGTTATATACTTAGAACTCTTAGATGTGAGTATTTGTTTGAAGCAAAAACTTTCTTCCTTTCCTTTTTTTTGTTCCTTTGTTGTGGGAAAGAAAAATGGGCAAATATTTAATACAGTTTTGTAATTCAAGCCTTTGTGCATATGCTCGTAGGATTTTTATTGTTGATAGACATTGAATTACTAAAGTTGAAAAAAACATTAGAGTAGAGTTTAACCAACTCGGTAGAAGGAATTTCAAATGTGTTAGAACTTAAAACGAAGTTTTGATAAAAATCTATTTGCATTTTTTGTGTTGTTTCGTGAACGAATGTTGTGCTAACCGAACAATCGCAAGATCCGGCTTTATGTCATTTTGATGAATGAATTCCACGTCGAATTATTGATGAAAATACTAAAAATGAAAAATGAGATACGAAGTTTTGAGACATGAATATCAGTCTGCATTTCGTAATCACTTGACTTCATTTTTCTACCTAGAAAAATTCTGACTAGTCGACTTTTCCTAGCCAGAGGAGTGGAATATTCCAATTTCTCATTGGATTTTATTATTATTAATTTCCTCGGTGGTAATATTTTGGGAGAACTTAAACAAAACAGTATGAATATATATATTAATCTATAACAGCGAATACAGAATTCTGTTTAATTGCAATGAGAGATAGACGTAGAAAATCATAATTCTCTCGCTCAGTTAGAGAAATTTATCTATAGTAAGATTGTTCTGTGGCGTAAATGCTTGTTCCGATGGTTGTTGAACGCGGCGCGTACAAAGTATATGTATATATACATATGTACGGTATGTATGTATGTGTGTATATATATGAGTAAAGAATAAGGAGCAAGTGTTGCACGACTACTCGACCACCTTTAGTTCGCTCCGCTTTACCACCCTCATTCTCTTTTACCCCTCAAAACCGCGAAGCAAACTGTACCAAACGCCTGTCGGCGCCACCTGTTGCACAGATTTCCGGCGTACTTTTATACCATCTCTTTTCATTGCGCACACGTTTGTCGTTTCTCTCTCTTTGCCACGTCGCTTCCACACCTTTCGACCCCTCGTCGCGAATACGCGAGTGAGACACAAGTGAGAGAAATATATGTATATATTTATTTGTATATGTGAGTCTATACGTGCTCCATATACGTGCCAGCATATTCGCGAATACATTCTCGACATTTTCCACATTGCCCTGGCCATATTGCCGTGGACTAGTTGGTATTCATCATCGACTTTCGTGGGTATTTCGTTGCATATAGTGAGTGCAATATACCTAGCGCACACACATACGTAAAAACATATTTGTATGTATTTTATGCATATTTTCGCACTGTTTGGTTCTTCATCTCAATTTTTTTACGTTTTTGTGCTCGAGTTTTTGACAAAAAATTATTCTATTTTGTCATGAATAATGTAAAGTAATATTATACTTTATTTCGCTTTATCAATGACTGAATCAATTAATCTATTTTTCTTTTCGGAAAGAATATTATTGAAAAAATAAGTGATGGTGTATGAGATTATTGGGATTTGTTAGTTTAGAGTGAATTTGTTGAACTATGTTGGTATGTAATGTGTATAGTTGTGGATATGTATCAGGAAATGAGGGTGGGCGAGTGAGATACAAGGTGTGAAAATATGTAAGGCAATTTGGGAATAATCGAGAGGTTGAGGTTGTATATTTATATTGGTGTGGGAAGTAAACCCAGAGTGGTTGGTGTTCGTTAGTTTGAACTTTGTTTTGAGGAATTTTCGGGATAGATAGTAAAGTTTGGGTGAGAGATTTGTCGGGAAGAGATGGATAAATAATGATTTATATTTAGGGATGAAGGGTTTCTGAGTTGTGGCAAAATTTCAAGAGATATTCGTGGAGTCGTTTCAGCGACAGTGCTCGAGGATTTGTACCGGAAATTAGTTACTCACAGTGTTGATGATTGAGAGTACAGACGTAAGAAAGAAAAAGAGTGGAAAATGAGTAAATAAAGCAAGCAACTAATAACTACAAAAAAAAGGGACTTGACGATCAGTAATTTTTGTCTTCAGGCGTTACAGTCGTTATGGATTTGGTTTTTGTCCTTTTTTTAAATCGATTTTTATCCACTCGAGACGAGGGACGACCTCAGTGTATATATATATAATTGATTTGCCGTAGGGAATATCCAATTTGGCACTGGAAAATAATTAGATGACCTTGTTTGATAATACAATTTTTCTTTCTCACTTTTCAATCTTCACCTTGACTTGAAAAGTCAACGATTATTTTTTTTTCTCTATATTTCCCCTTTGTTTCTTTATTCTTTTTCTTGGAATTAAGTAGGGACCAAGTGTAAAAGATGTGAATTTTCGACGGACTGCCAAAACGGCTGTTAATTTTACACGCGGTCGGTTGTTACATTTCTTTTTTTCCTTTATACTTCTTTCTTCTCGCTTTTTCATCTCAATTCTTTCTTCTTTTTTTTTTTTACTTTCCCGCATTCACTCGTTTATTCGTTCAACCTCTTGGGTTCTTTATGGAGACCTACTTGACTGGACCATGCGATTCCGAGGATACTCTTGCAACGAAAGAGCTTTGTTCGTCTTAATGAGCGCCACGGGGCGACGGCGAGTCCATCCCAGTCTAAGGACACTCGGTCGTTAGTAGAAGAGAGAAACTTTTGGAAGGTTACATTGGGACAGTTCGCTAGTTGTGTGACAATGGGGACCGTGTACGTCCTTTTCCTGTCATTTCCTTGTTTTTTTTTGTTCCTTTTTCCCAGGCATCTACTTGACGTAGTCCAGCTCCTTCGAATCTTGAAAACTACTTCCACCAATGACATCTCTCAGCAAAAGGGTTTTTGACTTGTGACAATTCCTATGATGTCCGCTCGTTACCGTTCTCATTTCCTTCTTTGGTCAAATGTTCAATGAAATATTTCATCGCGATGGAATATATATATATATATATATATATATATTTCTCTAAAGAAATATCGACAATTGATGATTACTCAACGAAAAGAAACTTTTCTCATTTATTCTTTCGCATGTACCGAAGTACATTTCATTTCACCGCAACTCAACCGCACTGCTGTTTTCCACTTTCATCTGCGTTCACCTTCTCGTCGACCAACTAATTCAAATAACATTCTAAACTTATGAATATACATTGTCATTTCTTTCTAACTGAGTGTCCTTGTCTTCAATTAAATTCATTTTGACTGCAGATTTGGAATCAATCACCAAAAAAAATCGTAATTACTCAATTTCATCTGAATTGACTGAGTAAAAAGTTTTTTTTTGCCACAACAGTAATTGACTCTGAAGAATAAAATTCGTTTTTCATATTTTCCGATATTGTGTTGTGTATTGTTTTACGATATTTACGCTAAGAAAATCATGAGAAAATACGATTGAAACATCGTGCGATAAATTGGATGAATGGCGAACAGCAGGAAAAAATTGTTTCTAGTATGTAGTAAGAAAAAATTCCCCACGAAGATATAAATACGTACGTATCTATAGATGGTGTATTAAATCTTTGCACATCCGCTTGATCGCTCAAGTAAACCTGTCGCACCAACTTAACTACATATAATGTTTATATATAAATGTGCATGTATATATGAACTTATATGGCGGAAGAGGCGGATATAACCATTTTTTCATTATTTTTTTTTCTTGTTTCCCTCTTATCTTATTCGCAAGACGAGTAAACACCTCCCTAGCTGGATCATCGTGTAATCTCAGTAGTTTAATCCCAAAGAGTCAAGTCCCCAAGGTTTTAAGCGTGTGCAAAGGGAGAATGTATGGATGAATATATATTATATATATATTTATATAAGAATTATAATAATAATGTGCTGATACATTTGTATTTACATGATGGAAATAAAATAGAATTTATTTCCGCAATTTCGCGCAGTATTCAGCATCGCATTTTTGTGACAGCCTTCACATTTTGACGTATGATTATATACCTAGAATTATTCATTTCATGGTTGGAAAAATCTTATGCTCTGTGTAGGAGATCTGATTAAATTCTCTTTTTCTAAAAATAATTCTTACACTACGATTTAATAATTGGAGTTCTCTATTTATAATCATGACAGAAGTAAAGTTGATAAATTTTCATTATTAATCCAAAATACGTTAGTAATTAATTTGGGTAAGAGTTGGCTGAAATTAAGTGGGAAGAGTATGGATATATTTGTGTACGGATAATAATTGAGTTTTTCATGGATACAAAAACTAATATTCTAGGATTATTGAGATAAGAGCTACATAGATATTGCACAGGAAGAAAATTCTTTTCCCCATGATAATATAGGTATAGTTATTAATACAGAATATTTTTTTTTGTGGATTTTGTGATTAAATTGTGGAGAGTTGGTGTTTATGTGTTCATTTGTGTGTTATCGATTATCGGTTTGTTACTGGAGAATAATCTGATTGTTTTTTTTCTGTGATTCTTCAAATACTGTTTAATCGACAGTAATTCCAACTTTCACCACTTGGATGATAATGGAATTAGTCGAAGTGAATACACATATATATATATATATATATATATATGTATATATATAAAGGGAAAAATAGAGTGGGTCTCTTGTAAATGCACTCTTAATTGCCGGAGTAATTCTTAAACTGACAAATTCACGATCGCAGTCTCCATCTTTATTTTTTTTCTTTACTCTGCATTCACTTTTTTTATTCATATTTTCTTCTTATATAGTATGCGTGCTGTTAGAGATTGAGGTTTTTTTTTCATCTTCAAACGTTTTGATTAATTCACCATGTACACGTTGAAGAGGAGACCGAGTTCATCTTAACTACACATAGGCACTTTCTTTTTTTTTTCTTTTCCGATTTTATTTTCTCTTATTTTTTTGAAGTATTTACTGTACTTCACACTAATATTCAACTAGACATTTCCACATAGGTGTTTGTGATGCTTCCATAGACGCTCTACGATGTTTCGGGGTCAAACCTTACTATTGCCTCTTCTGTATGTATATATATATATATATATATACTTGCCGTAAATTTCATGTCCCATAAATTTCCCCGTCCGGTTCGTCGGCTTGCGTGGATATAAGTATATACAAATGCGTTTCTATATAAGCTTTTATAGTGTATGCGCGCGCACAGACAAACATTAGAAGAGGAAGGTATGTTTTTTTTTCCTTTTCGTTCTTTGTCTGTGTGTTTCTGTATCCTATCAAATCCTGGAGGATTTCGTTTTCCTTTTCGCAATTGTTCACTACTTCTTTATATTTCACATGCCATCTCTCTATCAATTGTCACGGTCGTGAGATTTGTTTTTGTTTTTTCGAAATCCACTCACATGTTCATTTTTATTTATTATCCTTTTTTTATTTCCCTTTTCATTTTTGGGATACAAACACAAGAGTATATGGCAGTGAGGAAGAAAGAGAATAAGCTAAACGAGTCCTCCATGTCACTCGGTGTATTATGCTGACAGCCGCACGAGTGCTCGTTTAAAGGTTTTTCAAGAGGAGGTGTCAGTTTGTTCTGTTGGAAAATCCACGCGAATGCACTTTTCTATCGCATACAATCGTTTTCTTTACCGTTTCATCTCATCAATGTCGGAATATATGCATGTCTTTTATCAACATTGTGAGAATCTTCCAGGAATAAATGTCAATTTTTCCGTGAGGAAATGTTGTCACGTTGAGTGTGGCTTTTCTCTTTTTGCCAATGGATTTTTCGGATTTGTTGATGGATAGGGCACACTGCGAGATGTTTGTAAGCAATATTTTGAAATATTATTCATGTAAATCAATTTGAGAGTAAATTTTTACATATATTTATTTGGAATATGGATTTCTTCATTGACAGAGAAGTTTCTATAAAGTGACAAATCATTTGGCTCATTTCAATTCTGTCTAGACGAATTTTCTCAACTTTTTTGAGTAGTAAAATAATTTATGACTATTATGGATATGAGTTGACTTTCGCTGGAGTATTTTGAAGTGAAATGGGAGAAAAATGTCTCATTTAAATCGTGAAATAATTTCGAGCATGTCCACAACCATTTGGAATCATTTTACATTTGGTAATAATCACTCATAAGTAATTTGTTTTAAAAAAATATTATGGTAAGATTAATGATGGCATACATGTGAAATCATCTGGAATCGTGAGATCAATAGACTATCATGAACACTTGTGAGTTGGTTCTCAGTATCTTCTCAGAGAGAAATTTGTTGGCTCAACTAGATTTCACTGAATCCCGTTCTTTTTATATTTTTTTTCTATTGAAAGTTTCTAAAGTAGAGAACAGAAATGGAATCTTATGAAATTAGGTTAGATCAAATGTTTTCATGAAATTCAGTCGAGGTATTACTGAAACACCTCCATAACGTGTTTGTTAATTTATTTATCTACTCCACAAATCATTAGTTTTCCACTCTCTATCATAATAAAAAAAGTATTTCTTATTGTTAACTTAATACTTTGTAAATCATCACCATAAAATTTGAAATTGGACAGGTTTTTAATTTTGATCTGATATTTATTCTCTTTTTCATGTATCACTTCTTTTTCACTGCCGTATTTCTTCTTTTTTCTTACGTCTTTCCCGCTCGTGCTATATTATATAGTGAAGCAGTAATAACGAGGAATTTCGTGCTACCGCGCCGAGCAATCAGCCGTGTAGCCAAGAGACCACATGTTGTCGAGGATATGGTGGTGATGGTGGTGGTGGTGGTGGTGGTGGTGGTAGTGATGGTGGCTTCAGTGGTAGCAGAATGAAGGCTCTCCACTCCACATCTGCGCGGACCAGTCACACCGGTCCCCGCTCAAACCATTGGCGTAGCGATGGAAATAATCTCGTGGGGCCCTGTGCATTCATATATCGTTACTCTCTTACGTATCATAAGAGTACTTGACATATCGTTTTTAAATGCCATCATTTGGATACATCGAATTCTCTGTATTTTTTTGTTTCATATGAATCAAACTGTGCTTATGATACTTTACATCAATAAAGTGTCATCCCAATCATTGCCTTATTCACATCAATAAATTTAGTTCTTTTTTATTATTATATATATCATATTGCCATAAACACAACTGGCTTCTACAGTAGCATTTTTCTCTCTTCAATAACACTTTACTATCATCGATTCTTAACGTTTAAACTGACGCGGCAAGAAGTTTCTCGGCTACCACCTTTTGCACGTCCCAAAGAAACATAACAATTTATCGGCCGGACACACATTTTTCTCAGGTCAATATGACCCCTCAGGATAAAATAACTTTTCATGGCTGACTCAAGTGTCGATTATATTGACGTAGCGCACTCTGACCTGAGATCCACTCTATGCTCTTCTCTACCATTTATAAATCTTCTATACTCTCAATTAATTTCTTTTTCTCCGCCATTTAAAATACATCTACGCTTTTCTTGAAGAGTCCAATTCTCTTGGTACCATCGATTCTTTCTTCTTGTGTTTTAAATACTCATATAGTCGTCATTGTTTTTTTCTTTTTTTTTACGATGGGGGCAACGGCTTTTCTCTCCCCCGTCTGCAATTCCATTGGCTAACTTCATCACCGTTGCGAAGATGAATAAAAAAAAATAGAGTAAAAAAAAATGAGGGGAAAAAAGTCGCGACGTACAAGAGGCCGCGCTGTGCGCGCGTTTAATCGAGGCCACCGAGAGAGTAGTATACACAGGTACCTTTATCCACGACTCGTTCTGTTCTTTCTCCACGCCATTGGCTACCAGTCCGGCCGGTTGGCGCTCCTATATACACTCGCTCGCCGTTATACGCTTTTACCTCTCATCTCACCTTTACTTCTTGCCTCACCTCACCACAATATAACATTCTCTCTGTTCTTCTTCTTCTTTATATGTTACCATACATTCTTTGTATATTTCTCACTCGCTCTTTCTCACCTTCCAGTAAACTTCCTCGTGTCAGCCATCTCTCTGTCTTTATCACTTGGTTTCTCACTCTCTCATGTGTACTTTAAACAGACAGACATACACACAGAAATGCACACAGTCATGGTGTGGCGAACCAAAGTCTTAAGCTCCTTCCACAAAGTCTGTTGGTGCTCGATAGATTTCGATGAGTTTCTAAAGCTTGTATATGGTAATCCTATTGACGATAAGTCGTGAATTTAGATACTTTATACATGTATATGTATATATATGTGCATATTTGTTAGAGTAAAGGAAAGAGAGGAGTAAACAATGTTGTCAAGAGCAACAGGGATGTTGGGATGCTGTGTGTATATGCAGAATTCAAACACACAAGTGCGTGGTGAGGAGTTTGCACAAAATATTAATCACTTAGGTAAAACTTCGCTGATCGAATTAACGATGAAGATGTTGTTCAATATTTTGTTTCAGGATTCTTCTATCAATAGGTGGGAGTGAATTTTGATTTTAAATATGATGTTGTTTATATTGAGGTTTATTTAGTTGACAACTTTGATTGTTTTATTACTTTATGTACTTCTTTTCAATGACGTATTGATGATTCATATTAGGAATCGGTTTATAAGTTTTGTAGAGTTTGAAAACGAAGTTGAATAAATGACATATTAATTGTTTCATTATCAATGATTGTCGTTAGGAACTTTCTGGATTGCCTGGCGATGTCATTCATGAAGAATTGGCTTTGTTTTGAAATCAAAAAATTTTGGGCCATTCGTAATATTGTATTGTGTTATCATTTATGACAATAATGACATTTTTGAGTAACAATTTTGTATGGTGGTAAATTTCATTGATGAAAAATTGTGGAGGAAGATTTATCGTTCAGACGATAAATCGGCGAATGCACAAATTCATTGTGAACGTTCCTTTTCATTCTGCTCTTGTCTTGACGTGTACATTGGCCTTCTCTGCATCTCGTGGGTGCTTCTTCCCCTCGTCTCATGCCAACATTCACCCACTATTGTTTGCGTGTGTATTCAACGCTTCAACTCACCTCTCACCGTTCTAGTGGTGAGGTGAGTGAGTGCAGGAGAGTGGGAGTGGGTTTGAAGGTATTGAAATATGCATATACCAACGCATATCTCTCACTGTGCGGAGTAACCTCGAACGAACTTATAATGCGTACGCATCACGACATATATGTTATTTGAAAACATCAACATTATTATATATAATAGGCGATTGTGGTGTCGATACCGCCTACTTTTTTATTATATAATTTATGTTATTGTGTATTCATTATGTGCGTTATGTAAATTGATGTTAATTTACAAAGCGTTCATGATTTTTTTCTTCTTTTCTCGTTTCATTGTTTTCTTATATTTTATTTGGCCACTGTGTAAATGAGCCGGAATGCCTTTAACCAATAGAAGTCATGATCGTTTATCATTGTTATTGTTGGACATGAAAGAATGTATTGATATTAGTTCTCATTTCAATTTGATAAGAAAATAATGTTTCGTCTTCGGGCTATTATGACATTTTGATTGAAAAATAACCTTCATGATATTACTAGAACGTCAGAATGTATATTTTGTAGATGAATATGGAAAATTGATAAGGATAAAATTATTCTAGATATTGTTCGTTAAATTTTTGTGAACAGTTGATAACGCATTTTTCATTGTTATTTGGACATTCATTTCTCGCTCTTCATCTTCCAAAAATTTTCCCAAGTTTATTCATATGCAGCAGTGGATTCGGTTAGACACTAAAATGGCAGGGAGTGTCTACTTATCCACATTTAACTGAGATTTTTAAGTTTTTCTTCCTCGAAATTTCGAAATAGTTCGATGACATTCATCTCT
Organism: Meteorus cinctellus; assembly: GCA_030523045.1. Classification (NCBI taxonomy): domain Eukaryota; kingdom Metazoa; phylum Arthropoda; class Insecta; order Hymenoptera; family Braconidae; genus Meteorus; species Meteorus cinctellus. The sequence goes on along the minus strand of JAPYZF010000021.1, from coordinate 245,561 downwards.
GTCTATAATTTGTAGCTTTTTACCCTCCAATCCAGGTAAATGTCGATAATAATCCATTAGTTGGTGTGACGCCTTGTTTGATTGACTGAAAACAAAGTACAATCCCGTTTCCTGGTCTGCAATAGCGAATTCGCGATCACCATTACATCTGTACAGCTTCATATTTAACGCTGTAGGGAATAATGAATAATGAATCAATGCAGCAATTGTGGAATTGAAATTGTATAATTATATTTGATGATGATCGTACTTATATAAGTATCCTGCTGAACTTCGACCGTTAGAGTAAAGAAGTCACCATTGGTTTTCACAGATATCTTTTTCATGACATATCCGACCTCGTCATTCCAGCTAACTCGGTACCCAGCGAATGTGGTGGGTGATTTTTGTTCGAAGTTCATATAGCCACAACGATTAGTCTCGGCTCTTGTACTAATCGCCGCTGTGAATTTCCAAATTCCTTCCAACTAACAATAAATAGAGTGATAGATTCAATAATGTTGCATTGAATCATATAAATTCTAATCAATGCGTTTGAATGGTGCGGATCTATTATATGATTGTGAATTGTAAAATAGATGAGAAAAAGATATTTGCAACAAGCAAATCTGCTTTTTTCGTACCTTCTTAACGTTAAATCCTTCTTTAACTTCGCAATATCCATATGCGTATGAATAGTCAACGAAAACACTGCAAATGATAATTAAAACAAAAATTTTCTTGTTCAGCATTCTGAAGTGTAAAACTTTTGATCCGATTTGTTATTGTATTTTAACTTATCAGGCGTTGTTGTAGAATGAAGCACTTGAAGCTTACTGATTTGAATTGTACATTTGTGTCTTGTTTTTATAGCATGCATCATACGTTCATGGCATCTCTTATTACTACCAAATTACCAAAATTCTTGCGGGAAATTCTCCCTCTATCCCCGCTGTTGAATGAAGTTTAATGATAAAGAGGACAATTAGTGTGAGATAAGGTTTTTATTATTCTCTTCATATTCATGCCCGTATCAATGAAATTTATTGTTCATGTTTTGTAATCGATTAGCTTTACTGATGTAAGGTGACTATAATGTGTACGTGCGTTTTGTCATGTTCACACTTTAAACTTCGGTGTCAACAAGTAAACTAATGGATGAGTCTACCAATATTAGGACAATTACACGTATTTATAAATTCACTGCTTGACAGTTGTGTATATACTTTGTGCTTAACTTTTCGGATATTTTTTTCATTATAATGATGCCTTATCACATTATTTATTCAACTGGTGATAAAATTAACAATGTTGCAAGCAAAATCCATTATTATTTTTTTATTCTTCGTGATATAACACTGGTACTTATTTATTATATTATGTTCGATGTGGCTGATTGATAAAATATCACCTTATATAAGTCATTTCAGTAATCATTCATGATTAACTTATGGTCAAGAATCTTCCTCGATTAAGACAATTATTCTTTTGTTTACAATTATTCTTGTGTCTACATTTATCGGCAGTTCAGTTTGATCCCGATAATTATTCATTATTTGTCATGGAGATTTTGGCAATTTGTGGTTCTCATCAATCGCATCCTAATTCCAATTTTATGGCCCAATGCCCGATATTCTCTGAGAAATTCTGGCGAAATGTGTCTGCTTTTACTGAATAGCAAATATAATTTTTGATCTGGCGCTTCTACAGAAAATTCAGAATCGCCATTGCATGTTTTTATTGTCATATTTTGCAAATCTGTTGAAAATATTTTGTATGAGTAAGATTTGATTGAAATTTTATATTTATGGTGTGAAATGTATCAATATTCAGAAATATTCTTACTCATCGGGGTTTTTGTCCAAGTTTCGAATTGTAAATTCATTTTATCATCATAAATAGTTGCACTGAGTGGTGCCATGCGCAGAAGTCCGTTTTTCCAGCCTATCCGAGATCCATTAAATATATTTTCAGATTCTTCGTGTAAATATATGCGTCCACAATGAACATCTAATTGCCTCTGACTTATCACTGCGATAAAATGCCAAGTACCTTCGAACTATACAATAGAAAAGAGATCCCGATGAAATACAACATGATTCGGAAAGAAAAGAAATGAATTTGAGCAGTTCTAGATTCATAGATTTGAGAAAGGTTGAAAGAAAAAAGCGAATGTATACAGTAACAGTTGCAAATTCATATTTTTTTTCATACCTTGCGAACGTCGAATCCAGTTCTTACAGTGCAATCTGGTAACGCATACACAGTATTATAAATCACATTGAAGAAGATAATGAAATTAAGAATTCTTCTGTTCAACATATTGTGATGTAGATAATTTAAGTTATTACTCGATGTAACTCCCGAATAATGCAAGTATAGATGTATTTAATTAGGGTTTTAGAAACACTCTGATGAAAGACATTGACTTTGTAGCGTTTTTATACAGTATGATGACGTGCGCGAAAGCACATTATATCTTCCGCAAAAAATTCCATGACTCTTACTATCGTCAATATTCAAATAATTTAGGTAATGATAATGGCGAACAAACACACGATAATGATCTTCTCTCTGTTGATTCATGACAGAATACAATATATCAGTCTTGTATTTTATGATCAATTGGTGGCCGCAAAGATGCGTCAATAATGTCTACGTGCGTTGAATCATGTTCTTCATGACGCTCTTAGCTGATTGGGTTAGACACAATTAATCATTTTACAGTATGAAGATATTCAGAGTTTATCTAATTATTGCTCAACAGCTGAGTCTACACTGGGCGAGTTATTTCGCCTTATATGTACTCTATCTTTTCATTAAACTAAACTCTTATCAATATTCCTGATTTTTTCAAAATATAAGTGAAAAATTGGGCTCGATTATAATTCATTCTTGCTCCTTCGTTTGTCTTCTAGAATTACATTGGTAGCTTTTCCTAAAATCATTCATTGATGAAAATGAGATGAGAATCAGTCATGTGTCAAAAAACCTTTTTAGTCCAATGGAATATTTTGAATTCCAACGTGTTTGAAGAAGAAAGAGAAGGTAAACTTTCTGTGATTTATTCGTATCTTTGACGAAATGAAAAAATCATAGCGATACACAAATTTAATTTCAGTGTTTTGTAACAGAACAAGTAATCCATAAGTTTCATCGCAGTATGGATATTTATCGAGCATTTTTATTCGTTCTATTTTGTCTTGGTTTTTCTGTAAAGTTTATTTTAAAGTGTGGTAAGTGAATCTGTTGGCTGGAGATATTAGTACAGAATTCTTTTGGATAAGCAGAAGATGAGAGTAAGGAAAGATCAAGTAAGAGAAAAGAAGAGAGAAATAGAGAAATGTAATGGCTTAGTGGAATGGCTTGTCGACGTAGGTTTTATTGCTACAGTGTTCAATTTATTGAGTGGCTAGTAACGGATCCCGGATGACGACACGGCGCCTCATGAGAGGGGTCTTGTTTTGTCTCGTTGTTGTTATTTTTTTATTTTTTCCTAGAAAATGTTTCTTTTCCTGTTTATCTTGGCTCATCTCTCACTAGACTGAATTTTGCTGTACAGTTCTTATCTTTTAGTTCAAGTGTACTAGTCAAGGATCCTTGTAAATATGTCCTCCTTTTTGTGTAAAATTTGCGCTACCAATTTAATTAGTTCATACATTTATTCGAATTTATTCAACTTCAAGAAACATTGTGCCATTAATTGTACAGACTCCACATTTATTTTATCGTTATCATTCTCATCTGTTTCAGAATAGACACAGAATTGTCTTGAAATAGGTAATTGAATTTACAATTTTCCAATTCAGTGAAATTGTATTGGATATTTTGTATTCAATTCTTGCAACATAAGAAATTCAAATGCATTTGTTGAATGAATTTCAAGAATTTTATGGATCCTAATAATACACATTGAATATTGGGTCAGTCTTTTCTACTCCATCAAAGATTTTCAACTTAAATGTAATTTCTCTTCTTTTTTTTTTATCATTCGCCACAACTCGCTTAATACGTAATCGCCTCATACAAACACAAGTGGATAATAGCTTGGAATATATTTAGTCACAGCTGCTCCAAACTATTTTGAATGACTCAGAAAAATAATTGTACAGTTATTGATTCTCAAAGTGAAAAATTCACTGCATGCTACGTGGCATCATTGCTTCATATATTTTAATCATAATTATTTGAGTGTGTTATTTTATGTGGCTCTCACAGCAAAAGTGTGTTACAAATGCGCGTTCGTAATCCTGAATATATATTCAACTATGAGAAAACATATAAAGGATGGAAGCATCGGCATCTACATCAATTTTAATTCCCAAGTGGAATCTCCATGGGATTTAGTCATGGATATATAGAAAATCTTCCTCAATTGCCACACATATCCATTCATCTATATCTACCTTTCTCTATATATAACCTATACTAACTTGACGCTCTTTGAAGCGTATCCAATGTTCGTTTCACTGTCATTCTCTCTTTCTCATCATTCTTCTCCTCTTCATTTTTATTTTATTTCCCAATACAGTGAAAAATGAAAGAAATAGAGAAAACCTCTTTATACTCCTACCGACCTCTTTTCACAGGAGTTTTTCGGTGAATGAGGACACCCCTCTGGCGTTTTAGGTCGTGCGCTGTGTGCACAAGATATATAGAGGAAGAGAAAACCCGAATTGCACTCGACCGAAGTAATTCGATGAGATTTTCCCGGGTCACTCCCACGCGGTTGCACCACCTCGCCGATGCACAGCTTGAATTTTTTTTTTCTTCCTTTTTTTCCATACATGTACCGCTCATGCGTGTTTATACGTGCCTGTGTGTGTGTGTGTACCAATTGATGTCGTGTCTCACGAGTATTTGCCATCGGAATTGGTACGTGCTTTAGAATATTGTATAGGTATGTGTATTATATGCAATACGTCGATTTATTTATTTATTCACGCGTTATTTTGCGACCTTGGGAAAAAATGTTAGAGAATGTTCGGGATGTTTGCGAGTAATGAAGGTCGGTAAATGCCTGCGCACATTCATTGAGTGAAACTTGGAACAAGTGTAATTATTGACTGGTCACGTAATGTCTATTTTACCTGACTGTTCATATGATGTGTACCGACACATGAATATGAGCGTAGGAAAAAAACCTTGTAACCATTGGCAATCACTTGATGTTAATGCGTTTTTTATGGTATTATTGTTGGTTCAATGCTCATTCCTCAGTGATTATATAGCATGAAAATGCGCACGAGCGTTTGTGTTTGTGGCGGAGTTCATTTGTGTTAATAATCCATTAGCTTTTGCTTGGGTAGTAGGTTGATAATGCATTACTATGTGGAAAGATGAATGTCGTTGAGTGAATGTCTCTGTATTTTTTGGATGAGCCGTTACTTTGCTTAGAGAAATATTTGTTGATCAGGTGCTCTGTCACTTTTTGAAAGTCATTTCTGATTCAGCTCATTCGTGGAATTTATTTATCAATATTTTTGTCATTTTTTTTTTGTTTTCGTGAACGAGGGTTATGAGATGTGCTTTGAAAAATATGAACAATCAAAGTATCAAAGATTAAATTTATTAATGTGTGATATTTAAAGTTTATTATCTGATGCCAAGTATTTATCTATCGTTGATAAGACGATGGATGTGTTGAGAAATCAATTGCATTCGCTTTTTCATTGTGCAGTATGATAACTAGTATTTCGAGCCAGCTTTTATACATCATAGAGATAAGAAAACAAATTATTTGATAGTCGCATTGGTTGGAAATCTCTGATGTGTGCAGTCACGTTCGACATTTCGTGTATGTGGGTGTGTTCCACTTTCTATATAGCGATGAGCATACATATATATATATAAAAGTCATCCAATCCCATTTTCTTCCGATGGCACGCGCGCTGACTCGGCCGTTGTCGACTTTTACTATATAGCTTTATACTTGCAGCGAAAAGCGGCCATTTTTCCTTGTCGTTTTTCTTCTTAACCTTTCTCTCTTGGTCGTTGCGCTCGTCGTAGTTGTCGTCGTTTCAGCCTTCAGGGAATGGGATTTACTTATCGAAGATTGCACTGTCAAGGAGTCGTGCGTTGCTTCTCACTTGAACTGACGTTGTCAGGTGTACAATGAGCGAGAAAAGACAGAAATAAAACACACGAAAAAAAATGTGCAAAAGAGTATGATGGTAAATTTTGTTGTTGGATTTGTTCGCGAGACTCAAGTGACATCGTTGTCACCTCTTCACGCATTGATGGAAGCTGTATACTAAAAAGATCATTTGCAGGCGCTTCTCTATCACGTTCTGCCATTCTATGTAACAACACATTGAGAATTTATTCGATTTACGAGAGAATGAATAAGAACATCAGAGTATTCTATTCCTTCTTCATCCTGTTTTTTTTTTTCATTGTCGTTTTATTCTCTAACTCAGTTTGAAATTCTTTTTGATGTTTTGTATGCGAAGTTTTTCACAAATACGAGAGTGAACTATCCAGAAGTATTACAGACCGTGATAAGTAAAAAAGACACCTTATATTTTCCATATATATATATAAGAGAGAACAAGAACATAGTGATAGAAGAAAAGAGAGGAAATGAATAATAAAAAAAGTCTGGGAAGGAAAGAAAAAAAGAAGGAAACATCAATAAACGAACGTGACAGGTTGCTCTGTAATTTTCTTACATTTTCTCACGTATAAAATCGTGTGTATGCATCTTCTGGATATATACATAGAACAGGTATATATAGCTCGTAGAAATTTTATATCTGTGAAGATATAACCTACACTGCGTTGACAATCATCCCTCTTTGACGGCACCTTCACATGCAGTGGTTGGGAAAAAAAAGGCCACCAAGCATGAGAGTGTGACAAAGTTTACACAGTTACTTCAGTATAAGGTTAAAAATACAGCGAAGAAAAGTACACGATTAAATATATCTATATCCACTGATGGTTTATGAAGAATACGGCAACACAATGTTCAGGTGTGAATGAAATCAGCTAAAGATAGAAAATATATGAACACTTTTGTATAGGTGCATTTCGAGGAAACTTTTGTCACGCATTTTTCTCACATTTCTCCTTTACTTTATTGTAATTTTTATTTATTTTGCGTGTTTGAGTGAGAGTAGAGTCATTCATACGATTCAATTGAGGTTTGTATGGAAAGGAGGTGAATATGTATAGGAGGTTTGAGGGTGTTAATGTGACACTTTCAATACGTGCACAATATATTAATAGTTGATGAATTTTCCATTGTAATTTAGTTCATTCTCTTTCTTTTTTTTCGTTTTCCAACGATATTTGCCAATGTCATAATTTTAGAACATTCTAGTGCTATTACTCTCATTAATAGTGTTGCTATTAATATCATATTAACTATATCCGTATGTATACATACGTAACTATTCCTTTGAGTCGAAAGTTGTGGCGTTTAGTATGAGGAATGTCCTTTTATCTTTAATGAAAGATATAATGGAAGCAAATAGAATGTAGGAATGGAATGTGAGTGAGAGATAATTATTGAGGCGTAATTTTCGAACGAAATTTTGCCATAACCAAGTTTTGCCAACTATATCAGGAGTGACGCTATTGACAAAGTTAGCAGTGAAGAGTGAGAGAATTACGATAAGGTAGAGATAGAGGGAGAGCATTCCTTCAAAAACCACATTTGTGATATATATCCCAGGCGTACACTTTATGCACGAGTAGAAAGTTATGTAGTGACGTCTGGTTAGTTGAACAAACCAAAAACTTCTTTCTTACTTCCAATCACGATGCCAAAGTTGTGCATTCTGCATTTTAATAAGAATAGTAATGATATTAATAATAATAATTACTACCATTTTCATTATTTTCATAAATGCATTCATGTCGCATGGAATTTATTCTTTTGTTTCTTCAGTGTAATAAAAGAGAAATGTCAATAGGAATGATAGAGATGGAATTTAGATACAGAATATGATGAAAGAATTAATGTGACACTCTGAAGTTTTGATGAACATAAGAAAATGTAGAATCTGTGACACGAACTTTGACAAAAGTTCATCCAATTTAGTTGCTAAAATGAAATTAACTTTGCTGTATTTCTGAATTTATTGATGTTTCATTCGTTACATGTGTTTGTGAACTGCTGTTATCAATTATGTGAAGTTTATACTATAATGAAGATTGCAGTGTTTCATGGAATTCATTATGTTAATTGGTGAATTTTGTCGTACGCAATAGGAATTTTTATAGGAGTTTATTGCTGCTATTCTGTATGGTAATTTTGACGATTTCTTAGGTCAACAATATGTTCAGCCACAATTTTACTCTGCTTTAAACACTAAATGTACTTTTTCTTTTCAGTAATTTTTCTTATTCTTCATCCAATCGTGATAATTCTAACCCTCGAGAATCACATGTGATACAGTATGTAAATAATTATATGATGTACAGAATAACGCTAGGTAGAAGCTTCATGGCTGTCTTCTTTGTGTTATTCTCGTACATGCCAGCAACGCTATTGTATTATGAGCATGAAAAGGGGGAGACGAGATTGCTCGGTTATTAGCTCCGTTTTTATTTATGGACATTTATGCTTACGGTAGGAGTGTACATCTTAACAAATGGTGTATGATATACTCTACTCTACTGATGGTTATATACTGGGTATAGATGTGTTTGTGTACAGTAGGAATTATAAATACGCGCACGTTTCCTTCCTTTCTCTCTCAAAATCGTGCGTTCACAGTATATATAATCATGCTATATATACATATATAGAGAGAGACGAATTTATATTGGTTGTCTATACTGCCAACTATCACGCAACGAAATGCAATTTTTAGAAATGCACAATCTGAATTTACATGTATATGTACAATGTGCATGAATATGTTATATGAAGTGTAGGTGTTGAAAAATGAAGTGATAAAATTATTTGGTTATTTATTTTTGCAATGTAATATTGTGAATGGTAAGAAATTTCGTGTGTTTTGTGCGATAGAAATGAAATTATAAAACAGAAAATGTAGACTACTGTAAATAATTATTAATTTTCATACTATAACTTTGAATTCATTCTTCATTTTTATTTTCTATTCGTGCTGTATCTATGTTCTCATTCTTATTCCCTTATCTTATTCTTCGTTTCCCATTTTTTCTCTGTCTTTTTTTTCTATTTTCTTTTGTCGGAAAGATCTCTCTATGGCGCTCAGAGAAAAGTTTGTAATGAATTCGACCGCGTGAAGCTTGTAAAGCGAATTCACGTTGCTGAGAAATTATTATATCGGCGTCGACGATGCGCGACGTAAAAACTAAACGTAGTGAGAGAAAAGATGAGATATAAGTCGTCCGTATGCAGGCGCTTATTTTCTTGAAGCGCAATACAAAAGTTTGCTTATACATACTTCTTTTATGGAAGGGGAACAACACGCTCTCGCTTCGCTTCGTTTCCGCGGCTCGTAAAAATAAAAATCCGAAAGACGCGCAAGCTTAACCTTATTCAGGGGAAAGGGATATATAAATAGTATAGCGTTAAGCGTCTTGGCAAATCGTTTTATGAGGTGAGATTATATATTATATTATACGTGAAAAAAACTGTATGTGTATATGGAAACTTTAACTATTTATATAGCAAAAGTAATGGTATAAAAAAAGCGAAACATGTATTGTATATGAGTGTAAAGAAAATGGTTGTATAGTGTACAGACTTTACTTAATAGGTGTATGAAACAATTGCATCATTGCTTATTCTATGAATAATGCTGTACATTCTTTCTTTTGCTGTTCATTGACCAGAAGTGCTACAGTTTATTTTATTCATTCGCTTCCTTTTGTGCTTGGACTCCAAATATTGTTAAGTCGATTCTCTTCATTGTAAGTATAATGACAACCTCTTCAAAATAATTATTTGCGACATGCAAATTTGAGAGAGAATAAAATTTTTTGTCGGTGCAATGGAAGAATTGTAGTTTCATAGAGGATATGATGCATTTATCGAGGGAGATACTTACGTATTGCACGCGCTATTTATTTATCAAATATTCTATAGGAATGTACATACGTATAATTATAAGTAACGTGTAAATTCAACGTCACATCGAGCCGTGTCGTTGTGACGTCTTTAATGGATGAGTGACGACAGGGAAAATGAAGATCGAATGATGATAGTGTTCTATGTGTTGCTGTAGGCGAAAGGGAAAGAATAAAATGACAGATGAGTAAATGACAATGCTTCATAGTTGAAATGCTCGTGGATTTTGAGATAGTTATATTTTTGATGCTGTGAAGTCAAAATGATGATGGTGTGGAAATATCTACGCTTTGTATCGTTCATGCAGACGCAAAAAAAAATTGCATTGTTCTCTGATAAATTCCACGAAGTAAACTCGCGACAAATCCTGGGAAATAAAAAAAGGAAATGTCACTGTGGAGAGTGTAATTTTTATATTTCAGTTCAATGGATTATAAGATTTAATTTTGACGATCGAAAATCCGTGAAATAGGATGGATGAGATCGTGTGAAAGAGAGCGAGAGAGTGAGGAAGAGTAAAGAAGAGCGGACATAACGTGTCTGGGGAATTCGGAAGGTTTTTATCGCGTTTTTTTCTTCCCACCTATTTCTTCGTTTTATTCTGGGTCGAAAGAGAGTCAAATGTCAGGGGACAGGGACGGAATTCGTGAGGGAAAAAGGAACAACAAAAAAAAAAAGGGGAAATAAAAAATAGAAAGAATAAAATAAAAATAAAAAAATAAAAGGAGAATGAGAATAATGATGAATTGTTGTCGAATAAATTGGAAGTACAGAAATGACAGAAAATTTGTCCAGTGAAACTTCTTCTTTTCACAATTGCGAAAATTTTCATACACTTTTCTCAGTAGTTCAGCAAGTCGTATGAGAATGAATAATGATACGCAACACTACTAATTCGTGGAGCAAAAAAGGACTTCAGATGGTCCAAACCCATTTTCTTCTTCGGGTTGAGAATTGAAGACAGGTCGTAGAAATGGAAAAATTTGAAACATCGTGAGTTCGTGACAAAGATAGACGGCACAGTAGTTATATATATATTGCGAAATTGTTCTTATTTTCCCGACTCAGAAACACATTTAGTGTGGGATTTTTAGCGTAATGAATTTTTTAATACTTTCGCCCGGTGATGAGAATGGGAGATGGAAGGGTTCTGAGATTCCGTAGAAAATGAGTTTTTTGAAGAAATATACTTATTTTGTGTGCGAGTATATGGTCTAAAGGTTTTGGATGAGGGTAAAAGTCGAAAGATATGGGACGGTGAGGGGGAAGAAGAAGATGGAGAGTGTAAGAACGAATCATCAACGGTATATGTATACATATAAGAACGTTGGAAAGTGTTTATCCTTGAGATTGGACGTCCTGAGAGCCATCTTCGTAATCCCCTCGCGGCAATCTCGTAATCCTCCCTATAACTCGTCTCCTTTGCGAGGAAGTGGCGAGCATGAGACGACGAGGACGACGGCGACAACGACGCTATTCTCCCTCCATTTATATATACATGCATGGAGGGTGCATGTATATATATATATATATATATATACATATGTATCGTTATACCCAGAGCTATTGTGTCCAAGACAATATTTTTCATTCATTTTCTCTTCCACAAACGATCACTTTGCGCGCGTTAAAGCGACAGCTTTTACCCATTATGGTACACTTCAATTTTGGGAACTTTAGGAATTTTATTTGGTGATTATTTTGAAGGAGCATTTTATTTTGTAATCTATGGTGAATTTTTTTTTTCTTCAATGACTCCTGATAATTGGCGTGGTGTAAATAATTTGTATTATTGTAAAGAGAGCTTGACGTTGACTTTTGGGAAAATTTTACAGTGAAGCAATTAACTTCTCTTCATTCTAAAATTAAAAAATATAATTTCTAAGTAAGAATTTTGGGATGAAATTGTGATTTGGAATGGGGCTCCAAAACTGAATAATTACCTTCTATTACATATATTCACGAGCACGTCTATATAATGACATTTTTTGCACTTGTAATTTATAGAAAGGTGGAAAATCCATTTTGGAGACAGAGAATTTTTTTCCATTCCTTTTTCTTGTCTAGGTTCACGAATAATAATGGCTCACTGGGCTACGAGCTCCAGGAATATTCCTATGCCCAGGGGGTTGGGTGTCACGCGCAGTTGGACATTGAAAACTATTTAAATTTTCACCAGGCATTATATACTTTGAGAAATTTTTCTCGGTGAGACTTTTTTACGACTAAACGTCACATTCTGCGCAACTTTTCAGTCGCATTCAGGAATTTTCATTGTCTAATCTATGCGGTTGCGTTTATGGTGTGCTGGATGTGGCATCTTCTATCGAAAAAGGGAGCGAGAAAAAAAATTGCCACATTCATAAAACTCATTTCCATTGTGCTGTATTTATTAATGATGGAGAAAGAATATTAATGAAAATATGGCGGAAGATATTGGAAAATAAATTACGATGGGTAATTAAGAAGTGAATAAATATACAAAGCTACGTACACTTTGGGAATAAACCACAGTTTACTTGTCTCTAACGAAAGGTAAACTCTCACTTCTTCAGTGCGTAAATACTCTCGTACTATCCTTGGAGAGACGTTTTGTTTCAGGGAGAATTTTTTTCTTTTATCCTTTTTATTTGCTCGAATTGCGACAATCTTCCGCGACAATGTTATCAATCGACTCGGAGACGTTTTTTTTTGTATACACAAACATAAATATACACTGGTGCAGTGCTCTTGTATAATATCTTGACATATACAGATCACTTATTTCAAGTCCTTCACGTTTTACCAATAAACATAATCATGCATACTTTTTTTTACTTCTATTCACAGAGTGAAATATAAATAGTCTTGAAGTTGAGAGTTCACAATGGAAGTAGTGTTGACTCGTAGAGTTTTCTACGACCTCTTATTCGTGATAATATTTAAAGTTTGTTTGTACAATTTATATATTTCTACGAATTACTTACACGTATAAAGACTCTGCCATTCTAGAACTTTGTGAGTAGTATACATGAAACATTTGTAGCATGGATTTATAACGTGCTGCTATCGTGAAATTTTAATTTATATATGCACTGGGTAGCTGAATTATTGAATTTTGTTCTCGTGAACAGTATGGATTGCTAAGTTTATTTTAAGATCAAAAAATTCTTATACATTCTATTATCCATGATAATATAGAATTCACTGTGTTTCATCAATTCGCAAAAAAAGACCAGAGTATTAGAGTTAAATAATCGATATCTAGATATCGAGATTTTCAATTATGAATAAAGTACATTAAGAACGTGTATAATAAATTCTTACGAGTTTGATGTATGGTAAGAATTAAACATTTCACATTACACCTGGTCGTTGATTTCCAAGAATCAACAATCATTTACCAATTTTCTATTTCAGTTTTTCTACATTATTCCGCTCAATTCATTTTCGATTTTCCAAAGTGAATAAATTTTAATTAAATCTATTACATAAAAAATCTTGAAATTTTTCCACATCTACATCTCTTATTTGCACTTTTCTATGAGAAAATTATTCTATTTATAGCCCTTCATTTGTATAATATGGATATTTGTCTGAATTCACGAACAAATTTTAGATGCATTGAATGATCTTGTGCTTGGCCCTCGTCATTTCTAAGTCAGGGAATGACGTTTCTATACTTCAAAACTAATATTTTATTTATCGGAAAAAGAATCGGGGGAATGGTGTATAGATATTTCCAACACCCTCGACCTCTACTCTGACTATTTCTCCTTTTTTTTTCTTTCTTACCTTCATATATAAATATATATACTATCGTATATACACTACGCCCGCTTTGATGCTCGAAAATCGGTGAATTATTTCTCGCGTAGTACATATATACTCGCAATATACCTTCTTCGTTCTATTCGTTCACGCGCCTTATTCTTCTCTCCATTTTTCTCCTTCAACACGGATGCAAGAGACGATTCATGCAATTCAAGTACCAGCCGACGCTTTGGCAGCTCGAAATAGCGCTTTCTCGTACTTTTCCTCTGTTCTTTTTCCTAAAAACCCGTCAAGACCTACTCACAAAAATATATACAGTTACAACCATTGCCTCTCTCGTTTCGAATACATTTTCTATATACCTCATATATATTCTCAAGCATGTCAAATTATTATTTGAAGTGTGAAACTTTTTGACTTAGAAAAAAATAAACGTAGAATAATAAACACACGTGAATGTTCGTAGTTTTTAGCCTTGTTTTTTAATACTCGAACTTTAATCTCTCAGTTTCGAAGGTATTGACGGCGGTTGCATGTGCGCCACGTGTGATACCGCTAGTCGACGTGGCGACGAAATGTATATACATATATACATACACATTCAGAAATGTCTTTCACACATACTCGTAAGTTCATAACATCCCGTTTCTCTGAAGCGTATTATACTCCTCACGCATTCTTGACGCCTCCAAAAACGGTCGATGCCAAGAGCGAGGCATTTTTCTTCGAAGCCGCCAGATTTATTACCTTCCCTTGAGCGCACTTCTCCACGCATAAGCACATTCAGATACGTTTATAATGTTGTATAGCTGGTAGAGACTGTAGAGATTCTTCTTGTTGAACTTTCGCTCGTTCAATCATGAGAAAATTAATATTTACCGCATGTAAATGTAAGAATAGATTATTCTACGAGAGGAATAAATTGAATTATCATCAGATTGGAAAGTACAAATCAAATTGTTCGTTATTAGTTTGCGTTTGTTGACAACGGACATATTTCATCTACATTGACTTTTCTATTTTCATTTCAATCTATTCGACATATGGCAATAGAATACAGTCAGGATTAAATTCATCGATGTTCAATACTCTGTGACCTATGAATTAGTGAAAAGACAGCAAACCCATTTTTTTAACTTCCAAAAACTTTTTCAACAAATTTGATTCCACATTGTTATTTCAATGAATTTTTTCTTTTATTTTTTCATTGGACATTGCAATTTTTTGCAGGCTGTTTCAACACCTTCACCGCAGTATTCCATACCTTTATATTTATATATCCATGTCAAATTGATTGCCGATAATCAAATCCCTTGCCGTTAAATCAATCGGGTACTCAGCAGTTTCAATACTAATTCAATCAGTGATGAAGACTTGCTCACAGTTGCACGTTCACGTGAATTTATATGTTCGATAACTGAGTTATACGATTTTTACGTTTAAAAATTGTCATCGTTGGTGCACTCAGATGATTTACGACTTTTGTCCGAATGCAAAATATATAAATATTTTTCGTAGGCTTTATTTTCAACTGTGATTCATCTCGTATATGGGTTTTAAATAATTTTTTTTGTCTTCAATTTTTTTACTCCTCTTCAATCACTATATTGGACCGTGAGAATGATATCGATGCTTGTCGTAATAATGACGTAATACAGACACCCCCTATGCGATGTGTATATTTTTATTCATATATATCTCTCATGTTCCTCAACACGTTCTCCAGTCGCGCTCTCGAAGTATCGAATTCCGATGCGGGACATGGGAGGCTGTGAACGCCGCGAAACTGAAACGAACCAGCTCCACCTTGTCGTCATCGTTGACGACAAGAGAGCAATATTAAGTGAGTGTATGTACGAATTGCAGAGCTTCACTGCACATGCACTACGCCACCATTGATTGTGAAGCATCCGTATACGATGAAACAACGAAAAAAAAAAAAAAAAAACCGAATGAATAAATGAATAAAAAATAAATATAAAAATAATTCGATGAAGAATTTTTGTTGTTTTTTGTATCCTCCATTCATTTTTTATTTCGCTTTATATCTGATCCTTCGTTCGCAGTCTCTGAAATTATTTTCATGGCTTATAAAGTGGCTCTTTGCGGTGCAGTGGAGCTGATAAAAATTGCGCGACCATTCGAGAGAAGCGGACATATAACAAGGCAGCGCGCGCGCCACGCAATGCTCTCAAACATCTTGTAGGTCTTCGTATATACACACACCAATGTATGAGACTATATCGTAAGGTCTCTTCTATACAAAGTGTACGAGAGATAGAAGAGAGTTGGGAGAAAAAAAGAACAAGGGGCGCAGACATAACCCATGCCAATATTCTATGGAGGGACATAGGGAATATGTTTCAGGTATAAAACGGCTCATCGTGTGCAAAAACGGGTTGGAAGTTGCGTTTTTTCCTCTTTACTTTGTCTTTTTTTTTTCTTTTATTCTTATTCATTTATTTTTTGGCAACATTATTCGTTTTCCCCCTGATGCTTTTGTCTTTTATGTATGTATATACATGCACTTTAGCTTCTGCCTCACAGTGACCTAGCATGAATTTCTCTCGTATTGTATTGTACTGCGGGCTTCGTGTAATCCGCTAATACGTCGACGACATTGTCGACATTTTCTGCAAACTACGAGTAGCATTATGTGTATATATTTGATCTCGTGGATTTTATGTCGAAAGGTTGCGGTGACGAGTGATGTGTATGCATGTATGCATGGATCTATGTATACATGTACTTGTCTAACTATTCATTTGTGTGCCTCAATTTTATACAGATTTTCAACTGCCAACGAAATTCCTCGACGAATCATTCTGGTTGAGTTGAGGGGAAAAAAGGAGAAGCAAAAATAGCTAGATAAATAAATGAATTTACTTAGTCTCAAAGCATTTTTAGAGTTTGTTGATTTTATATTTTGCATTTCGGGGAAATATTTTATCGTACAGGTATTTATAACTATTCATTTTGTCGTGAAATATTTTCTTGGTCATTATTATGTTTGCAAATTTTTTTTTTCTTCTCTTCATTCAAAAAGTCGTTGCATTCTATTGGGAATTGCAGAAATATTTGTATAGACATTTTTATAGAAAATTGTATGTCGACTATATAGCGTTGTGAATAGGGCATTGAGTATCGGGTAAGAGGTTTAGAAACTTTTTCGACTCGACATTATATATGTACATATATGTAGATGTATACCACGTATACCTCTTTATACAGTAACTTGTCTGAAAACCAGATGTTACGCAGACTATTACCGAGCGCTTTTAGTCTGGTTAAATTTTTTTTTTCCTCCTTTTTATGTGTATATTTTAGGACATGAATGCTTTCTACACTATATAAATATACACGTGTACATTTATGTGTATACAAAGCGACATTCACCAGATGTAATTTTGTATTTCCGAATGATTATTTGAGATTGACAATCTCGTATATTTTATTGACAGAAAATAAATTTTGCATAAACATGAAAATATGCATAGAATAATTCCAAATGCAATTTGATAGAAGTAAAATTATTTTTAGTTTATATTTTACTTATTTTCAGTTCAATCGAGCATTTTATTGAGAGCAACTGGGTCGTTTGCTACTCTCAGCAATTGTATAGTGCAGTGATCAGTAGTAAAATGAGATTGGGATTTCGTAGCGAAAGGGACCGAGCCTCTAGAGGCAAAAAAAAAGGGAGCCATAAAAAGAGAAAGATGAAAAGCAATTCAATCTGCATCAGTATCAGTACAACTACTAAACGAATATTTTCTTCCGTCCTTCATCTTTCCATCTCACTATCGTCCCCATTTTCAATTGACACAAAATGTTTCAAACGATTTCATCTATAAAAAATTTGATTGAATACACAGCAAAAAAAAACAGGCTCTAACATCAGTTCAAAATAGTTTTAGAAGAAATAAATGAAATTGAGTGTGCATGAGAATATACTTTAATAATTATTATTAGTATGAAATTTTTTTTTTTTCAAAAGGAGAAAAATACTGAAGAGAATGGAAAAAAATAAAAATAATCCCAAACATAAGAATTTCACCATATAAATGTAGATAAACATGTGCACATGGATATATAAAAAGATTTGCGCAATCGCGACGAAGATGAGAGGCGGATGATGAGACTTTTTCGTGCTCTACACCTTCAGGCATAGCGCCCGTATACACTTGCTCTTGCTTTCCTCCCCCATCTGCTATATTCCACGTGCAATAACCCACCTAACGGGGCAATGTAGGATAATCGAGAAATTAAAGTTACAGGCGGTGATATCCTCGAGTGGCGGTTAAAGGTGCCACTATACCGTCGTTATTGCACGGCAGCATCACACCACCAATTCACCTGCGTATATATATATGTATATATATATATATACAATCGTCCCTCTCAATTCCGCTAGTGGCAATGCGGGAAATTATAACTTCAATATTCCCACCTACGTTCGTTACATATATACATATATATTTACACGAAGCTTTTTCACTTCCGCTGAAATGTCTCAGGTTATGTTGAGAAATTCCATTTCTCTCTTTACTTCTTTCTCCATCTTCTTTTGGTGCATTTTCAGTGTTCGTTTCTTTTCTTTTCTTTTTTTCTCTTCTTTTATTCTACTTTTATTTCGCCTAAAACTACTACTATTATTTCTCACTTTTATACCACGGGTTTATATCTCTTTCACACAATGAAATAATGTATATTTCACGTTGGAGAAAATGTTCTTTAACGCTTAAGCTTTTGATCTGGCCATTAGTTCATCACCGTTGTTTTTATACTGGCATACTATTCTAGATGGATTAAATTCATTTCAATTATTATTATCACATTTTTCTCTTCTTCGTGTTTCTTATTTTATGTTTCATTGTGGAGTGATATGAAAATTAATGTTACGGTTGTTTGAGAAATTGTGAAATGACAAATCTTGCAAATTTTCACAGTTTTATTGTCATCCAGAATTTATGAATAATGTGGAGTTGAGGAAAGTACTGAAATAGGTTGCAATATCATTCCTACTTGGTATAAATTGTATGGAGGAAAAGTATGTATATAAAAAAAAATACTATAAATAAATTCAGGACGTTAATTACATACATAATAGTTTTTTTCTGTATTACTATGTTTTCATATTTAGGTGAACCCGCAATGTATGCTCGTGTGTATTTTAATTATGAAACAGTCAATGTCGTTTTAATTCTCTCAAAATAATTGCGACTCTATGAAGAATGAAGTTTTTCTGAAAAGAGTCGACAATTTGCAGTCAGTCCCTTTACCTTGCATAATATTTTTCTTTTCAAACAAGCCTCATTTCGAAAAAAAAAAAACCTAAGTTTTTCAAATGAACATTTAGTATTCATTTATGACATTTTCATTAGCAGAATAAATTTTATTTATAACCACACACGGTTGTCAACACAAGAATGAGGGCGGAAACATGTATATTTATATATATATGTAATTTCATATTGAACGTAGATTTAAAAGCTGCGGAGTAATTAGTTTCTCCCTCGCGTATAATAGACGTAGGGGATTTGGGTTATATTAAATCTTTTACATGCGCCTGATGTATACCCTTATGATGGTTGACATATACACAAAGTGTAGGAGAGAAATATTCACGAACATTTACGAATTTATGGATAATAATGGTGCGCGTTAACGAGGGAGAACTTGGTCCACCACGTTCAACATACGTCACCTACACATTTAATCCTGGTTTATACTGAGTAATACGAGAATGGAAGAGGGAAAGCAAGCGAAATATATGTGAAGTAAATTTATATGTAGCATTGGGTTAATGTCGATGCTTTTGTTATTCACTATTGATGATCACGTACTATATTTTTGCATATAAATATAAATATATTTTCATATAAATTTAGTTTATATTCCTCAGCGGGGCGTGTGCGCTTGATGGCTGGAATGCCCACCTTGTTAATAGGTTTTTAGAAATTGCCAGCGGCACGGAGATGCATCTAATAGCTTCGCTATAATAGCTCTGCCTCCACAATTCTGTGCGCGTTGCCGAAGTTGTTATACCAATACACGTATGTGGTTTCTAGGGTATATATTTATATATTTATGTTGAGTGTAGATTTTGCAGACACACGCGAACTAGTTGAGTGAGAGCATATAGATAGTGAAAAGAAAAGCTCCAACATGGGTATATATATAGCATATAGATATGAATGAAGAATAATTAATGCCGACGAAGTGAATATACCGGGTTAAAGCTTCGCAGCGGATGTAGTACACATATACATAATATATATATATATATATACATATATATTTAAAACCGTATGCATATGTGATGGGAGAAAAAACAACGGATGTTCCATAGTTGAGAGAAATTAAATTGGTTCCGACTACGTGGACGTGTTTATATGTACGAGAGTATGTAAGAGTGAGTATGTGGGAGTTTGTGTATGAAAATATTAATATATATGAAAAATGGCCACTTAAGTTGAGGGTGGGATTGTGAGTGTAGTTGGCGTGCGCAATGTCTGCCCTATTAACTCTTTTTGTTTTTGTGTTGTTCATTCTTTTATATTAAATTTTTTTACATTGTATTTTTAGTTTTTATGTTATTTTATAGTGTGAAAATAATTCAGGTCATTTAATTATTTATTTATAGAGATGTGTACTGGTTGTTAGTTACTGATATTATGTGAGTTTGATATATTGAAGAGAATATTTGGTGACTAGATATAAAATTAGTAATTAACGCAGTGAACAATGATGAGATGGAGATGAATTCTAGTCCAGTGTATAAAATCAATTACGTAAGGATAGGCAGTGGTTTGCATCTGACATTGCAGTGAACAGGTACAAACTTGAGCATAGGCATCGAGCACAAGCAATAGGATTCCTCTATATAGCTCGACCAATGGGATTACGTTGAGTCGGCGTAATCTGGGAGCGATGACCCGGTCTGTGCGCCCTAAGGCTGCTGTTGCCCTTCTCCGCAATAGAGGTATTACTATCTATAATAGCTACTAGGAGCTCAAGGTAATCGTGAAACGGCCAAGAGAGTACGCGCGAGTTGATAGCTTCTGTAGACCGTAAATGGTTGCGGAGAATCGTACTTGGTCTTACATGTATGTATATATACATATATATATATATATATATAAATTTATCTATTCCAAACACTCAAAAATGGTTTGCTCCGGAATTTTTCTTTCTTTCATTTGTATACAATGGAAATTCGGTGATTGGTAATTTTTGTTAGTTAAATTGGAATATGGGATATGATGGAATTGTAAAGATGATGAAGAGGTATTATGTTGGGAGGAAAATGGAAGTTTACCACTGGTATTCAAAAAAATGTTGAAAGTATGGTAAAATTGAAGTAGCAATTACAGCGAGTGAGTTTTATATCCATTTGGTCAGCGGATAAATGTGAGAGTTATAAAAATTGAATAATTCTAGCAAAAAATTCCATTTCATCATCATTCTTGTATGGAAATAAAAAGATTCACAGTAAGTGATTTTTTCCATGCGGTGCGTGAATATTCACTAGCCACATGCAGTGGTATAATCCGATATTCAGGATTTGTTGTTGGTATTTTTTTCCACTCACTTGGATATGGTTTTATTGCCTCATTTTTTATTATGACATGGTAGACAAATTTCTACTTTTGATGATTGAATCCTAACAGTTAATTTATCGTTTTCGATGTCTACATTTAGTTTTGCTTTTTACTGATTACATATAACTGTGCTCGTATAAAAAATAATATTACATATATATTCATGCACAGTTGGCCTGAAAACAATCTGCTTTCTTCTATTGTTATTCAAATTTTATCTGTATTCCATTTGATATTATGACACCCACAACTGTCACAACTCTGAATCTCAAAGAACACCACATTCTCTTCTGAGATAAAAATACATTTCTATGAATACTGAACTTAATTTAATTTACACATAGAAACATATTTATGCATCATTTTTGTCTTGCTCCATCAATCTAATACATATATATATATTAAAATGAAAAATATTGATGTTCCATCCTGAGCATGCAGTTGCTGATAGAATCCATCGTAAGCTAAAGAAGATGAAGCACAGAGGCGACATCAAGCGAAACCGGTTTGAACCGTTGATCGGTAATATACAAGCACACACAAAATACAAATGTGTATGTGCGTATACGTTGCTTCCAAGCGCGAGAAAGTACAGGGAGCAATGTACGAGGCTACGATTATCTCCATGTCTCAAGCACATATGTGTCTGTATTCAAGTGTCAGCGAGTGTATGAGTATTACATATATATACAGTAGACAAATCTCGTTGGTTTACCTACTACAGTGTAATAATTTTCCAGCTACATGAAGTAACAGTAATATTGTGAATGGTCATTTCGACAACACAGCATAATTGTCTCTCGAATTTTTTCGTGAATCTAACAACTCTCTTTCTCCCACTCTCCCATTTTCCCGTGAGTATACTCGGAAAATTCTGGTTTTAACCTGTTGCCTCTGCTCTTGACACGTTAATGGATGATACACATTCTACGGAATATAATATACATATATATATGACATGTATACATTGTAATGCAACTGAACAACTTCTGGTTTTCCTGTTTACATGCATACGACAAAAGTATTTTTATTATCATGTGGCAGAGTTGTGTGCACATGAGTAGAGTAAATGTAAAATGAAAAATAGAATAGAATAATAATAATAAGAATAATAAAAACAGAGAATATTACCATGCGAAAGGGTCGACGCGTTGTTTGGTCGCTTGGCTGACTGATGAACGTGCCATATTCTTCAAAACGTGCGTCACTATACCACGAAGTCAAATATTATTCGTATATACATGTATAATAAATATGATCTTAGAAAGCCGTCGTATGGCACGTATAGTCATATGTAAAAGAATAATATAATGTAGAGAACCTTAAAACCCAACGACATTTCAACTTCCGGTGTGTGCGTGTTTGCATGGTTGTATAAGTGTGTAGGTGGTGAATGTTTTGTATATGAATAGTTGGTTTTGGGTCTTGAGCACGCGGTCTGCAGATGTCGGACCCTGTGTTTAATATTTTTGTATTCAATGTGCGTGCGTGCTATGGAGCTTTTCGTTAGCCTTTTTCTTCTGTCTTGGTTGTGTGTGCCCTTTCGTTGCCTTTTTTTTCTTCCCCCCTATCTTGCTTTCATCATCGACATTGGATTCTCGTTCCTTCGATGTGCCAGCTGAGGCGCGCGCGTCAAGAGGTCATATGATGAATGTATGAGCTCGTGGCATTGCTGTTGGCGCGAGGTCCATTGTCCTAATTTTTTCATCTCTTCTTCTCGTCGTTTTTTTCTTTATATTGTCTTGTCTTGAGGTTGATGTGATGAAATGTATATGCATATTGATGTTACAGGTAGTGGTTGTGGTGGTGAAGAATGGAGATGAACTAAAAACTCATCTTGGTATTTGGTTAGATGTTTTTTTTTCTTTTTTTATTAAGATATATCATGTCATGAATTTAATTTCATTGGTTATCTTGCAAATGTCTGTTGGGCGTGAATATATTGATAATATTCTGCTTGTTTTTCTTACTATTTCAATTTTTTTCTGTCGGCTATTCGAATAGAAGAAAATAGAGCGTGATATAGACACCGCAGGTTTACATTGTATATATGGTGTGTGAGATAGTATGGTAGCGGCAAAATGATCATCTCAGTTGGTGAGATTGGGAGAAAAATTAGAGAAGAAAGCAGAGAAAAAAATATGACAGTTACATAGGCGTCATGACGTGTCACATATCTTAAGATCGTTCATAGTTTTAATCCTCGGAATGAGGGCGAAGGGTGAGGCTGGTAGGTGACAGGCTTATTCTATATTTTTATGTCACTCAAACTATCGTTCTGTCTCGTTCTTTCTCTTGCCTCATCTTCATTCCACATTTCAACTCTTTTTTTCTTCTGGCTAGGATTAAATGTGTCCACAAAAATACGTGATTATACATTTGCAGTTGAGAATGTCATAAAATTTTTGACATATAATGGAATTATTGTGAGGATGTTTTAAAAGATTCATCTTATATTTTGGTGGGAACAAATCAAATTCTTCTGAGCTTTTCATTCACTTGTCATTTTTACTTTTGATACGTTCCAGATAATTATAAAATTGATAAATTGTTATTGTCATTTTGAAAATTAAAAATTCCTTCGGTAAGCCGCATAATATAGACAATTATAAATGGAGATATATATATGAGTACTTTGGATCACGCGTAAATTAATTTACTTAATAATATGAATTGCGCAATATCAAAATGAAATCGTGGGTCTGTACAAATGATACGAATTGTAAAAAATTCCCTGGCGTGTCTGCCTCATTCATTCAATGAATTTAACCCATGTCTGTATGTGAACTTTTCTATGTACCCGAACATATATATCTATATGAACAAATACACACACCTATATGAAGGCGCAACATATAAAGTGCGACACGACGGTTAATGTCTGGACATAAATATCGGAACTCTAATTGGCCCGGGATAAGCACGCACGCACACGTGCTGCACGCATTATTTCTGGCGGGCCATACCATCGAATTCGTAATTATGCTTTTAATTGAAAACGTGGTGCGCAGCCTCCATCAGCAGTAGACCATGGAATTCCATGAATGTATATGCATATATATAGCCCGCGGGTCATCGATGAACGTTAAGTTGAGTTATGTGAGTTTCAGGACACATCTGTATATGCTCAAAAAAAAAAAATAATCTCTCTCCCGTTCATCTTTTTAGTTTACTCCATTGCTCGTATTTACTTGGTAATATGTACGTAGACTCTCTATTGGGCCCGCCCGATTCCATTGCATTTTTCTTATTTTCTTTTTTACTCGCCCTTTTTCAGCAACGACGAAAATACACATGACCTCAACCAAACAAATCCCGACGCCGCACACCGAATGTCTGGTGCTCGCGCCAGTTCAGTATGTGCTTCATTTATTTTTTTTTTTTTTTCTATCATTTTTCCTTTTTCATTTCGATGCTTATTTCTCTTTTCACCATTTCAAATATAGCGAGCACTCGGTATTAGCTTCCTCTATATGAAGCGCAAATAAGCTACGGTGTGGTGTTTGTTGGTGAACGGATGTGCGATATTTCGCCAATGCACTTTTCTATTTTTACCATATGCCCTCTTATTTTTGGTCATTTCTCCTCACACTTTATATTTACTTGCATGGTTATGCCAAGCTTCTTTTATTTTTTATATTATCTATTCTATTATGTTTGTTGAAAAGGGTATGGCTGTGATGTTGACTAGAAATTTTCGGGGTTAGAATGGAGAGTTATAAAATTGTCCATACAAATATATCGATCTAATTTAGGTTGCGATTTATTCAATAATTTTAACTATTGTAAAAGATTTATCTCCACCGAAGAATGTTTCAATCCCATTTGGTCTCAGTTCAGGCTATTTATGGTGTTTGGATTATCGGTTGAATAATACATATCGTATAAAAATAGTTGAACTTTAAATTATTTCATCTACACCAATATAGAATAAAAGTGTTCCTATGTGGTAGAATCGAACGAATTCTGACATATTTTATCCGCGTATAAATAGTTCGAAATTACCTTATATTAAAACAAAAAAAAAGATTTCATATCATGAGATAATTCTCATTGTCTTGAGTTCAAGTCCTGTGGATTCTCTCCATGTTGATTAATTATCAAATGAAACGTCGAAAATAATCCTGTCACAAAATGGCTTTTTATGATCTCCGTGAAGTTTCTGTTCATTCATTATGCAAAAATATTTTATTCTTGGCTTAAAATTATCTAGAGGATTGAAGAAAAAACCCCATAAGCCCCAGTTTCTCCGTAGCGAATCAATAAAAATTGCAGCGATGAGTTAATGGATTCTCTGTCTTCTGCATCCATCAAATAATTCCAGTTTCCTTCGTATGTACATAAATAAATACAAGTCAACGTATCCAAACATAAACCAAAACGCAAATAGCTATTCATGTGCGCGTGTTAATCAAACATATGATGACTTACGCTCGTTTATCTTAGAAGATACACCCATGAAAACACCACCCTCACTTCAGTCGCGCCACCACAGTTAATATAAACTCGTCGCGGGACGAAAGGGACACAGACAAAGTGAAGAAGAGTAGACAAGGAATAGGTCATTGAACTGATTGGATACAGACTGTGTGGAATCTTAATCGATATTCACTCGCGCAAGAGTGAGAGAAGCTTGATTGATTCAGTATTGTAATTACATTATTGAATTTCACATACACACAACACTTCTACATCATTCACTCCCGACTCTATAGTCAATAAATCTATCTATATACACTGTAGATACACAAATGATCACACATAGATTTTGCTTAACGCGTATTTTGGCCGGTAGGTTAAATTAAAACCAATGTTTGCTTACACATATTAATTCATTATTATTGTTATTATCCTGGTTCACCATGTGAATCGATACGTGCATACAGATTACAAATAATGTATTCCCGCCAAATATCCACTCTCATCAAGCTTGATGTCACCGCACATATTGAAATATTTAATTAGATAATTAACCATTGATACACAAAACAATATTTTTGTTTAATGAAATTTTGGATGGTTCTCCCTTGATTCTTTAATTTTACATAATTATGAAAGATATAATGAAAAATTGTTATCATGAACGTTCTTATGAGTCGGGAATTTTTATTATTTAATTCCTGGCAGAGTTACAAGGGTGGATATTTATATTGGGGGTATGGCATGCGACGAAATGAGTCGGAGTATATAGATAGAAGGTATATAGTTGTGCATGTAGATGTATGTGTGTATGTATAATGTTGTATATATTTTATATGTTTAGCTATACGTAAAGGATTTAGTGCGTCTGCCTCGGCCAGATTCGACGAAGGAATTCCGGTGGACCCATGGATATAATATACCGCAGCTAAACGGGCAACGAGAGTTCTGCTATATGCACTCTCTATTTTCTGTTTTTTTCTTTTGCTTCATTCTCGTTCCTTCCTTCCGTGATGTTTTGAATAGCGCCGCCCAACATAAACATTTGCGCCATATTAACGGCCCGTGAGAACACAACCCGGTTGGCTTAATGGCGCCGTAGGAAATGTGCAGTTATCCAAGTCCGCGCACTCCCTTTTATATTTCCAATTTTTTAAGTTTCTTGTTGTTGTTTTTGGTTTTGCTTTTCAATTTAACATTTCATCAGTTTCTATTTTTTTCATTGTTATAATAATTGGGCTAGTGGAATAATAAGGGTAGATGTTTGCTTATGGTTGATTGTTTTGGATTGTGATGGAATTATAATTTTGTCGGGAATTTCATAAATTACTTGCATGGAAAAAGAATTTTGAAAATAGATGAAAGAGCAGTGAATCTATTTGTGTTATGGATGGGAAAAAATGCAATAAATGATTTAAAAAAAGTGTAGGATATTAAAATGAAAAAAAGGGAAACGAAAAATGCCTGTTCCTGACGTGATGTGATGTAGCCTTAGGTATACAGGACAAATACTGCATATTTACTCGCATGTAATATTCGATATTGTTTTTTGGGGGTGGCGCTTGTACATCGTTCACAAAGTTCTTTGAGTCGACAAAAATTCGCTGTAGCTTCTGTGTAAACGATGAAAAATACTCTCAGTGACAGGTGATGGTATATATTTGTTCGTGGTAGTATATTTCACGCATATGCATATATATATCGAGGTGAATGATTTGAATGTCACGAAGTTTTAATCAAAAGTTTTCATCGACCCGTCACTGCCATATTCGTTGAGCTCTCTCTGTTGAGAATAAGGGTCGGGGCCGCGTATATACAATTAAAAGAAAACAAAATATGTTATGTGTCGATCAACGTTGTAATTGCTCATATTCTTGTACAAATATTGAGTGCTTCGTGATTGTAATTTCGGATTTTTATACTATTTTCTTTATTCACTGCGTCAATATTGTGCTGTTGTTAATTTCACATTGCTTAAGGGGAAAAAAATGTAATTGTGGACTGTAATATTATGCTCGATGCTGTTATTATTATTTCTCATCAATTCTTCAAAATTTTGATGATGGTGGAATATGTTTTAATTTTCATTTCAACAGAGATTGTTGTAATTAATATGAAGTTATTGTTGAATGGATGGAATTATTTATGCTTAAATGAATGAAAGTGATCATTTCAAACGTCAAACTTTGTAGAAAGTTTGTGGCGTTAATGTTTGTGATTTTGCATAAAGGAATGATAGGCAAAGCTTTATAATGAAAAAAAAGTAATGCAGCATAATTTTTTATTCATGTGTTTATTTGGAAAGCCAGCGAGCACAATGTGCGATATTCATGTTAAAAAAATTATGGTATGACCTTTTCAACAGCCTATGTGTGTACATGTCCATTTGAATAATTTTTCTTTTCTTTCATTTATGTGGCAGATATAATGAAAGGTGTAAAGAAAAAGTTGCGCTTTGTCTACAATATATGCTATGTGTATATACGTTTGGTAGGAAAAATTTGCGGAAGTTGAAAGATGGTGGTTGTAGGGTGTGTGCTATACACTTTCTATGTATTTACGTTCAATATTTTCTGCGTAGTTAGCACCATCATGACCTGGGGCTTCTTCGAATCGATTCACACAAAGATGTAGCGCATATATATTCGAATGTGCATACTGTATGTATATATGACTCGTAATTTCATTAAATTTTCATCTTTGCCCTCGTCCTATTTACTGCAAACTGGGTGTTATATTATTGCTATAAGTCAACTTATAATGATATTTTATTCTACGTCATAAAAAAAATATCCAAACATTTTTCCATATTGAAAGACACTACGATAGTAGAGTTTTTTTCTTATGAAGAGTAATAAATAATTTATGAAATATGTTTGTCCATTTTTAGTATATAATTAATCTTGAACTATATATATAAATGACGGAATTTAACAGCGAAATATCTCAAATGCGTCACACGCCCTATTAATCTAGATTGGATTTTACCTAAAAGGTATTTCTTAATTAATGGACTCGGGTGTTCATACGTATTTTTAAGAGGTACACAGCACCGTGGGCGAGCGGTAGTAGCAAATGGAGTGTGGTTGAAGCCCAACCCTTGAACCTTTTTCTAATTAATTTTTTTTCTCTTTGCATTTTTTCTTTCTTCATTTATTTTTCTAGCCATATAATCTTGGGCCTACCATTCGCAGATGCGAATACGATGCACTCTTGCAAATTGCTTTCGTACATGCGTTCTAAACTCGTCAACACTTAAACCGGTTTCTGTGAGCAAAATTGAAAAAAATAAAATCCTCGACGGCCCTTGTATGATATCTTTCATCTTTTTTTTTTTAAAGCCCTGAAATTCGAGTTCTGCCTTCGAGGCAAAATAGTATGAGATAATTATCAGGCTAAATTCTCCGTATTTGCACATAATTAATACGAAAATTTTCGATAACAAATTGCTAATTATTTTTTAATGCTCAACACCTTCAATTTCACTCTAATATTCAATCACCTCAAACTCAGATATTTCCACATTATTCTCTGGATTCAAACTCCTAATATTTTTTTCAACTGCATTTATGAATATACTCACACGACGCACATCGCATACAATTCACTTGGCCTTCTCTCTTTATTTTCTTCATTCTCCTCCTTCATTTTTGCGATTCTCACATTCGTTCTCTTTGTGTCACGGTGCACGCGCAGGTGCGGCCACAATGCGCACCCACCATCATATACCCAACACCAGACGGTATTCAATGAGACGTTGACGACACTTTATATACACATATACTCCAACACATACGAATATTCATGCGCATAGTAAGTACGCGACGTGCCGGTACAAGACCGGATGCGGGAATGGACTGGTCGAGACGATATATACCTTCATCTCTACAAGAATAAAAATGGTCGTGGGAGTGAGAGACACCGCAAAACTCTTTCACCCAAAGGGCCTTAAAGAGCGTCAGGGAGAAAAGAGTGAAAAGAAAGTAGGAAAAAAAGAAAAAAAACAATAAACGCAAGCGTTGGCGAAATAAATAAATATATCTGCATATACATCACACAAATATAGGTCGAATGGGATAAGAAAAGAATGAATGTGCGTTGGGACTTGATTCGCAAACCTGTGGATGAAAGATCACATTTTTTGTACCCAAACACACACACACACATATATATATATATAACATTCTGGACGTCTAAAAATAAATATAGAATAAAAATAATAAGACAAAGAAAACGAGACATGCACAGTACAAACCCAGAAACGATCCAAAGTCTTTGCTTTATTATATAATAAATACATATATATATATATATATATATAAACCGATGCTATGTGTTCCCATCAGGGCTCCATTATTTCACCTATTTCGTTTATGGAACTGCTCTCCAATATAAACATATATATTTCCACAATGCAGCATAGACGAGCAACCATTCTTTAATAGAGTTCCACGCAAGAGTGCAATTCAGTTCGCAATTCTTTTTATCATATATACCTGAAGCTCTCTTTGTTTTTTAGGTTACTGCGAATTTTTTTCTACTTGATATTCTCTTTCTTCTTATATCTCTCATCGTTCCCGCTATATATATATGTACACACGAACTACCTCCTCCATCTCATATGATTTCTTCATCTTCATAATGCACTCGCTTTTGTCTGTTCGGGTGAAGACACTCCCGCAGGAATATGGTATATAATATATAAAAGTGTAGTGTACGATAAAGACGTCGGCATTGGGGAATCGCCTTGCCAGGTGACGGATCGTGATCACGTCAATGTGCATAGAGCGATATTAAAATTGTGAGCATATATAAACGTGAGTCTGTGGATTCGTGTCTGGTGCAAAGAAGAGGTTTTGAGGGCTGACTGTGCAGCGTGTCTAGACGCGTCTATACGTATAGATACTTCTCTTTTCTAGCCTGTTCCTATATACATCAACATTTTTTTTCGTCTTGTCTTACCCCATCATATCATTATTCTTACTATTCGCTCTTCTTTATTTTTTCTTTCTATATTCGGATTCTTCCCTCTGAGTAAAGTCAATATATACAGACAGAGACGTTCAAGTATATAGAGACACGCCCGAAACGTTTGACTTCCGATCTCGTTTCTTGATATTTTTTTTTATTTTTTCATCTCCCATCTCACGGTGATATTACCTATATGGACACCAATTTTATATATAGAAAAAGTTATATTGCGTGGCTTTTGATCTTGGAGAAACAAAAATTCAATTTAGACACAGATGAAAATTAGGACCCCAAGCAGTGAAGCATGTCAACCTCAAATTCTTCGAGGAACTACTTGTGCGATGCAATTGGGCGCTTTACCAAATATGTGAAGGGGTGTATGTGTTTGTGCGTGTGATGGTGGTGAGTTATGCGAGATAAGAGCATTTGGTTGGAGTCAAAACCTCTGCTAAGAGAATATTGTTACATCTTGCCAACTAGTTACAGGTTGAAACACTACTACTGTTACTGTTGCTACTATTACTATCTGATATTATATACCATAGCTTATTTCATCGTATTCCTCAGCGTCTTTGCTCATTCTTTGCGCGCCACAGGATTGTGCTCTCAATTAAACCAGGAATTCAATTTGCCAGTCTTATAGAAGGCGGATGGAGTGATTGAGAGAGGGGTATTTTTCCTTTGAACGTTTTAGTGAAGGGTGCAACGCTTTGGTCTATGGAACTATTTTCCCTGAAAGCGCCACCCTGAGTCTTTTGATAATGCGTTTTATCTTGCTTGAACAAGCACGATCAATCTTGCTTGATTCAAGTTGAAGTCTTCTTCATTCTGTGTATTATTTTTTTTTGTTGCGCCATCATATATTTCATTCTCATGAATCTATTCGAGCTTATAAAATGTTTGAGAAGTATAAAACTTTGTTCACGTATTGGCATTTCGGGATATTGAATGTTGTTCGTTTTTTTTTTTTTCCTTTCTTTGTTTGTTCCTTTTTCCTTTTTATTGCGATTTTCATATAAATATTCTGTTATACTTTAGATTAGTTTTGAAAGTGGCGATAAATATCGAGAATGAATAAAATAATACTTGGATGAAAAACGTAGTTCTTAAATTTTTCATTCGATATATAAATTGGTCGTACGTTTCATGCTTTGCACAGGTGTATGTATGATACAATCTTGAGAAACGAATGCGACTACTCAAAAGCTACAATATCTCTACGGTGAATCATTGTCGTAGGTAATACAAAAGTATACAGGGTACACCAGAATTATTTGGTTGAGAGTGAATTGATAAGTTTATTCCGGATTGGAAAGTATCAATTGCGTTAATTATTCACATTTTACTGTTTGGACAATTGGCGAGAGAATAATATGAGGTCCATTTGTGTTTTCTCTGTCTGGATGGTTGGGTTTTTCAATAGCAACTACATCGATGTAATCGACTTTCAATGAAAGAATAATTGAATTCGAGTGTTACTCAGTGTTTAGAATAATCCATGAAATTCTCTTCATGATTGAAAATGGTTTTCACATCTTCGTAATCATTCTCGCAACCTTAATTCCAAAACAATTATTTTCACTTCTGGCAATAACGAGAAAATCTCACAATAATGGTACACCCTGTACAAGTATATACATAAAGCTTTTTCGCAACTGTTCTCATTGTAATTTTTTCATATTCTCTAATATCACAACTTCTTCACTTCTGTCACTGTCAAAAGAAGCGAAAATATTCTTTTCTTCTATCTCTTCTTTCTCATATCAACAAAATATTTTCTCAGTAAAATGGAAAAGTCCATTAGGGATTCGAGAAACCCACATATATATATATCACACATGAAACTAGCTTTGAAAAATCTGTAATTGAAAGTTGCATTCATGTTTACATTGTAATATATATATATATATATATATGTATACAGATTGTATAGTGAATACAAAAGCTCCTTCACGTTCAGACATATTTTTCTCAAAGCGTCTTTACTTTACACACATGTATCCACATAAGTGTACACTATATAGTCACATCATGTAGACACTTATCCACGTCCGAGGTGCACTAGAAGGACCTCCAAAGAGTACCTCCATACAAGTGGTCTATTGCCCCCAAGGAGAAGCCACGAAAAATTTTTGTTCGCAAGCTAACCCGCACGTCTCTGGTTCTTTTCGATACCCGTCTTCGCATTTTCCTTCTCATCTCTTCGTATTATGTACACACCATCCACTAACGCACACCAATATCAAACCATATACACATCATCAAGTGTGAAAAGAGACTAGTGCGAAGCTTTCTGTAACAGAAGTGGATTTTTCTTTCGTTGCAACAGTTATATAGATGAGAAAACGATAGAAAATGGAAGAAAGCTAAATTTGTCGCGACGAGCACTAACGCAAGTGTCAGATAACAACCATACTAAGAGACAGCCACGTAGATTGCGACGTAAAGTGAGAGAGGAGAAGGAAGAAAAAGACCGATCCCAACTGCTCTACCATCATGTAGATAAGAAAATGGTAGAGAAAATCGTACGCGCGCTCGAGTGAGGATAAAACCAACGTGCTGATGATCATTTACTCAATGTATTTGTATAAAGGGTCTGCATGTATATGTATATATTTGAACAGCTTTTCTGTGTGTTCAAGCATCTTGCCTTTATCACCACTTTGTCATCCGTAAAGACATGCGGCTCATCATCGCTATGTGGATATATTGGCCACGTCGATAGGGAAAAGGACAAGTGAGATGAGAGACGAAGAGACGATGGTGTAGTCGACGCCAAGGAAATTGAAATTGATAGCTGTTGGCGACTTGCCGGTGTGGAGGCATTTGATTTGTGGCGTGACTCTCCCTGATACACCCTCGACCTATCTTTGCACGACCCTCTTTACTCCTCCTTTCCATCTATATCTAAATATATATATATATATGTATCACAACGATCGCTCGCTTTATATGGCCCCCACATGGTTACGCGACCATGACTTTCACGTGCGTATATCTATACCCAATCTTTGAGGGTCAATCACAAAATTGATGCCCGCGCTATTTTTTTTATATTCCGCTTTCTATCTATGATATACTAAAATGTTATCTAGAGTCTTTATCTCGAGTGTATGAATGTGTATATGCGAAGGGTTATGCATAGAGAGATACTCCAATGTAAAAATGTTGTATATGAAATGAGTAAAAACATGTTACTGATGTGTATGAATATGCAGAAGGAAGTTTGGAAATTGTTAGAGCCATAAGATCTGACAATAGTAGTTTTATTTTTCTGAGATTCGTTGTGGTATCAATGGATTTATTTCATCCTGATGAGAGTATGGAATTAGTATTATTAATATTAAAAGATAAATTGGAAGAATGAGATGTACTTTTGGTCGAAAAAAAGCTGTAATTTTAGTACGATAGAATATTGAATGAGAATGAGTATTGATTGAATGTTCTTTAGCTATATAGAAAATGTGTGTGGGCATCTGTATAGTGTGGAACGAAATGAACATTTGATGTGGCGTTTCAATCGACTCTGAGTTTCCTTCTCAATGAACTAATTCAAAGCCGCGTGAATTTAGCAGCATCCGTGATATCTAACGCTTCGGATTCGTGATGCGGTTGAGGCAATTACGCAAACCGAAAGGGCGTTTGACATTCGATGAACGTGGGGAATGAGAGAGATAGGAGAAACGAACTGAGAGTTAACTGTATTTCTGGTAAATATACGAATTTATTTGGTCCGGTAGAACGGCTTTATCATCCGGACATTTGATTTCCCTAACGGCATTTGAGTAAATGCAATAACCTGTTCTGACAAGTAAAAAGCTTGAACGAAACAGAGACGAGACTTTGTTGTTTTTACTAGTGTCTATCTCACTATTATTTTATTAGAGTCAATAGACAGTGTAGTTAATGAATGCTGATAATTATAAATGTGTAGGCAGATTTTTGAATCGAATATGAATTGAATTTTATTGTTTTCGCCAAACTTCTGGCTAAGAATGAAAAATGACATATCAGAAGTGACGGATAAATTGATAGAATTCGTTTAGTGAGACTGAGACAATTGCTAGTCTTGTGGTAAGATAGAAAAAAGTTATAACACACAGAGATATGGAGTCAGAGGGAGAGTTGACCCCTCGTAACTACTGACGATTTATATCTTTGAGTAACAAAGTTCAATTCGCTCATGTGTTTTTTCGTTTTTTTTCGTCACTGAATTTTTTCTTCAGCTGCTTTTTATAATTTGTTGTTCTTTATGTGTTTGCTTGTAGTTGGGAGATTGATTGCTCGAGATTCACGTGATGGCAGATATATGTGAGTCTATTTTTATGTATTCTTTTGTTTATGTTGATCATGAATATTCACACTTAGAAGAGAGAAATATTTCGATAAATATATCGTTTTTTTCTTTTCATTCTTTTTAAAAAAACAATCATTTATTGTTACAATTTATAACTCAAATTTGGGGTATAACAATTTGTTGAATTGTGATGCATGAAGGCAACAGAATGAGATATTGCAACAACAAATATTTACCACATTTTTTCATGAGTTCATGTTTGATGAGTTTCAATAGCACATTTTCGTTCTTTCTTTTTCTGTCATAAAACTACTTTAATTATAATTACAGTGGTTTAACGTGAACGATTTAATGCATGACAAATATATCTCATTTACTTTATTTTGTTACTGTCACAAGTCAACAAGTATGAAAACGTGACGTGCAAAAGTTGAAAATATCTGTATGAAGTTTAAATCCAGATATTGGCTAAATGTTTGCATGGGATTTTTTTCATCACGCTCTCTGCAATAATAGGATTTTCAGGTTACGACGTGAAACAGATGGAACGAAATGAAAAATAACAATCATAACAACGATAAAATAATGATATAAAATATAAATTGAATGCATATCTTTCACCAAGTAAAATGTAAAATAGAAAAACATTACAAGAAAGTTTAGAAAAAAAGTAGAATATTATAAAAAATCGCGATGAAAATCTCCTTTCTTTGCTTCTCGCAGATATACAAAATTTATGAAACAAAAAAATTGTCCACTTCATATCATTCACGTGGAAGTTTATATAGATAATAGGTGAATGCTGTTAACGTGAATATAGCCAAAACTTTATTAGCATAAATTGTACTGCGGTTAAAATGAAACACTATAACACCTGACTTTTACAGCCAACGTTTATCGCGGTATATCTCTACGCAAACTCCTGAATATCACAGTATAATGTTACGTGTGCTGGCCATATGAGAGTCAATAAAGACACTTGTGAGTGTGCTATATAAACTTATAGTATCATATATGAAGATTTCATATGTATGCATAGGTATATGAGCACTACTGAATGCACATCTACATGTATTCGCATGTATATCTATTGTATTTCAATGTGCAATTTGAATCTATTTTTTCATAGCCCCAATGAAATCTTTTTTTATGCATTTTTCTAACTTTATATTTCCACTTGATCTCACGCCCATCACAATTATTTTTCATATTTTTCATTTCTTCTCTATAAGAAAATTTAAATGATAGGGATTTATCAGTGGAAGAATTTTTATAATTGTAAAAATAAATTATAAATGAATGATACATTTTTACATAATTTTCCATAGCATTGATAATATTTTCTCAATGAAATTATGCGCAAAACCACATAAACATAAACAAGAATATTAATGTGAATATTTGTCTCGTGGGTGTATACAAATATTAGAGATATTCGTTGGTGGAAGGGAACGCAATATAATTTATTTAACAAAATGGACCTTCACATTTTCACTACGGATAAAATCTTTCAGTATGATCAAGCAAAATATTGATGTGGCTACATAATGTAACATAAATACACATCATTGGAAGAGTAAAGTTGATTACTCCCATATTATTCCTGCACCGCAGCTCCGAAATTGCGTTAAAGCATATATTATACGATAATAAATGAAATTATTGAGCAACGCGGAGGTTTAATATGTTCAGAATCATCATGAACATAAACAGAAATTTCACGCTTACGTTATATATCACATTAATATGAATAGCGTACCACATCCATTTACCCTGAAGTATTTATAGGTATGTTTATACCTACAAACGTGTAGATATATAATTTTGTATATGTATTTTAATGGTTTGCATGCATTGTGCGTTGCGAATGCTGTCAGCCATTGTATTTCAAATTCGTAGTGCGTGCAATGAGGTGATCGAGGCTCTTAATGCCGATGTCGATATACGTTCGCACACCGAGGACACATTCCTACGCGTGTATATGGCTTTCGTAGAAATGTCGCGTTTTCACTGAATGGAAAGAGAGAGAGATGGAGAAGGGAAGACAGGAGTGCGGGAGGCAAGAGGAATTGTGGAATATGTAGAGATGATAATCACACATTGTCCTCTGGAACATTTACGCATGTGTTCATGTATTAGGTGGATTTTCACGTTGGATATTGTTGATGAAATCTAAATAGGATAAAATGTCATGTGGTAGTATGTTTTTTGGGGTTGTTTATTTGGCAACAACTCAATAATGATATTTGAAATATTCTTCATTGTCACTTCCCGCATATGGGGTAGTTTGCAAAGCCTTTCGGGATGATATATTGACTTAATTGACCTGGATTATTCACTAGGAAAAATTCCTATGGGTAGAAATTTACCCCTTGTGTGAATGTAAACGAATATACATCAAGTCCGCTACGTTATATCCAAATTATAGAGAACCCGTGTCGGTCATTGTCAATATCCTCAGGGACAACACGCGCGACAACGTTCATTTGTGGCACGATGGGGTAAAAGCTCTTTTCTCTCACTCTCTCTCTTCATCCTTAACTGACATGATCGATGGAATACACACACAATAGAAGCGTTTAAAACCCGCGGGAATAAATGTTGGACGGTCATCATAGAGTACCCCTCATACAACCCAACATATACCAACATATACTTTTAACCCCACACATACTTTTATGTTAAATATATATGTACGTTGCCAAAAACGTCGCGGGCTCTCTCATTTATACTTTCTTGTTTTCAACCCTGATCACATCACAGTTTGTATATATAACTCCCTCCGGCAAACTCAACCACCCGCAGTGCATTCTCATAAATTGTTTCCCGATAGTTTCGATTTCATGGAAAAGTTGATTTCCCGAGAAACGTATAAATAATTTATTTTGCCTCTGTACTTATTTGTACGAGCGTACACAATATGGATGTTTAAATTGATTTCGTTATTGTCAATATTCCGTTTTTTATTGCAGGAAATGTTACAAATTAAATTCGTAAAAGAAAAAAAGAAGATGAAGTAATTCTAATTTCATTCCATTTACATTTTGCTTACATGAACAATATATTCTCTCTGCAGGGACATCATTTCAGACAGATAAAAATGATGTCAAAATATAAATTGTTTTAATGCTCTCACATATATTGTCTACGTCAATTTTTTTATGTCAAGTTGAATGTTTTATTTGATTTTGCAAAATTACTCACAATGTCTGTTGTGTGTACATGATAATCGAATTTCAAATTTTTCTCCAAAGAGCTATATGAAACAATAATTATATTCCTAGCATGCGTCAACACGCATTACATACATTATTATGATCCATGGAGATGCCTGAAATCTATCAAATTTCAAATTATACGCAATGGCTATGATGGCTCGTTGATTATCAAATCGTGATTATACATTTACGTTCAGTATTATATGTATATGGCTTGGTGAATGCTGTATAGCGACTAATGTAACTAGAGTCACCATGACCGTAGGCCATTGCTCGTTCATCATATATAGATTATTTCACCTATCTCTGAAATACTGTGCAACATGCAAATACGCCTATATAACAACGATGCAGACCAAAGCCGAAAACCAAAACAGTAGATAAACCCGCGCTATGTTGGGCATTCTAATATCCTGCTCGAGGTCTCTAATGAACCGCTGACCGATCTCTATTAGGCTGTGGTTTAGCCTGGTATTATGGCACAGCAATGCATACGTCACTCCACCATTCTGTATATGCAAGCACAAACATGCGTAGGTGGGTGACAATAATGAATTCTCTGCAAATATTTGGATAAACCTCGATCATCGCGATTCCATGTTATGTATATGTTTCTATGAATTTACACAATGGTGAATATGTCTACCGAATAATTTTCGGGATTAAGTATGCGTTAATGACAATATTTACCTCATCCATCGTATTTATTGGCGTGTATGTCTGTTATTATTCAGCTATTGTAGTATGGTAATTGAAATCGTGTTTGTAATTTACCTGAAACAGAAATTACAGGACAAATTAAATCAATTCCATTAATATTTTTCTATAAAATCAGTTTTATAATTATTGGATGGATCGTTTAATCCCGAGGGCGTTTTATTTGCTGGCATCAGAATTCTTTCATTCGATGTAATGGAGAACGTGAAATGAGTTTGTTTAATATAATTGCTGTATTTATATTGATTACAATTGAGACTGATTAAAATTGCGGCCACAACTTTTCATTTAAGAACGACTGTCGAACAATATTGATATTTAATCAGGATGCTATAGTACGTCGAGCGTACAAACGACACTTTTATGAACATTCGCATGATGGCTATGCAATTTGCTTCTGAACGTTTATCGAATGAAATCAATACATCAAAAAAAAGTTATCGTTGAAGAATATTGATAAAAAAAAAAAAATAGC
Source organism: Meteorus cinctellus (assembly GCA_030523045.1). Lineage (NCBI taxonomy): Eukaryota > Metazoa > Arthropoda > Insecta > Hymenoptera > Braconidae > Meteorus > Meteorus cinctellus. The sequence goes on along the minus strand of JAPYZF010000021.1, from coordinate 206,122 downwards.
GACAACTCCAGTAGTGAAAAAAATTTTTTTCCCATATTTAATGTGGCATAACTCAGGTATTAAAGATTCCACATGGAATATTTACGACATGGCGTGTGCGTTCCAAAGTCGAATGAGGGGAAGACGTCGTTTGTCTGCATTTTCATATATATAATATAGGTCTCTTTATGTGTAGATATATATATAAACACATACTGTGAAAATGCCAAGGCGGCTGTTGGGAATAGAAGAAAAAAGAAGAAAAAAAAATAATAAATAAACGATGATGTCAACAACAAAAATACAATGAAATATATAGGTACACAGCCCACATATCGGTATGCGGTAGTAAATCTTTACGATTATTGAGCGGATGGTGATAAAATATGGAAAATTGAATGCTGTACTCCCTTTTTTTTTTCTTTTAATGTGAAAACTGAGAGTATATTATCGAATATACACATTTATTTTCTCTCGACTAACGTACGCATTATTTTTTTCCTATTTTATATTTGGTGAAATGGAATATAAATGGACTCACAAAATTTTGGTCAACAAACTTTTTGCATTAGTCTCGCCCGATTTAAATAAATATCTGTGTGTATTTATGTATCGGAATGTCTGGTATTTGACAGATAGGAAATAAGTGAGACTGTTGTGATTCAGTAGCAAATAGTCATTCAATACATTGTCGAGTTACTCACAGTGAAGTATAATAAGTCCTTGTAGAAATGTTTGTGTAGGAAATAGCTTGGCTTACGTGGTTGGGGAATTTTTGTTATTGGTGATGCGCACGCACGATTGATAGCTCTATTGAGAACACATCTGTGCACAATATTCAATGAAACGTGGATAAAATATATAATTGACCACAAGTATATATTTTTCATATGATAATATCATTTTGGAGAATTCTATGGTGTAGGTAAAATGGGAATACATATATATCTATACAAAAAGATGAATGTGAAAGACGAAAGGAAATATATATATATATATATATATGTGTGGGTAACGTAAAACTCTACAGTGAAATGCGTTTAATCACATTTGCATAATATTAAAATATTTTTAACGCTTGCTCGAATCTAGCCACCTGCTGTATCCATAGAAATTAAAGCTAGCTCTCTCGTGGGTGTCGTGAAACTTGCTAGTTTTACCTTTATGTCATTCGTTGTTGGTGTTTTTTTTTTCCTTATGCATTTAATGCATGTCATGTTACAATTCTCTTCCATTTATTCATCTCCCTTCATATACATATATGATGGAAATGTGCCGTACAGTTTAATCATAATTTTAATGGCTTGAAGCATTGCATTTTGTTCGACTTCAAATATAACGTGATGCTATTATGCAAATACAAAAATTTTTATCATTCGCATGCGATCGTTGGTGATAATAGTTGTGGCATTGGCAGCTTGATAGATTGACCTTCACAATTCACTTTTTGTATTTGTTAGATAATGTTCATTGAGCTTCAACAGATTGTATTGGAAAATGTTAATTTTCCATTTTCTTTTTTAATTATAATATGGCAATTATTTCTATATAATTCTGTTGTGGTCATTTAGAATTTATTTCTCTCATCTGAAATAAGTACCATCACACATCGTCGGCATTTTGGGTCAATCATTTAATAATTCTCGCATATTTTCCAACGGGCAGAATAATTTCTACTGAAAGTTTAAATCCGACTGGGGAAAAAAAAATCGTAATAATAATTTAAATCATGATGATTCTTTAATTTGCAGTAAATCTAAAATTTAACAGTCGAATTAATATTCGTTCTGCAATTTACTCTAGTTCACATAATCGCCTTAAAATAAATTTTAATAACTTCATTCAAAAAATTTTCCTGCTATCCGAAAGAAAAGTATAATATTTCGTAGAGTCAAATTTTATATTTGAGTGTAGTATTATTTTCATTTATCACATTTTCTCACAAATCCACACCTCTTCTCTTTCATTCTTATCAGATTGGTTGAAGAAGACTCTCCCATGATTATATACATTTATATAAATACATCCAACCAATCGTCCCCCAACAAAAGCACCCCGCAATGGTTGTTGTGCAAGCATACGTGCCATGAATTCGTGTTTTAATTCGGAGTGGCTCCGTCTATACTTTCGTATACCACATATTATATATATATATATATATATGTATATATGTATACATTCAGGCGTGCGAGAAAATAGCGAAATGCGCGCCTGGAGTCAAACTAACTCTGATGAACGAGAGTTCCGTTGATACTCATGGGGTCTATGTCCCTGGGGATTTGCTCTAATACTTTTGCCCCCGCGTGCATCCTCGAGGTGGCAGGCGCTATCGAGGCCGTGGGATATGAGCAGTGCTATAGTTCGATATATAGAGTAGGAAAGAGGGCGTGAGAGAAGGGGGCAAAAGTAGAATAGTCGATGCCAACTCTCTAGGGTATGTTGGGTGGTGAAGGGGCGCCTCGAGCGCAGAAGGACGCGTAGAGAAATAAAATATATATACGCCAGTAGAGGAATGTAAATTTTGTATTCCAGACGAGATAAGTGGGTGGAGCAAGGTAGAATACAACGGGAAAAAAGAAGTCGAAAAAAAGAAAAAAAGAAAAAGCGAAGACAAGAAGAGAGGGTGAAAAAGAAATAAAATGAAATAAAAATAAAATATACAGATAAAGACGTGATACTCATCAGCATTCGTGTATAGGCGTGCCGTATGTAGCTTTGTCAACGAATCGGACGACTCAGTTCGTTTGATCTCGTGATCGCGTCTCTTGTTTCAACTTCCACTATTTTTTTCGTCTCTATGTATAAAACATTTGTATATGTACTTTTGTTTATTGCTTTATCCCTTATGTACTTTGTATGTAGGTTCATACGAATCGTAATTTGGTTTATTTCAATTCTTTATTGCTCTTCTCTTGTTATATAGTTGAAACACTGTAAAGAAATTCACAAGGATATACAATTTTGACGAGAAAGCTCGTGACGTTTCTATATGACACTCGTTGCATCACTCGAGTTATGTAAAGAAAATCGAGTCTCTTCCATTTGCTTCCTCACACAAAGGCGAAGAATCTTTCATTGTCTCTCTCATCTTGTATTTTTATTCATTATTATTACTATCATTTTGCTTTTCGTGTATTCCTTCAACTTTTATTTTATTTTATCTTTCATTTTCACTTCGAGAAACATCACTACCGCTGCACATTCTTTTGACTTACGCTCTACATTCGCGGTTTTGGCTTGTGAGATCCTTCAGACAGGCTTTCTTATGAACTACAGTTTTATTTTTGAGTTTCTTTGAAGTATTCGCGCGTGCGAGTACATACGAGTCACGATATTTTGGAGAGTAAGTGAGAGAAGTATATATGAGTGCTATTGTGCTCAACATCTTGTGACTTATTCACTTTTCTTTTGAACCATTTTTATTCTTACTTGGAGATTTGTCACAAATAATTTGTCGAGATTATTTAAATTAATTATTCGAGCCAAGAAATGTCTGAGATTATTTTCAATCCACAAATATTGAAAATATGAAATTATTTCGTGAGATGAGATAATTTTGATGAAAGTTCAGGTGTTCATTAATTGTTTCATCGCAAATGGGAGAAGAAGACGCAGCGTTCTGAGAACTTTTTCGACGATTTATAATTAAATCGTTGAATTACAATTGGCGAGACTACGACCATGGATTTCAAATTGTAATAGCATGAATAAGTGATTATAGTGATATATCAAGAGGATGATGTACAATTAATCACCATGAGAGAAACAGAAATTCATTTTACTCATTTCATGGTTCATATACGTATGAAGAAACATAAATGTGAGATAATTAACTAGCAAGACAATTATAGGGATTGGCCAATCAATTATATTCTGTTGAATGCACAGTGTTCACGTTTCATTTCTCCATTTTCAGCATTCTATACATAAATTGCAAGCAGCTAATTGAAGTTGGCATAACTAGATATCTAATATAATTGCAGAATTATAATACTTCAAATAGAGAATTATTCTCACTGCAGCATTCTCGTCTTCGTTCATTTTCTATTTTCCTACAAATGCCAATGAATATCATTTCAGAAGCATCTCCCGTCGCCATACCCTTGCGTTCCTCGTTATGGCGTTGAATTGTGATAATGGTTGGTTTGGCGATTCAATAAACGTATTTTGAAGAGCCGCAACTATCTTCCGCAGTGCTGATATTATATATCAGAGAATGTTTGTCTAATGTAGTCAAGTGGAAACATGAAGGCGATGACCTGATAATTTAATTTCTCAAACTTTTTTATCTCTGAAATGGTTTAAAAATAAGAAAGGGGATGAAGACCAAAAACTTTACTTCTCTTTTTTATTCTGAATGATTTAAAACAATGGTTTTTTATCTGGCATTGTTAAAATTCCCAGGTTATTCTCTGAGATATTACAGGGATCTGATAATAGTTGGAAAAAAATTTAAACTGTTACACACAGAGAGAATCAGATCATTATCCTATGTTAATGTATTCCCATTCGTATTTGATCATTAATTTTTAATTATCACCACTTGCGAGTTAAAATTGAGGTAAAAACGTAACTTTATTTGTGAGCTCTCATAAAAACGGCACGAAATAAAAAAGCACTCCCTATTCTGCATTTGATAGCAATCGCAATGGAGAAATAAACAAAAATATTTTTCACAAATTTAATATTACCATGTAATTATACACCATATCAATCTTCTTTCTGCACCAACTCGTTTGGGCGCCATAAAACAGCTCATTGGCTTAGCCCAGTGTGGTTTTGCGAGGACGCAGACACTATACTAGTCTGGGTCGGGGAGTAAAACGGTGAGCGGGGAGGATTTTCGTAGCCGAAAACTCGACGAAAGTACTTCGTTAATTATGCCAGAGCATCGTTTAATTAATTAGCGTAGAACCTGGTTATATGAGCATGGTCCATTGTTTATACTCTTTCTCCATCTCGCTTTCTCTCATATTCTTCATACAACTCTACTACTCTTCCTCAATGATATAGCTTTGCGCTGGCTTTTGCGCATAATGAAAGTACTTTCAAAAGCCACGACGTTGGTGAGACGACACAATATGTTTATGTTACCCTCAAAACGTAAATTTGTTCAATTCAGATATTCATATACAACTTGGGAACTCCATCAAGTCTTATAATTATCACACTATACCATAGCGTCATCCGTTCAAGACATTATCACTGCCATTATTCACACTCGCACGATTCCATGCACTTTATTCGTTCATGTCTTTAATTCTGATCCGTGACTACTTGGAAATTTCCAAGTCATACTTAGTTCGTGAGGATTGCGTTAGGACTTTGGTTGCCATATAACCGACGTGTCATTCAGGCAAACGTACTTCAACGTACCACATTCACATTTAGCTGATACACGTATCTGTATATATATGTTTTTGCGCGTGAATGTGGGGTGGATCCGTGATCTCATAACTTCAAAAGGGTCTTTTCTAACAATGACAGCGTTTCCCTCGGCTCGTTGAGGAAAATTCCCGGTATCGTTACAGGAATATAAGGAAGAGATCATTTCATCGGCCACCGAGAGCTCGTAAAACTCGTTCAGAACCACCCATAGTACTTTCCATCTTCACATTCTCTTATTCTCTTTTGCGTGTTCACCCCCGACTCGTCTTTTCCTTTTCTTATTTCTCTTCTTTTTTCCACCTTCATCATCATCATCATCTTTTTTTCTTTCTTTGTTGTCTTCTCCTTCTCTTGAAGTAAAACGGTATGAAGATTACGGCATTTTCACACAACCAACGACAATGCTGAGTCTCGTCAAGTGGTTGAACATGAGAGGGTTCGCGTTCGTATGTGTATGTAGTTATATTTGTATATGTGTGCAGGTTTTGTGAACAAGAGAATTGCTGCACCAAGCCAAGAATGACAAGAGGCTCGACAAGATTATTGTTCCTTTCGCGCTGTTGTTAACTATTTTTTCCTTTCCATTTTTTTCTTTTCACGTCTTATCACCCGTTTTTCTATCCCACATTACTTCCGCGCTGTTTTAATATTTTTTTCTGCGATTACAACTTTTCTTTTTCTGTCTTTCTTCTCTTTATTTTTTTATTATTTGTACAAAGACTAATAATGCTATCCGTATCGAATTTGCCGTCATGGTGTTTCATTTTAATTGGCAGAATCTCGAGAAAATATTAACCGTCGTGACGGTGGTAACGTTATACATACATAGAGATATATGTTTAGAGTTGAGTTCTGAACAGGAAAGAACTCGGAGATTTATTGTTGCAAGACACTACGCTACAACCGTTGAATTTTCAGCGTTACTGCAGTCTTTTCCTTCCTCTCCCTTATATCTTTCGTTCTCTCGCTTTGCCTCAGATTCGCGGCGTGTATACATGTATTCACCTGGCTTCATACTTTCCTCTTATGCTCCACACAGCCTCTCAGCGTGCAAAATAGCGTAATGCGTTATGCTGTGCACTACGTGCTCTTTGTTCGTGCAGTGAAGGTAGTAGTCCGTGGTGCAGCAGGCCTAGAAATTATTATCGCGTCCGGGAACATCGCGTTGTGTATATATTTATATAATAATGTATACTATAAATACAAAAGTACTCATAAATACGTCGCACGTGCGCGTCGAGTGTTGTTGGTTACATATATATTTGTATAGATGTATATAAATAATTATTATCGTTGATATATGAATTGTTTGGGAAAATAGGGGGAGAAAGAGAAAAGAAAATTCAATGTTGTCATATTTTGTCGGATTCTTCAATTGAATATTTGTTGATTTCATTCCCTCGGCAAATAAATTTATGGAAATTGAAATGCAGATCGATATGGATTTTTTTCTATCGACTTTATTTATTGATTATTGATTCTAATCACTTTTCATCAAATATCAGACAAAATCTTCATTCCAGTAGTTATTCCGCAAGGTAATTATTGTAAATGGGTACTTTTGAGAATACAACTAAAATCTAAATGATAGAAAATGAGATTTAATCATTAAATTTACCTTGAAAATATTCGGATATTTTTTTCATGGCATACTAACGAGGGATCACATCGTACCGATTCAAACTTGTGACTGACCGATGTATCACAATGAAAAAATTGAAGTAAAACACCAAAAGGTTCAGTATACAGTCAAATATGTATGAGCAATATATTATCGTTTGAATTCTAGTATGCATTCAATTTTTCGTAAGAAAACTTCAAACTTGTCGAGTATCAAACGCATTGTGATCATCATTTGTATGGTTTACACAAAAACACCCATCCACACAAACACACAACATACAAGTATATACATTTCCAATAGAACTGAATCCCATAAATACAATTTCACCGAAAAGTTTCTGTTTTCTCTTATAAAAAAACTAAGTGGACAATCTTGTGGGAGCGGTTGTATTGACATAAGGAAAAAGGGTCGAACCGCTATCGGAATTGTTGCACTTTAAACTCACTTCCTGGGATACGCAAGTACATATATAAATATAAATATCTATTCATCTATGCCTGTGTGTGTCTATGCATAGAATGTATAAAAATATATAGTTATGTAGTAGAAAGATACTTGGCAGTTGCCGAGTCGGTTGCGTTCAATTGCAAATCGATAGACCGCTCTAACTACAAGAAGGTCTTGTGGCAGGTGTATGAGCGTCGTTTGGAGAGATGCTTCGCGTAAAAGGGGATGTATATATATATATCTACCAACCGCAAAGTCTTATCTCTCTTCGTCTCATTTCGACTCTCGCGGTCTTCGTGGAAATCAATATCTAGTTAGGACGCGGTGGATTTGTCCAAGTGGTCCTTTGATAACCGTGTTTTCCTATTTTTTTCTTTCTCTTATTCATTCGTTTGATATTTTTATTTCAATTTTTTTCGGGATGTGTTTTCCACTTGGATAGGTTTGCAATGCAGATATTTTTGCATTTAATTGAGATAATGATGGAGTAGTTGCAGAGAAATTGCAACGATGAGTAGTTTGAAGGCAATTATTTTTTTATTGCTGCAAATTTGATTTGGCTCTCAGCAGTACAGTTTATTTTGTATAAAAGGACGAATTAGTATAGCTCATGTGAAGAATGTCTGTGGAATGAGCGATTGATGAGGTGGAGATTATCGTTGATATTCGAATGGAAAATACAGAAACGGAATTTACGAATTTTTCCCAGATGTTCTAATGATTAATTAATAGTGCTTTGCTCATACTGTTAATGTCCTCTGCTTTAATTCAATTCATTTATTCATTCGTTAATGTATTCATTTATTTATGTTACTCTGTTGAAATTTATCATAATTACATTTTCATTTGTGCTTCTTTTTTACACCAAAAGGAATGCAAGAGACCCTTTTATGCTGATGAAGGTTAGACTAAACAAGAATATATGGATATACAAGGAATAGAAAAAAAATAGAGAGCACAAAAGCAATGATTTTGACATTTAATTTCGCACATAATTTCAACACAAAACTGCAACGAAATAAAGTAAAAATAATGAAACCAACATAAAAGTTTGCAACTATCTGAAGTAGAATTATTGAATTCCTTGTTAAGTGAGATCAATTTGTAACTTTATTTCAGCAACTGCACCACAATATTCAATTATGAAATGCCATCTATCAAATATACGAACGGAATTCTCACATATCAGTGATAGAACTCTATTTTTCATTTGAAGTTTATACATTTACAAAATAGTTTCAGCTGCCTCTGGATGTTTGCATGTGTGTGACTGTGTGACTTGTTTCCAACTCGATATATATTGACGTGTACATTTGTCATGGGACATTTATTCACCGAATCGCGTCTACTGCAATTATTATCCTGTGGAACTCCCATGAGCTGTCCATGCACTGCGACTGTCTAATCAGTTTCTCAGACATAATGGAAAAAGTTATAATTCATGCATATATATATATATGCACGTTATGTGTGCAGGTTCAAATCTGTGTGATAGAAGTTTGGGTTATATGACGATTGCAATTTCAACTGTCCACTCCCTCGTGGCAAAATACCTTGAGCCATAACCATTTCCGTACATATTCACTACTTCCGTCTTTATCAACTCTGAAGCACCACATTATATTTCAAGCGTATAATCCATAATTCATATTAACTATAACTCTATGAATGTCTGTGTCATAATTGCGTATGAAATCATAAAATCAATATCGCATCATTAAACACTGATGTTTCTCAATTGTCATTCAAATATATATTAAAATCCAAAATGCTCGTTGTTAAAGTGTGATGGAATTCTTTTTTGTGTCATTAGGACTATTCCTCATGATGATATTCCACTCCATTTACTTTGCGTATGATAAAGAGAGTTGGATGACTTTGAAGAACTTAGATCCTTAAACATGTAGGTGATTTATGAGTGAGTGTGGAAATTCTCAAATACATCTGGTAGGTTCCAAGATAGTTCCAAAACTTTCTCAAAGATATATCGAATACATTCATTATTGAGAAGATATAAATTGATATTTTACATCTTGAAAATAAGTATCAAACTACGGTTGTGACAATGCTCAAGTAATTTTTCATGTGGTGAATTCCCACTGTTCTACTTCATTCTTGTGCTATAGCAAACAACTACTCTGAATAATAACAGAATGAAGGGTAAATCTCGTCTGTTCGTGTGGAAATTTCTGCTTGAGTGATGAGGGTTAACAACACCATTTGAATAGATATCAATACAACTTGATAAATCAAACGTCAAATAATAACGATTCATGCTGATTCAAGTACAATATTTCTCACGTTCAACAATCTATCACTAAATATTACAACACAATGATTGATTCATTCCAAAAATAGCTCGATTTCCACATAACGATTATGAAAAAACCACTCTAAATTTACACCTCATCACAAAAAAGCCTACATATTGACATGGATTCTACTAAAACTCGAATCGATTTGGTACAATTCGTGAAGGTGACCCTTACGTGCAAATCAGTATTAGCTTGACCTCGTATCCCAGTCACCGATGTACAACTGATCTCTCCTGCGGGAAAAATCACACACACACACTTCAATATACCAAGTGACAAGTGTATACTTGTGACCGTGGTCTTACTTTTTTTGTCTATTTTTTATTTTTGCCCTTATACTTGAAGTATGGTACATTTTCGTGCCCGCTGGTAGTTGTATAAAGTGCTCGTTCATTCGTCCTTTTCCACTGTCTTCAATTCTGTGTACGTATTGTATATATATATATGTATACACGCTATCACGATCCTTTTTTAAAAACCCCTCTGGTCGACCGAGTATGGTGCGGCAATTTTCTTTACCTTTTTCTCCAACATTCGCTCTGAGTTCAATCTTATCACTCGGTCTCGTGAACCCGGCCGTTTTTTTTCCCTTCGGGAAGAACATTTCGTTGACAAAACCCGATTGCACACTGACACGTGCGCGCAGTGAGGGAAATGGGTGGTGAATTATATATATGTATATGTAAGGGCGGTGAGTATACGAGTTGAATGGAAATGAGTGTGGATTTAAAGAGTTGAATAGAAGTCACTTTCACGGTGAATTAAAATTTTCTACAGATTGTTCAATGTTTTTGTTGTGAAACTTGCAGGTTTTATAATGTTGATTTCAGTTTCTTATGAACTTTATTGATGTTATATTTAAAAAAGAAAACGAATGGTGGATTGATTGAGGTTTTCGATTGGTTTTTAGTTTAGTTTTTATGTCAATTTCGTTTCGTTTGATGCTTGAAGAAAGCCCAATTATGGTCGGCGAATTTTTCTGCCTATAGCGCCGTAGGTGCTCGAATGTTCCCCTTTAGTACTGTGTATGGAGTTGGTGATTTGTTTACATCTACGGTTGGTTGAAATTGCGTTGAATTATACAGCTATATAGAATGAAATTTACTTGAAGAGGTCGTTGGAAAGATTATCGAATCATTGAATTCCTCTAGGGCATAACGAACCTGCTTGATATAGACTACTTTTGCTCCCGACAGAGCTATTTCCTTTGAAAAGCCGAATCGTCGACTGGATATAACCGATTCCCTATCCGCAAATCGCATTGCCGCGTGGGACCATCTTATACACAAAGGAGGTTTCCTTCTGAATCATCAGACAAGAGTACTACATATATATTTGTATATTGATTTTGTGACGTGGCATTTCTTTGAAAATTTAACGGACCATTTTTCCGCATTCACACTAAACACGAATATTGTGAGGGGGAAATAAATTGGAGCGTACACGCCCAGAATACTGCGGTCTAGAGTAAAAGAAAAATTGCATTTATTTTCGGAACACCACAATCGTAAACAGAAAAAGAAACCATCCAAATATTATTTTTTACGATAATAACACGAAAGTGTTGAAGGAAAGTAATTTTCATGACGCGATTATTCCAAGTATCATTAAATAATGACTCATAATGTTGTAAAAATAGTAGTTATTTTTTTTTACTAGATGCAGCACACAGAACATTCGATTTAAGAATTGAATAATAAAACAATTTGTTATCAACGAAAAATTATCTACAAAACGTTGTGGTTAGTGATTCTCTCGTTGCGTCGTTTTTGTGCATGTACATTAATTCCTACAATTAGCATCATCCCAATTTCTATTCTCATTCTAAATCTGCTCGTTAGCGAGTCAATTAGCTCTGAAAATGGTTCAACTGAATAAACAAACGATGGTGCTTCTGAGAATGCAAACTTCGGAAGGGGAAAAAAAAACAAAATAGAATCGGAGTTAATTTCGAACTGAGAGTAAATGTAAGTCTTGGTACATCGTGTATTTTCAAACGTGTCTATCGATCCATACCAAATAAACAAGAACGTTGTAGTAACAACACTGACATCGTTTTAATTGAACATTCCAATAAGAAACAGTAGAATACTTTCCAATTCAGATCATCTCATTCCTTCGTTCGAATACTTTCATTTCCTATCGAATTACGAATACACCAATGAGAACCGACATTATTTTTCGATCAACTTGATTTTCATACCAACGTAATCATAATTTCCCTCAGACATCTCCTATAAAACATATATAAAACTTCTAATTAAATTTTTATCTACATTTCCCACTATTAAATTCCTAACCAAACATTACAATTCCCAACACTCAACAATTTTTCCATCAATTTATATTCTTCAATTGCATTATTTTCTATCAACAATGCAAGAATAATTGTACGATTTCAGAAGCAAATTTCATCATTTAAAAGATTTCACACTCAACTATTCTTTTCTTTGTGTACATATAAAAAAGTGACATGAATCTCAGCTCTCAATGATATCTCTGTTTTAATCACGTTTATTCAATTCATTTAATCACGTTTAACACCCGACAGGCCACCTCTATTGGCGGTAATTAGGTATACTCTTTGACATTCGTTACAGTAATGTATATAGGTAGGTGTAATTACGTATATATAAGTCGCTTTCCTCTTCTACTTTCGTTCAATCTGTTCTCCTCGTTTCTCGCATGGCGTGCATGGTACCCTTAGGCAAGAGAATACTTGTTGCTCCCTCTGCGCTGGTTACGTGCGTATATATATATATATATATGTATACATGTATATGTATGTGTATTTTGTAAGGTAGAGATCCCATAACTTTACGCGCATCTCGTTTGTTCATTCCATGAGTGTTAACACTCATTTACCAGACATTAAAGTTGAGATAGAACGCGTAAGCATCTACGTGATGCGTGCATGCAGTTTTGATATATTTATGATTATTTGTTGCGACATTTCTGTACGGCTGGTGAGTGATTGCCACACTACTGCAATCACGAAGCGTAATAGCGTGCGTTTGCATTATGTGTCGATATATATCTACATATAATGATGGTGATGTGAGAGGGGATTGTGAATTTTTTATGGTTTTTGTACAATCTTGATGTAGATGAAGAGGAATTAAAAAGCTATGAAAGTTGAAAGGATTTATGTGTATTTATTAGTATTTCTAATTGCTCTTTATCACGTAGTGATAGTGGGAGATGTAATAAAATTATTTAGGTAGTTTGAAAAATGTCAATTGCAATTTGAGCTTGGGGAATTTTACTCACAAATCATTGAGTTTCTTCTTTCGTTTTTGTCAGCCTACTTTATACAATTTATTACTTATTTTTTCTTTTTTTTTTCTTTTCAATTCTTATTCTTCATCTCGTTGACTCTCTTATACAATCATAAGTTCTGGCCCGAGGAGTTATATATACATTGAAACTTTTGGTTCTCTCTTGAATTGTGATTAAACGTCCCCAAGTGAAATTAATTTCAACGAGCAAATACGATGAGTTTGCAGTGTTCAATAGAATTGAGAAAAGTGAGTTGTCACTAATTAACAAGACGACCTACGAGGAATCTTTCCTATATTGTATAGATATATGTATGACTGATATACAGTAAAAAAGTTTTCATCATTTTGTCGAGTTATTTCACTTGTACAAAATGATTCATTTATATATTTGAAATATATATTGAACTGAGAAGAAATAATAGAATAGATTGAACTTTATATATATATATATTTTTTTTTTTAGTGGAAGTAACAATACTTGAATGCTGTATAGGACGACGATTGAGAAAAGAAGATCGAGTAGTGTATTTAGTTCCTTCATTGACCAGATAAAACCTTTGTGTGTGGCTGAACACAACGAAAAGTCAGCAAGAGCTCCATTAACTCGAAATCGACCAAGCACAACTTTCTTTTATTTATTTATCAATATATATTTGTCCTTTTTTTTCATTCTCAATCTTGTTATTTCATTTCCTCGTTTTATTTACTATACGCAAGAGCAAACATTCAACTCTTTAATTCTGATAGTTGAATTTTTGTGCGCGAGCTGCTTCAATATAGATGTAAAATTGAATCGCGTGCTTGTGTAATCCAATTGATCTATATGTGATTCATTTTATCTCATGAAACGCTTGCGGGAATGGACGTACATTATTTCATTACATTAGTTTATGTATGATATACGTATCTATAATGTATGTATATATATTTATCTATTTATGTACGTATATATCATCAGCAAAATCTGACTCGCACATGACACATTTAAACACGCAAAATCAACGATCATAGCTATGATAATTTACGAAGTCAAACTTTATGGTTTACTTCAAGTGTATTCCATGATGTTATAATAATTCTTTTCTATAGAAAATTATTTTTTCTTATTATGTTTGGATATTGCCTGACAATTCAAGATAATATTCTCATGATTTTTATAATATTTTCTATTAAAAAAATTCGCATTAACATCTAAAAATATCCACCAATTCAACAGTGTGTCCCTTGATAACGCTGAGAGTGGAGCAAAAAAAAGGGCCTCTGAAAGATTAAATATGTGATTATAGAATAGAAGAACGAATGAATGGCAGAGGGAAAAATCGCTCCGTCGTTATAATTCGCAGCTCATTTGAATTTTTTAACTCGTACCATCAGCCCGCGCACACATAGGCACACATAACACACACCATAGATATATATCCACACACTGACCACTACTGGCTACTACAGGCTGTTAAAAATTTCCTTCACGAGCTGCATTTGCATATGCGGAAGCGAAAATGCGCCAAAGCCACACTCTATACATCCATATGTGTACTTAACAATACATATATATATATATGTATATATGTATATGTAGTGATACAGATTAAACGAAAGTAAAGTGTATAGTGGGTAGAAAATTTTTTTTTTAATTATAATAACGATGACGTTGCGTCTATAAAGTTCGTTAAATCCGTGTCTATACCTAACCTGCATTTTATTATGAACCTACGTCAACAATATATATATATATATATATATGTATTATATAAATATATAATCCATGAATGATATTTTTATATTTCTCGAGAATTTTTATTTTATTTGAATAAAAATCGCATTTTTTCGTTATATTCATTATTTGAGTTTGCATGAATTCAATGTTTGATCTACATGTAAAAGCACTCGACCGTCGTCTGTTGAATGTTCCCCCATGCATGCGATTAATTCTCTTGAATTCTACCGCGCTTTTGAATCCAATGATGGGATATGAACGAAATACAAGCGGTTGAGAGTTTGATATTCATCCCGTTTTGTTTGACAATTCATGCGATGGTTTTCATCGAGTAGTTGTTAATTTATTGACGCATCCACAACTCTGTTCGCTATTATTCTATTTTTCCTTGATCTATTTGTGTTTGATATTGCAGTTCGTATTATATTATTAATATTACTGCAAACGATTGTCATTGGATTTACTACTGGTATTGTGTTAAGGATTTGTTTGTTTGTATTATTCATGAATATCTCAGTGGCAGAGTAGAATTTCTAAGGACAAAGAAAATGTAACTTGTTCTTTTGTAATTTTTTTATTGTCGTGTTTTAACTTGTTTGTCACATTGCATTGGTATGTTTGTACGGGTACATAATCACATCTGAGAATTTGTGATGAGAGTAATAACGACAAAGTGGATTTACGAAGAGAGAAAGACGACACTGATGAAAGGCCATTTATTTATTTATCATCATTCTTTTTTCTTTTTTTCTTTTATCAAACATTCTTTTAGTTACAACGAAGATTCATGCACCTCTAATTGCCACGTTGTAGCGCAAGTACTTTTTATTATTGTTTGTCACGGCGGTGAGGCTTTGTAACTACGTTTCACAATTAGAGAAAATTAATTGAATAGTTCACTTATATCTGCGCATGAGTATAAGAAACGAGGAAAAATATATATAAGTGTGTAGGATGTTGTAGTTAGTGCACTTCGTTTAACAATGAACGAGTCGATTATTTTTCACTGTGTAGATTGCAAAAATGCGGGTGAGCAAATTAAAAAAAAAATAGGGCTTTATACATAATTAAATTATTTTGCATTATGTAACTGTATAATTCAATAATAAATGGAAATTCATTATTATATTCTCCAATTGTAAAATAAAATCGCTTAAATTCCACCGGGATTTATTTGCAAGTGATAATGAATTGAAACGGATTGGGGAATGCAATGAAAACAGAAAGAAAAGAATTGAATCGTTTCATCTATATCACAGTTTTACCGCCTTTTTTTTTCATTCTCCTTTGGGAACCCATGGTCCAATGTACTAAGAGGTGAAATGAAACGTGGTGAGCCACACAGTGACCACTTTTGTTTTATGCAATTAAACCAAGCGAAAGTAATTTGGGGCAACGAGGTCACAGGAACAACCTGATGGGCTAATGAACATCACACACGGCCCAAAATCGACCATGCAGGTCACCGACTCCATAAACTGACATCAACTGAACCGTTTGGACTTGATAAATATACAGAAGTCGGTAATATATAATTGAAGGACTGTAGTAATTGTGTAAGGGCAGTGATTTCATGCGCATTGCACGACTGACCGAATGGATGTCGAAAACGCACAATCATGAAATAGATTTGAACAGTTCCAATATAGTTTTATAAGAAAGGAAAAGAAAAAG
Source organism: Meteorus cinctellus (assembly GCA_030523045.1). NCBI lineage: Eukaryota > Metazoa > Arthropoda > Insecta > Hymenoptera > Braconidae > Meteorus > Meteorus cinctellus. The sequence continues at coordinate 189,697 of JAPYZF010000021.1, read as the reverse complement.
ATAAATTTATAACAGGAAATTGAAAACAAAAATCATAACTCACTTTTATTGATCTCCGCTCACTGTTATTACTATTATTATTATCGTTATATTTTCCTTTACCGATAAATTGAAGAAAGTCATTTAATCAACCACTAAATACGATATATCAAATATCCATTCACCACTCTACGAACAATTTTGTTAATAAATTTTTATTCGATTGAAATGGATGTAGTTGGAAAATTAATTTATATGTGGAAATTTTGTTTGATATCAACGGGTAACGTCACGAATGACATTTTATTTCATTCACAATTAGAAAGTAATAATTCGAATAGTGATTTATGAAATTTAATATTTTCCAAGTGTATTCAGGAAATATTTGCCTTTTTCACTCGAAATAGACTACATTGAAATAATTCAAGCGCCATAATATATTCGTGAATGATTATTATATAAACCAGTCACAAAATATAACCGTTACCAAGATAATAAAGGTCCCAATTCTTTTTTCTCCCAACTTATGCGCCGAATTGTTCAGATGTTTGATGGCAAAAGTGATTGGTCGTTTATTGATTGATAGATAAACATAAAAAAAATTTGATTCATGACAGACAGTCAGAGATATGTTTCTATTACAGATAATCATACCAATATATCGATTATGTAACTACAAAAGAATGGTATTCATTTCGAATAATGTACAAACATAAATTGTTAGTGCACTTTAAAATATTAAAGGCTCAGCTTGGAACTGTGTCAAGTTAGCTTAAAATAACAAAGCCAATACTTATTCTCTCCCTTTACAACTTATCTTCGTATATCAGTCCAAATACCAATCTCACATTCCACATTGTATGCAATATAAATATCCATGAAAGAGTAACGATCTTTCAAGATATATATAACAGAGTGGTGCATAGAGACGATCATAAATTTTATATTCGTACCAGGGACAATTTAAAAATTCGATTATTTCCATAATTCTATACGTTCGTCGAGGGAAATTATCCTTTATCTATTCTTTCCCCTTTTTTTAATCCCATTATCATTTTTTTCTATACATATTTATATATATATATATATATGAATGAGCATATGTAAAATCCAGATATCAAATGAAAATATTCCAGTATCGGAATTTTTAATCATCTCCCATAGCTATTTCACAGGTCCATATGTATATAAATAGAGGTTTCATTATTCTGCGGATTTTATTTCCCGTTTCATTGGGAAACACATTTGAACACGAGAAATACATAAAACTGAAGTATATACATTGCTATATATGTGTATATATTTTTATATACAGTATCGAATGTTGATTAAGCAACGGTGTACTCACCAGAGTATAATCGAGTTCGAAGTGTTGGAAACGAGCGATTTAATTTACGGACAAACGTTGATGGTGCAATGGCAATAGTGCACAGGGTATGAGTGAAGAAATGAAAATTCCAAAGTCTAAGAAATAAATATTGGATGACATTTTTCCAATGTCATCACATCTTCAAATACCTTAGCTTCATATATTTATGCAAACCAATTAATTCTAATAATTTTTCAATTGAATAATATTATAGTTTTATTGAAAAAGCATAATATGAATGATGGTTTATATATAGAGGGAATAATGATGTTCTTAGAATTCATATTCTGTTCCTGTTTTTTTATTGGAAAATTGTATTTTTATATTTTATTTTGTGTATGCATAAAAGTTCAATGGTGAAAAAGAAAATTCGAACTTATTTTCAGAGATCGCGAGATAATTGTGATCTTTTCAAGCCCACCACAAATGCATATCTCATTGAAAAGAAAACCACTTGAAAAATGCTGGTTTACATACTTGCTCCATTATTAGTATCGTTATCATCATCATTACTTCCTTCACTTTATATCTATAATTATTTTTTTATTTTTTCTTTACGTTCCTTTCACATTTTAAAGTCCGGAAAAGAAAAAAACAAGTTGAATCATCCAAGAAATAATTGGCATATGCTTGGAAGTTTAGTACATACTATGCCCAAATGTAAATCTTTATTTATACATCCCCTTCGTTATATTCTATCGAATGAGAAATCATTTTATTCTGGGTTTTTTTCTTCCAATATTCGTATCCTTTATTCTCGGACCATTTCTCTCAGTGGATTTTTATAATAGAAGAAATCAATCGAGAAAACGTCCCATGACCCATTTCACCATCATCAGTTTTCACTCTGTCTTGCTCTATCTCGGTCGAGCATTTAATCGGACCTCTTGATTTCACCATAAAGCGACAGCAAAATGAGAAAAATACGAGATCGAGCATGCTCGCGATCCTTGCGTCTTTCGATATAAATATATATGTATACATGCATCTATATACGAAAGATTGGGGATGAGAAAAAAAAGGAAATCTCAGATAATATAAAAGTTCCGTAATTGCACCTGGGGGAAATAAACGAAAGATCGATGAACACATTCCATACGCGTTTATATTTCATTTTTTTTCTTTCTACTTTATGATGTAACGTATTTTCATATTGAACCATTATTGTAGCTATATATCTACGCGTGTCAATCAATTTCAATCGCATTTCACTTCTGCAATTAATTATAATCTGTTGTAAATTTTATTTTTTTATCTACTTTTATATATGTATATATATACAAAGAGTTAGATGATGTCTGGTGAGGTGGTCGCGCACACTGTTGCTTTTTCCAAAAAGTTAATGGCTGTTTTTATTATTACTAGATTGAAGATTAGGTGTTTTTGTTCGCGTTGTAAAACATTCTTCTCCAACAATTCGTGAGTGACACGAGCTGGAAATTTTTCCAGTTATTATACTTGAAATTCTAAAATATTTCAAACATATCATAACAAGCGCGCAGAAAAATGTCTATTTATAAACAGAAGACAATGAGAATACGCGGTAAACGAGGAACTCGTTCACAGGTAGAGAATTAACATGATGAAAGAGGGATGAATATAAAAAATGAGAGGATTAGAGAAGAGGCGAAACAGATGAGTGGAAGAGAGAGATACAAGGGGTGAATAGAGATGAAAAAAAAAAAAATTGAGGCACCTCTCTGGGCATTGCAGATGTGCAGCATCGACGTTTATTTCCCTTGAGGCCAATGCACCGTGTGCGCGCTCGAATGCAAGCGTTGTCGGGAATTAACGTCCAGGCGAAACTTTAATTGGCAGTCTTGCAAGAGTCGAAAGCAGAGGGAGAGTCGGATGACCTCGTGATTATCATCAATTGACGTTTATTCACAATGTTAATTAAATATTCTCTGATGCATTTGTAACTCCTTCGTTTAGAATAGGGACAGTTGAAATTAAGAATAATTTCGTACTTAATTTTCTCTGCACAATTTTACAGGTGAAATAATAATTTGTGATTTGTCACTGATTTCACCTTCATCGTTTAACAATTTTCTTTGCAAAAGTCTTATTGAGGATTATATTTAGATTATTCCTGATTCAGAAATGTTTGGTGTTCTGTTCGTTCGCTCATAGTCTCAATTGATAATAATAAAACAGGGAATTTCCTTTTTTTTTCCTCCGTTTTATCTTATATGAAAGATGTATGACGAAAACTTGAAAATACATCTTGTAAATTCAACCGCATGTGAAACAAATTGCAACGTTGGCAGATATAAGGCAACGAGAGTCAACAAGATAACTAGAGCAAGATACGAGCATGAAAGAAATTATAATCGAGGATCATCAAGATTCATATTTATATATATGTAAACCTCTGAAGTTATGTACTTCTTGCAAAAAGTTGACAACACATTTCAGTAGAGAAAATTTTATTATTATAAAAAAAAATGAAGGATATGAAGCCGGAGAAAATCAGGAATATTTCCATGAAGTCAATATCTTCTTTAGTATTGTCCTTTTTTTTTAATGCCCGGGGAAAAAATATTATCATCAAACTAATATAAAGTTTTTTCCAAATGAAAAAGTTCTGACGATATTCATGAAGAAAAGAAGACAGTGCAATGCAATCTATCTTTGCATATCCTGTTATTTTATTGCAAAAACAATCTATTGAATTTTTATTTTCAATTAAAATTGTTGAGAGTTCACCTTGATGACCTCGTTCAAAGTACAGAACTTTCTCTCTTTCATGTCTATGAATTTAGCACGGTGAACATTGAAATGTATGTAGACGTTACATGCGTGTTGTATAGTAATACATTTATGCTCGTTCACGTGTACATAGACAAATATAACTGCAATTGGTAGTGAACTAAATCTCTCTCTTCAATGCAGTTACACAATTTAGCGACTGGTTGTTGACGAGAACACGATGTTGAATTTAAACAGAAGTTCATTAGCATTGCGCGATGATAATTTTACAAACAACTCATCAGACATATAATTATTATTTTTTTAATGCATAAATATATTCAAGTACTATAAATGAATTTTTCATAAAACAAATAACAAGAATATTCGAATGTGTTAATCACAATCTGTCTTATAACGTCTTGACTTTCATCGTGTTGGCATTAAAAATTCTCTCAGCATATTCAAGAGTTTTATCGCGTCGTCGTCATCGTTGTTATTGACGACGACTCACATATATACACATAGACTAGGAGCTGTGAATTTTGCATTACTTCCATAACGGAGAGATAAAAAACGCCAAGGAATTCAGGATATTCGACATATGGGAACTGAATAAATGGGTTGGAAGAACGCATCCGATTTCATCCAAGGAAATTTCGTGACCGCGATAACGTCTGCTCAAATATTCTCGTAGAATTAATGCGCACTATTTGCGTAGATTTGCAGCAATGTCCCTTCATGAAGTTTAATTCAGAATTTTCGTGAATTTATGTGTGAACAATTTGATATTCTAATCCACCAGTCAAGTGAAGTTTTTGATCATCAAGTGAAATTCGATCTCTATTAGAGCAACACTTTGTTCAACAAACAGACTCTACTCGTCTTCCATCACGTTACAACTCACGCGGCTGTATCTACTAGCAAATCGTGTAAGCGGAGTCTATTTCTCTCTTTCATCGCTCGCTGTCTTATAACTCTATACCTCTCTCCCTTATTACTTGAGCAAACTCTTAAATGCACCGCAAGGCAGAAACTTTTAAATTCTAATAAATATTTAAGTTTGTTTGATCCGCCTTTGCTGGCTGGCATCACAGCCCGCTCTTCTCTACAGGCTGCCATGTTCGAAGTTCAGAGAAGCTCCGTTCAAAAGCTTCATTCATTTCCAAGCAACTCTTATGCATCGAACGTTTGCTTTCAATGTGAAAGAAAAAAGAAAAAGACAAGAAAAGTTGGAGGCAACGGGAAAATTAAAATGAATGACTGTAATTCACCGATGTCACTCTTATTTACATCAAGTGATTTATCCAAACTTTATCCGCCTCATTTCTTTTTTTTCTCCTACAAATATATTTCTTTGAACGTCCATAGAGCCATTGTGATCGTAGTAATCTCCAAGATAAACAATATACTAATAGAAATGTTCTAAGAATAGAGAAAAGAATAGAGCAGAGAATAAGAAAAAAAAAACAGCAAATTGAAGAATGAAACGTTTGGTACAAAGCATTCTGCGCATCAGAAAAAAAGTTGGAACGCGCGTCTCGACATACTTATTGGAAAATCATTTCAAGTTCTTGGGTGTTTGTGTGATCGCGATGTCTGATACATCTCCAGCACATTCGCATCATATGTTAGATTCCTCTTGCGCCTTATACCAACAAATCTGTATATGTATCCTTATACATATATCACATATATAAACCCTTTCACCCTGTGTAAAATATTGCACACTCGCATGGCGTGAACGTCGCACCATATCCACCAACTCTCTCACAACTCCTTGAGGACCTTAACGGCGATAAAGACTGTCTCAGAGGTAGAGCGGCTTCCCTACTGGTTTTTCCGCTTCGATGGGGAAATATGTACTGTCCCTGGTGTACTAAGAACGATCGACTAACACATGTAGACTATATGAGTGTATGCATTCACAGTTGAATTTTCTCCTTTGCGAAAATCTCCGTCGTGTCGCGCTGATTCTGATCGGGATGTAACATTGTACCTGTTACAATCAGATTTGTGATGGAATATTTTTTTTTTCACAATACAAAGGCGTAATCAAAGAGTCACGATATCATTTGTTCAATTACAATATCAATATTCTATTACACACAGTACACAAACACAATTTGAAATAAAATCACATTCATACTGAACTCGACACAAATTAAAGAACATATATATATATATATATATATATTTATAGTTGATGTATACAACTATACACTAAACAACGTTGAATGAAGAGTTGGAAGCTCTATTATCTACAACTCCGAGTGCTCTCTAACTGTGAGCAGTCCCTCCGTATAAGTCTTTTATACCCGAATTATTTCCATTGCAATAAACAAAACTTTGTGAATTACACTTGTGTATATATATGTACGTTGGGATTGTTTAAAGTCTCAATTGAAATAGTGTGAAGACAGTGATCTAACGAAAGCTCATGTGAAAGAGAATTGGCAATACTGGCGCGAGAAAATGATTCAACGATTTTGTATATATATTCCTGACGTTTGAGTATATACTTAGTTTTTTTTTGTTTACAAAAGTACATAATATATATAGAAAGGAGCAATAGTTTGGAAACCCGATACGTTTGTACTTATCCTTAACACGTATCGAAAGGGAGTATTAACCTTCTATTGAGTATGTATCAGAACTTTTTCCGCGTGAATCGCGAAACATTTGGCGTCTGTACATTTAAGTGTGTGTATATATTGGAACTAAGTTCAAACGTAACTGTTGTACAGTAGTGAAAGAGTTCTTCAAAAATCCATTCGGCACAATGTGTGTATCTCCTCAAAAACTTCACACTCTTCGAACATATAACAATCTCTATTGCACGGTAAATAAAAGTGAGTTGAATAAAAATGAAGAAGAGGATTGAAAGAAGACGCTGTGAGTTGTTGTATTGATATATATATGGTGTTATTTGGTCATTGGATCGAATAATGTGAAGTTTATTTTTATTCATACAAAGTCTGTTTATATTTTTGTGGCGTTTGAGCTATTTTTACTGAAAAGAAGTTTAGTAGATTAAAGTAAGTGCAAAGTGATTGATTTAGATCGTCGATGGAATTTAATTTTATTTGCTTGACTGATTTTTTTGGTTGACTAAGTCAGAAAAAATATCATTAATAAAATAGAATTCGCTTTTATCCTCAATTAATATCAATTCGAATAACAAATTGAGTTTCAGCAAAATATTTTCATATAAATCATATCTGTTCTCATTTGTCAACTGAATTATAAAAGTCCTATGAAATATTTTCACAAAATTCCATACTTTATTGTATGTTATACTCTTTGAAACGAACCACTTAATAACATTTTTCAATTAAATCTTGAGCGTCCAATCGGGTTTTTATATTGTCGCTATCAAAAATTAAACATTCATTAATTTAATGGGAAAATGTATTTAATGGTAGAGATTGAGATGATAAAGATTGTGAGAATGAGATATGCGGTGGTGAAATACATACCAAAGAATGAAAATAAATGAGAATTCGTTTTCCTATACACTATCACACACACAAAAACACAAACTCACATTGTATATACATATATTTAGCTATAGTCTAGAGTGGCTTTATCGACGACAATGAGAACCGATGAGAATTCTCGGGGAAATTACTGAACAATAATTTATCGAGACTGCCTGGCGTGTGGCTATCGGGCTATCGATAATATTGTGGCGTGTGTGATAATGACCAATCTCATTGGCCGTAAGCCACGCTCCGGTTCTCGTTGGATGAAAAGAAGATGTTGTTTTCAGAATATAGCTACTCTATATGGCGAATACTTCACCTTCTGTTGCCGCAGGCAATTTCCATCTCTATTCCTCTTCTGATATTTCTCTCCCTCTCTGCCTCGCACTCTCTTCCACACTGAATTTCTCTATATACCGTCAATAATTTCTGTTGGCCTGGTTCCCGTTTCCGTATACCCAAGCCAGGACGAAAGGTCGTGGCGACAGCAAACCGCTTCACGTCCATCGATTCGAACTCCCGATCGCTTCACCATTCCGCCTCGCGCTCTCGTTCGATCTTTACCTCTGTATATGCACCGGACGTACGCGATGCGCACCCGCCCTTATCTATTCCAGGAGAGTAAACTTCCTACACTCGGAATTGGGGCAGTGATGCCAATGGAAAACGCCTGCATATCGGCTTCAGAGAAGTTTCACCAACGAAATATATGTTCTTGAAGAAAAAAATTTCGCATATCTAACTGTATCTTTAGAACAGGTCAAGTACTAACGTTTTTATCAACCATAAAGACAAATTGAGTTCAGTTACTTGACTTATATTGAAGTGCACGATGACCAATTCATCTACAGGAGACTGAACGAAAGTATCGTAAATGAGACCGCGAAATAAATTTAATTTCGGTGGCAGTTTAAAAACAGAATGGAGACTTAGCGATATTTTCTAGAGAGTATGAGAAAAAAATTCGAAAGGATTTAATGAATTGTTTTCAATTTTATTTCCCAAAAAGTTCTGTGGAGCTATTGTGCTGCCCAGTAGCGATCAAAATTATCTTTCTATTATGTTCTCAATCGAAGATAAAAACAGAAGTCACTTTATTATACTGAATGGGATGTAAAAAAATTAGTGATATCTCAGGTACTGGTATCATAAAAATTATATTGGTTCAGTATTCTTCATTTTTATTGAAGAAGAAATTGCATCACGATCATATTTTTTTACTCTGCTACTCCACTTAATTTTGCAAATAATTATAATTTTTACTGTACACCATAAACCTCAGTTTACTCTGTGCATGAATCCCAAGTTGATATAAAATATCCCACCCTGTATGTAACCATATAAACATATATGTATATATTCAAGTTGAACGTCAATGTGGGATTGTAAAGTGAAAGTAAGAGAAAGAGAGTGAGCTTATCGGCTTATGTCTTGTGTCCTGTGCATGGTCTCAAACTCTACCACCTATATATGAAAATGCGAAAATTATGGGCCGCTCGATAGCACACGTGGGGTCACGGCAGCAGGCTCTTATTAATAATTATATCCGTGTAATTAGCCGAAGGCATGCGCGCGTCCGGTTTGTATATACGTGACGATATATATATAACTTTCACATATATATGATAGAGTGGAAGGTCGTTTACCAACGTCTGGGCCACAGTATAACACTATGGTGGTTTAGTTTGGAGTGTGTATGAGACATAAAGAGTGAAAAAAGAAAAAGAGTGACGGCGAGACTGCATGGGGGTGGCTTTTCGCTGTGGGATAAAGCGACACTTCATTGCTCTCTCTGTAGAAATACATAGGCAAACCACCCACCAACCATCACAACTGTGAAACGCTGGTACACACGAGAGGGTTCTCCGCGTGTACTTCCGACGTCCGTTGTCGTGTAACCACAATGGTTAAAGCCGATAGCCATCAGCTAATGACTGAAAAGCGCACCCTCGTTAAGAAATGCCGACACGATCTGTCGGCTCTATCTCAGTATTGCAATCATGCAAGATATTGTTATTGTATATGCGCTTGTGTGATATTAAGTTTATGTAATAGCCAGTAAAATTAATTATGTGATATTATTTTATCATTTATATTTGGAATAGGCGGGCGCATAATTTTCCATTAGATTTAATTTTGATATACAGATTTATAATGTTGGAGGGGCTATGGTGATTTATTGCAAGTGTAATTTAAACAGTGCTTTTCATGTTGGTGTGGGTTTGGTGTATGTGTATACACTGGGAGTATAACAGCATGAAATTATCATGCATTTCAGATGTGACGAATATATTTGGAAATTGCAATTGTAATGCGTGGTGAATGATCATTTGTTTGTGGGCTTGAAATTTTTTAGTATTGATCGTAGATGTTATCTGGCCATACTGTGCTTTTATGTGAGATAATTTGAGTGCATTTAGTTGAATTCGTATTATTTTGAGGAAAATGTTGTCAGAAATTTCCCAATTTATCTCGTGAAGTTGATGTCAGGTTTTTTAACAATAGTTCGTATATATTCGATTCAATTTCATGAGACTATTATTTTATAGTTCATATATGAAGAGCTCCAGGTATATATCATTGAAAGCTCGATTTCCGAAAATTCAAGAAGTGCAGATAGTATCTGATATTCTTGTTCATAACATCTAAACTGTATACAGTCCGAGTGGATTAATCTTCAGTTAATAATGGAGCTGAATCAAGTTTGTGGGAGATCAACTTCCGAGTATAAAGTTTAGTTACGTAAGATATAGCCCAAAGTGATGAATTTAATGCGAGTAGATTGGAGATTAAATTGAAATGAATGTAGGTACGGAAGAACGCCATCACAGTTACTGCAAAATGAAAAATAAATAAATATTTCTCATTCTCATTCTTTTATTTTCACAATGTTGGAAAGTACGCGATGAATATGCAATTTGATTTGATATTCCATGACTTTTTAATCAAATTTAAAGAAGATAAAAATGAAAACAAAAGAATAAATGAGAATCAGTGAAAGTCATAGAAGTTTTTTTACATAATTTACCATAAATTTAATTATTTTCATTCTACACAAATCAAAATACATTTGATATGTGGATGATGATATTTTCGCTATACGTTTGATAAATGTGTTTAACATTATCTAATAATTTAAGTTGCACAGACACAAATTAATAACCCATACATACGATAAAGCTCTTGCCTTTCCCAGTAGTGTTAACTGATTCAAGTGAATTATACGAAAATACAGCTGAGAACGTTGAACATTAATGCAAACTCAAACTTTTAAAATGTCCGAACGATAACTGGACGTATTAAATGAGGGGATAGTTGTGGCCTGCCCGAGTTTACTGCAAGTACAAAACAGCAGTGCATATAAACACACATCCAAACATACATCGTGTATTAAATCGAATATACATATACACATGCGAGTCGTGTGTCCACGTCGTCTTGTTTTTTTTTTTCTTTCTCCTTTGCTTCTCGTCGCTCGTCTTTTTGCTCTCTTTTTTGCCCTGTTCATTCTTCTTTCTTTTTCTTTCGAAAGAAAATGAACAACGGCAACGAGGCCTCAACTTCATATATCAGCAGAGCGCGCGGTTCACGTGGAATAATTTCACTTTGCGCTTGACGATAAGGGTGCGGGTGCATGTTACCATGCTTGGTATGATTGCCGGATTGCGTGATCGCGCCAATGTCCTCGCTTTTTTCTCTCGTTTCCTCTGTTCTTTTTATTTTTCCTCATATTTTTTTTCTTTTTTCCTCTATTTTTTCTTTTTTAATTTCTCTTTTGTCTGTACATGTAGATTCACATATATGTACAAATACGACGACGCGAATAACGTGAGTCTCTTGCCAGGCTCGTGTTGAAAGCTGCAAAATAGAGAATTGCGGGAATGAATCGTGGCGCGGGCCACTGGTGTATAGTGCAGGGCGGTTTTCAACGTCGTTGAAAAACGAGTGGACGGATTATTTACGCTCGACTCGACAGCCTGACGCGCTCACAGAGGGACGCGCTCAACTCCCGATTGATTGCACTGTGAGCTTGTAGGCCGAAGTACGTGATTAACGAACTTTCAGAGTGCACCAAGGGGAAAAAAAAGGAAAAGTGATCTGAAAAAAACAGGCAAGAAGGTGAAGAAAAATAAATCAATAAAGAAAAATAAAAAAAATATTGGGATTTAACCGTTTCAACTATGTGCACATGCGGTACCGACTGGTATGCAAGACCATCAGCGATTGTGGCAGAGAGTTTTTCATTATAGGTTATATATTCGCGCGCATATATATCTGTTTACAAATAATGAAGATGGATAGATGAAAGAGTAGAAGCAGTGAATGAAAAGAAAAGAAAAACAAAATAATTACAAACAGCAATTATTTGAGAGGGATGTCGATAATGTAAACAGTGTATTCATGTGCTATTCACGAACGCATTTTTGTTTTAATTTCATGTTTTTTCTTCGTCATCTTTTATTCCTCACAGTATTTCTTTTTCACAAACCATCAAAGGATGATGTTGGAAGTTATTATCGATGCGAGTACGGTCTGAAGCCGCATAAATATCCTGTCGATAAATATATACATATAGGACCAATAAATTTGTGAATGGTGTATATCCATAAACACAGCGGGGCTTTTGGAAAGTACATATATACATATATACATATATTTGGATGTATTTGTATGAAGCTGAACGAGGGATGAAAGCCTTGGGGGCGTCCCTGGTCTCATATGTGTCTGTATATGGCTGCAAGTTGGCCGTCGGCCAGCGGATATTTTTGAACTAGCTATCTTGCTCTCTTTCTATATATGAAACGCGCCGCTGAGAGAACTAATACATGCATGTGTATGTGTGTGACTGAATATATCCTACACTCGGCTTCCATCTGACTCATAGTGCATGCATCGTAGCACCCCATCGACTATACTTGGACTACTTAAATCACTTGGAACGTACGTCGTAGATCTGTCGGACCAGATTCCACGTGAAAAACCACCGCAGCGCACGTGAGACACTCCATGAGCGCTACCGCGTGGGAAAGAATGAGAAGAAGAGAATGAAAATCAGAAGGAAGAAGATAGGGAAGGAGTAATAGCAAAAAAAAAATATTGGATAGTTGATAAAGTGGATGAATGTTATGTATCGAGGAAATTGAAAAGTACCAGTTTATTCATCACTACTGGGAAGGAAAATATTTTTGTTTGTAAGTAAAATTTCATTGTGAATATGTATTTTCTGTTTTTTTTTTTGGGTGGCAGAGAGCGCTATGTTATATGGCAATGTGTGATGAGTGATGAGGCATTTATTACAAGACAGAAAAAAATTTGAGTATTGTTTTGGATAATGGAATAATGATTATTGTGGAGTGAAAGGCTGGAGAGAAATTGCTATGTTGTGTTTCTACGGTTGACTGAAATTATAGAAATTATTTCAATTTTATTTTCTCCACCTACATACAATAAAATAGAGTAAAACAAATGGTCGATATATAGAATGAGAAAAATAATATGGGAGAACTATATTCTTGTGAGCAAAACACATACTGCTGTTTACTTAATATATATGTAGTATAGGTAGTGAATTAATATTTTATTCGACCCCAAAGAGAACATGCGATTTATCGAAGGTAGATTGGTATATATGTATACACATATATGTATTCATGTATCCCCACGCGAATAGCCAATCGAAATTTCTTGTCGGCCATGCGAAACTAATCGGAATAACGAAGAATGAATCGCCAGGAGGTCGATACGAATAAGAGATGTAATACGAGAAGCGTTGCGAGAGCCAATTTCAACCGATTTCACTGCAGCTCTGCGGTCTGATCCACTACGGACCCTTTCTACTTATTCTACGTCGACTGTGTTGCACACACACGTTTCGTCGTCTTGGTCTTTCTATCACTACCACCACTACCTATTCACTACTCTGTTACGTTTTTATGGCAATTTTTCTTCACCACTCTTTCAGCACACTTGGCATCGACTCAGTGAGACATCAATTATAGCGAATACCCAAACGTACATATATATATATATATATAAACGCTTTTTTTTCTCACGTTGAATTTATCGCGAACACATTGGAATAAATTTTTTTTTGCTCCTCCTTTTTATCAATTTTCTTCAAAATCGTAATATATATTTGAGGAAAAGAAAAATAAAAAGAAGAGATATATTTATATATGTTTGTTATGAAAATTCTGAGAGATACCTTATTTTATTTTACGTGATCATATATCAAATGAAGGAAGAACGAAAATATATAAAATAAGTTACGTGGGAAGTGGCGCGAATCTTTCAGTTAAAGAACTTTTACGTGTTTACGTTTGGAAAAAGTGCGCGAGAAGTGAGAGAATAAGAATTGAAAAGTGGAGTTTGTGAATTGCCAAAAGAGTTAACTATATATGTATTCATAGTCAGCATGCAGCAGCGCCATCGTCTATGGTATTCTATATTGAACGGAAGTTAAACATTGACTTCGGTCGGAAGTTAAAACTTGTGCGCTGCCACTTGACAAGAGTTTTCTGGCGTTGGCATACGAGAGAGGTGCAATGTTTGTAAGGACGTGGGCATTGGATAGGTGTCGATGCGGCAACACGAGACACGGAAACTCGATGAAAGCCATGAGATATATATATATATATATGAATAGAAAATAAAGAAGAAAAATAATATGGTAGAAAAATATTGAACGAGAATATACAACGATTGGAGAATTGTTTGTGGTGGATTTTTATCATGCCTTGAGGGTTATTTATTTATTGGCTTCATAAGTTTTGTGATAAGAGAGTGCACGGTTGGAGACACGGATATAGATATTATCGACGAGCATTTTGCGCGAGTGAAGGTGTAAATTTGTACGATATGAAAGTAAAGGAAGAAAAGGAAGAAAAAAAAGAACTGCTGAGTATATGAACGTAGAAGAAACAACGAGTGAGTTAAGAGGGAAAGCAACGAAGTGGAGGTTATCTCGTACCACTATCGTCATGAGAGAATGAAAAGTGGGTATAGAGTGTGAGTTAGCGAGGGAGAAAAAGCTTCATTGTGAGATATAGGAACAGGTACGTTGGCCAAACGAAAGAAAAGTCCTTGGGCCGTGAAAACTTGAAAGGGTTTGGTTCGTTGTCGTTGACGAGAGAACAAGCTTTCTCTCTTCTATATATAATAATATAATATATAAATATATACTCTTTTATATATCAACCCCATCTCCTTTCTCTTTGCAACAGGAAATTCTCGTATATGTGAGTCCACCGCTGGGGTCTACTCGTCTTTCATACATAAAACAAAAACACGATCGCGTTCATATTTTCCTTTACTATCCGATCATGGATATAAAATTCGAATATGAAAAAAAATGAGGGAATTTTCTTTCAACCACAATCTCATTAGTCTAGACTATAGAAAAAACATACACATGAATATATATCTTTATGGTGTGTAGTTGATTTGTTGTACTGAAATATCTTTTTTATTGATTTTTCATTGCCAGTGTTTGTTAGGAATTTAAGAATTCACTGTTGGAATTTACCACAATGGTCTGGTAATTGGGATGGAAATAAATTATCGAATGATGTTCAGTTACTCTTGTTGGATACTTGACACCAGCTTGGAACCACAGTAATTATCGTGGGGATTCAGTTAAATCAACACTGGAATTAATTCTACAATGGTACATAGACTTTTTTTTATTTCAAGCGACTTAACACAGTCATGTTGACTCGGTGTAATTGTTCTTCCGACTGTCAGTCCTTTTTTTCTTTTCTTGACACACAATTTAGTACGATGGTGGGATTTTCGCACGACAAATAAAACAGAAAGCATCGTACCATAATTAACGTTACTAGTTTCAATGACTTTGACTTTTCTAACCACGGACATATCAATTTATTTTTATTTCAGTAAAATAAAATTGAGACAGTCTTGATAGTATAGTTTAATTTCACAAAATTATATACGATAAAAATATTCTTCATTCTTTTTTGTCCTTACATTTTTAAATACTTGAGATATATCACACTAACATAGCGTCCATTTCATTCTCTTCTTTATTCCTTCTTCGATTTGAGAAAAAAAAAGCACGGAAAAGAAAGACAAATGTAGAGGACGCGCGTCAAAAAAACTGTAACAATGGCTCGACCCAGTGGCGCCATCCGTTTCATTTCTAAATCTCGTTGCCATTTAGTACGTGTACGCGATCGCACGCTCGACATGAATCGCGACCGATAAACGAAGAATTTTGTGTGCAGGATAGGAAGGAGCGGAAAAAAAAATGGCTGATGAGTGCACAGGGATGAAACGTAATGTCGTACAGAAAAATCACCGTCGTAAAATATGGATTTGCATACCGATAACTTAAATGAACGTATACAAACACTTATTCATACATAGCTGATGGTCGTGTGCATGTTGATGGAATCTTGTACGTAATCATATATTATTCCGAACGTACATGAAAATATTTTATGCAAATACATTTTATTATACTTGAATTATATATCATCTTTCTTTTTCTTTTCTCCAGTGCACTTTTGTACTCGCAAATAATTCATAATAAATATTTTTCGTGGAAGAGATGTCTCAAGTGTATAGCGTTGTTCACAATAAAACAGACGTCACATAAATATATATCTCATTCACCTACATATATTTGTGCATACGAAATATCAACGTTTATATTACCCTGATGTGCTTGTGGTCGATGGCGTTGATGATGAGTGGCACGGAAGTGTCGTGAAATCGGTTTATTCGATAGAGTGATAGATAAGAGACATATTACGAAATACTCAGCAAATTGTTTGACACATTGTAGTGTATTTGTATGGATCAATGTACATATATGAGCAATACATATATACACACCCAAATACTTGTACACGGCTATTTTGGTAATTGCCTGATATCAACGTTTGATGCTTGCCATTTCTGATATGGATATGTTCTCATACATAATTCATGCAAGAAGTACATTACAATTTTCCATATTATTACCAAAATAGACATTACCAATAAATTTATAAATTCTCATAATCTTTACACATCATTGATGTATTGATTTTTCGAGTAACGGTACGAGAAATTGAAATTAGAGTTGTAAATGGCACTGGAGAAAAAATTAAATTTGCAAATGAATTGAATTACAATGCGTGAATAAATATGTAAACTGAATAGTAGAGAGTCATGTAACCATACGATCGCTGCTTGCGTTCACATTGATGTAGTTCATTCATGTGAGTGTCTATATGTGTGTATTCACCAGACCATCGATGTGTACATGAGTAGGAAAGGGCATACATTGAAATGGATACTTATACGTTTGCGTGTACGAGAAGTAAAATGAAAAAGTGAGGCGTGTGGTGTAGGCTACTACAGAAGAGTACATATGCGCAGTATAATATCAGCCAGTGTGCTTTTTGCTGCTTTTAATCTGTAAATGCATGCCGCATCGTGTCCGTTGGGAAACTCATCGAGTCCTACCGCCCTGTACAGTTGAAAGCGAAATAGATGAACGCTGGTACAGTCACTAGTGAAACTCTTCAGATTCCCTTCAAGTTTGGTTTATTTGTTTTATATATGTGCATTCATTTAGTCGGGTAGCATTTGACAACTGTTCAAAAAAAGAAGAAAAACCTCACTGTGAATTGATGAATTTTTTGTAATTGATATTTTTCTTGATGTCAATTGTAATTCATCAATTAAATTTTGTTTTTACAATTCTATTCACTGTTTCAATGTATGCTCGTCACTTGATTACTCCTCGAATCATATTCGTTTTATTTGGATGTTGAAAGGGAGTCAAAAAAAAAATTGGATGAAAGGAAAAAATGTTTTTGATACAACGCTCATAATTAAACATTGACTTTCATCGTGCAGGGAATTTGATACATGAAAAAAAAAAAACAAATAACACATGGGAATGGATGAAATTTGGAATGAACGAATGGAATATTGACTATCATATTCAATTTCGGTACATAGTTTTATACGAATGAATCCTAAAAGCGAAAAATTAATGTATTGAGCCAGGAAAATGCATTCACAAGCCATCAAAAAATAATACTTTTTATTAATTTTTGCTATATGAAATTTGATATGAGAAATAATAGTGAAAGCATACCAACGAAGAGAAATGATTTGTGTTATGTTTGAAATCATCTGAATGGAGGATAAAAATTTAAAATATACATGAAAGGATAGATGAGAATAAAGAGTGCAATGTTATATTACATTGTGTAAAACATATATTTATATATTACTTTTGATATAATGAATAAGCTCCTGTGTTATGCATATAAAATATGAGATATGGCGAACGACACTCAATTTTCCTCTTTCCAATTATGGTTATTTCACCATTGTGATCTGGAGAGAAAAAGTAACCGGCACATTGGCCATTGGTACACCGCCTATTGATATAATTTATGTTCGTGAGCCATGCAAAATTGAATTCATATTTTTCACCTATATATATATATACATATAAATATGTACATGAATTGTATCTACGTTTAGTTTTGTTCGCGTGCAAATATTCCGCATAACGCAAGAGCACTCACATATTTATGATCGGCTTGACGATTTTTCTAGTCAGATAAAATATCGACCGCAATGTGTACAAAATCCACCTCAAATTCTTGCTACGTTTTTATTACTTTTTTTTTTCATTCTCAATGGAATTTTTCCTTCCCCACTAATTATTATCGTTGATGTGTTTTTTTATTTTCAATTATCTTACGGAACATATACTTGACAGTCGTCAATTCATTGGACTGTTTCACGCGAACATTCATATATGTTGTAACAGTAAGCACGCTGAATATTTCAAATGAGAGGGTCTATCAATTACTTTAATTGTAAAACTTTCGCTTGATAGAAGTTTAAAAATTTTTTTTTCATTATTTATAAATAAACCCAACTTATTCGATCAAGTTCCACACATTTATTTCCTTTGTGCGATCTAGAACAGTGATTGAAACACTGAGAAACATTTTATTCTTCCAATCAGTGCAAGACGAACAAAAATATAAGTCTACTTTAAATTCTAAAGACGATTCGACAAAGCAGAACGTTCCTCATCATCAAGCTCAAATACTTCAATAATTGTTTAAATAAATTCTCATTCTTTTTTTTTTTGTTGTACATCAATTTTCTTACGTTATTCATTTTCTCTTTTTAACCCAATCTTTGTTTATTTTATTTCATTTTATTTTCTTTTTTCCCATCAATAAAATCTATTGGTACCGATCCGTGCAATTTCCCACCGGATAAAGTGGCAGAATGCTGCACTGGGCTAAATTTTATTTTCACCTTTCTTTCTCCTTCATTCCTGTGAACTTTTACTGTTTTCCAATTCCACGATGGCTATGCACACACACACACACACTCACTCTCATATAGATACATACATATAGATAGATGTGTACACATGCACTCTCATTGACAAGTGGGGTTGGAGGAGTTGCGATCGCTGCGATGCACCGCACATGGAAGGCCGTTTGTTCATTGAACGTAATCGGGCGCTCGTTGTGGCGAGAACGAAGTGCCCGGCGCATATCGAGTTACGCTGATCCCACAATCGTATAGTGCGCGGAACATGTCAAGAGCTGAGGGTAACGATAATTTATGTATATATATAGTTACAGTCATAGATGGATGAAGGTACAATGCAATATCGATTAAATTCATTTCATTGGAACAAACGGGGAAAAAGAAGAAGAAATAATGTATGACTGAAAAGAAAAAAAATGATTGGAAAATGAAAAGGCGCAAATAAATATGAAAATGAACGAGTGAATAAATGAGTGGAGAATCGTTCGTTGTCTATCGTGATGGTAATTGAAATGACTGCGAGCAACTGAACATTATAAACTCTCAGTCATCGTCAATTTAATCACTAACGTCGAAATGAGAACTAATAGTGCAAAGATGTGAATGGTAGAGAATTTAAAAAGGATATTATTGAAGCGACGATGAACTCTTAAAGAACATTTTTTCTTATTCAATAAATGACGATTGATTACGATAGAAAAGTAAAAAAAAAACAAAAAAAGGAAAATACTTTTTATTTTATAAAAGAACTGAATTTTTTTTTGCATGACAAAAAAATTGATATTGGATTAGTAGTCAATAAGAAGGAAACAAATGGAAGAGGTGGTTATCAATTGGTGGACAATTTTCCATCCAATTGCTCGAGAAGAAAAAAAGGGAAGACGATGGAAAAAAAGGTCTAATAGACGGAAGATATTATATATATATATATATATATATATATATCGAAATGAAGAGTCTTGGCAACTCCAAGAAATGGGCGACAGTATCACACAATGGATATCGATGTCTATCGGTGCCCATTTCACGCTATACCAATTCGTATATTACATGATATTTCAAATTTTTTTTTTCCCTCCTTTCGCTTTTTTTTCCGCAAGCTCACGGCATCGTATAGTGAACTTAACGATCGTATATAGCTTTACTCCACAAGCAGGTGAAACAAAATGTGTATCACACACACAATTGTGATGTACATTCTTCTCTTTCGACCCTTTTATTATTTCCCTCTTTTGCTTCTTCTCTTTTTCACTTATATATAAATACGTATGTATATATGCTTTTTTGCCGTCAATGACATTGAAGTAGTAGAGTGCATGCAATATTCCGGGTGTATGGAATCGTAGTGAAAATCACTTAACGCTGAATTTTGGCACGCGGCCCACTCGCAAATTGTCGATTCAGATATACGGCTTGATAGACAAATTTAAATATTTCTTCGTTTTATTTTAACTAAAAGTAGAAGATATGTTTTCTTCCTTTGAATGTGAATAAGTAATTTAATTAAATGTGTACCATATATCGTGTTGAATTATTATTTGATATATGTTATCAATTATTAATGGGAATATTCTATGGATTTATTGAACCAAATTTATTCCATTGTTGTTCTTCATTTCGTTGCAGGAACGTTAGATTTGAGTTGAGTGCATTAGTTGGCAACTGTGGAACAAATGGTGAAATGTGAGTACATAGATATTTCATGAAAATTCACATCGTAAACCCGAATGTTAATATATTGTAACAGATTTTTTTTGGGCCAGTTCTTTTTATTTGTTTTCACTGTATAAATATTGACTACTGTTGTTATGAATTCCCGATAAAACTCGCTGAATATTCTCTCTGTGGACGAAAAATACCATGGTCGTAAGCTTTAATAACGAAAGCCAGATGCAGTTGTATGCAAATGCAGGACAATAACAAAAATGATTGTGAAATAAAAGATCCAATCAAAACAATGGAAATTAATGTAATATAATGTGAATGAAAATAATCTCTATCCTTCTGTGGGATTTTCAGCTGACGCCAAGTCAAACTGTCCATTAAATTTGGATACATATATATAATAATAGACATCATATGTGCATGTAGCCCATGAATATGCAAATGCTCCGTGGGAATATTTGAGAATACAGAGATATGTATATCATGTGAAATATGAGAGCGATGACACTGAAATAAGAAGGAGATGAAATGAACTAGAAGGATATGAATTTAATACAAATCATTATGATTTAAAATACACTTCCTATTTATTTTATTCTCCATTACAACATTTCTTTTGATAAGAATGAAGATATTGAATTGAATAATTTCAGCAATTACAAAGCTTGAAAATGTTGCAATGTTTTTCGCTCATCGATCAGGTCCTTTTTTATGTTCTAAATCCAACTGAGAGTACTGAATCTTACGGGTTTGTATATTTATTGCGTCGAAGTGAATGTGAGGGACGCATATGAGGATGAGAAGGAGAGGTATGAAGGGAAGATGTATATATATGTTGGAGATTAGTTCGCAGAGGGACCCTTTTATGTGTCTGAGAACGCCAAGGGCGTGCATCACGAGGGATTGCGAATATTGGCTTGATGGGCCACTGTAGAATTCGGGCCAATGCCTCTGAACCCGATAAGAATATCTTGGCTGAGTACGTGGCGCTGGCTTATTCCGCCCCATTTTTGCATCGAAATTTTCCACGTTTCCACTAAAATATAAAAAACAATAAAATATCGGATTTCATTTCCAATTGAATTTTACATAAAAATCACGAAATAGAATATACGGCCAAGTTTTATTATCATTATTGGATACATTTTTTTTTAACCATTATTTTTAACAATGATTGAATTTCTTGAATTCTGCATCAATATTCTGTCGAATCGGAATATTGAGAGAGAACAATGCATTGAGAAAGATTGTTGAGATTCATGAGAGAAAATGAAATAATGACGTTCTATGTTTCAAGGATTTTAGGCCATTTCTTATCGATAAATCGACCTGAGCTGCGTGACTGGGCTACGTTGACTCTTTCAGAAAAGAAAAGAAAAACATGAGAATAAAGAATAAAAAGTGAGAAAAAGAAAAAAAGTGAATCTAGAAATAATGAAACTGGGGTAATGATATTGATCGTTGTGGAGAGAAAAAAAATGCAGTTATTATACGCTAAATTTGGAATTTAATTCATTCTGTTTGAATAAACAATTCATTGCATTTTTTGTAACTGTAGTGATTAAAAGGGCAGAGATAAAAATGGATTGGATGCAATTGGTGATAAATATATTTCTGATTGTCTTATTTTTCGTTTGAGTATTGGCAAAAAATATAATGATGACAAAAATGAAATATCGGAGACGTTGACTTCATTATTTTTATCATTATTGCCCACTTCCCATGCGGCAATGTCCCATATTTTTTATTTCTCATCTATAACGTTTCTTCATCTATAAACATCAATTTTATCTCTCACACAATTAAAATCTCTGTTCTCACATTTCTCCAATTCACATGACAGTTTTATTTCTATATAATTCTGCGGTTACTGATTATATTGATGCACAAATGCATTCCACCAATGTCAGTGACAGGACTTTGTAGGTCATTGAGGTCGATCACGAATGCTAACTAATATTGAGCGCGGTTAATGCAATATTTAAATGACCAAGTATAGAATTCTGCATCTCACATTTCCATTTATATCTGAAAAGATAAAGTGTTGATTGACAGTGCATCACTCATGATTATATCAGTCCAGATGTCTTACGCGATTTTCGATGAATTCTGTCTGCAAACCCAAATAGAAACTAAACATTTATAATTCCAGGAATTTTATTAATTATCTAATAAAATGAATATAGATTTTTTTATCGTTAACGATTCACATTGTAAGACTAAAATTGACAAACAATTCTTTTATAAATTGTTCAGTGTATCTATTTTATACTGCAACCAATGAATTCAAGCCAGAATGTCTGATCGGCGCCAGCACTTTCACAGTCAATGGGCCGAAAACTAACTTTGGCTATTTCCTGACTCTGGAATTGTAGTAGAATAGAATGGATTCCCACACGCGGTGCAGCGAGTTACTGAAATCACCAAATGCACAACAGCATTGGCCTCTAAATCTTGTATTCGACTTTTGCATCCTCAATTTTTTCCACCCTCTCTACACAAAAATATCCCCTATACAAAATTTATGACACAGCTTCGACAAACTTGAAAAATTGTCAAAATATTGCATTCTTTGTGTAGAAAGTAACTGAATACAACGAGAATCCTCCGGTAAAGTTGAATGTTTACGTGCTTATATCTGATTTCATGTGATGTTTTTGTTGTCAAGTACTAACTGGGATTATTTTGATTTACATACATCAATCTTTATTTAACAAGAAAATGAATGGATATTTTCTTCGGTACAATTCATTGGAATAATGTAAATTACCAGAGAAAATATCAATCAAAATGTTATTACTATAATAAAATTTCATTGTATAAAGAAAGAAATTTTTTAATTCTAATGGAAATTGAGTGGAATGATGATAACATGCAAATACATATGATTCATATTGATATATTTGAAAATAAACAAATTAGCTTTTATTTTTCTCTCAATTTTCCATAAATTTTGCATAACAAATATGTATCCTGTCCGGGATATTCATTCCCTTCGAGCTATCACCATATCTGCATATAAATATATACACCAATAGTTTAATCAAAAATATTCCTCCGAATGGGTCACGAACTTGTGATGAGTCCAGTTTTAATATAACTCTACTATCTCTAGATTTTTCGTGACGTCAATGCAGACACTAAATATATATTGCTGCGACAATTTATTTCACAGTTTCAACTCATTTTTCTTTTTCTATACATTCGAGTCATAAATGTGTGCATATACATCACAGTAATCGTTAGATAATTCGAGTGAAGTTAAATATTATGTACAATTTTATATCGTGTACAAGTACGATGATCCTCTTTTTTATTTAATCTCTACTTTACGTGTAAGCTCACAATTTTTCTCAACAATGCGCGTGTATAAAGCGTCGAGAACGACTTAACGTTACGGATGATGTATCGTTGGATAATGCAAGCGACATATTTGACGTCCTGCACCCTATATCGTTATACCTCCTCCCTTTCACGTGCTGGTGTGCAAACTAACTCAACCATAAAGTGACGTGATGCGATTTAGATATTAATCGTAATTGCTCATGTTATCACATTGACATAATTATTATCAGCTGAGCGAATCGTGAATTTCCATAGTTATATTGCAAGCTATTGCAGTCAGTTGCTTGATCACTCACTGCCTGTATCTTCTAACAGTATATAAAACAAGAACAAGTTATAAGAAGAATAAACTCACGATGATTATGCAGATGTGCTATTCTTTCGGAGGGAAAGAAAAAATAGATTTGAATCGAAATAAGGTTATTTTAAATGAAATCTCAATGCAAAAAGTGGATTGAGACGACAGCAATTCAAGATACTATTCACAAACGAACGAAAATAACTCAATTCCGTGAAATTGATGTGCATTCACATTGAAATGAAATTGTTCATACATTCTTTATAAAGTTGAGAGAACATACAAACTCATTTCGGAAAAAATTTCATTTGTAAGATAAACACAAAAGTTTATATTTTTTCATTGACAACAGTGTGGTATATGAAATCAACATCGCATGGATAAAATAACTCTGCCGCAGGATTTTTTACACAGATGTTTGAATTTTCATTGACTCTTCATTCTATTTGGTCTGAATTTACGAATATCATCAACTCACCAATGATTTTGAATAGAAAGTGGTTTTTTTCCTCAATAGCATTCCAATCAAATTGTTCTGCAACCAAATATTTGCAAAAACAATTCGCCTGTGGGAATGAAAAATTAGAATCATGTTGAAATCAACAATATTTTAGTTCAAAAGCAAACTTTCTTGACCACAGATAATGATTCAAATACAGTTCAAAACTCTGAATGAATTTAAATGTATCTCTGAGGTGGAGATTAACATTAATTTCGAAATGCAAAGTTTGATTTTATACGAACTAATAATTCCAATAATTTCCTCCTCAAACAACATAGAGTCACATATGTACTCCGTTAAATTCAGCAGATAATTATTGAGTTGGTCCGAAGCATTTCACAAAAGTTTCCGAACGTTTGCGATTTAGTTTTGGCATGAGTGATGATTCAGCTTTGTCTATTATGAGGATTTTAAACTTTGGAACTCGCTATGAAACAATTGTACGACGTGAGAATTTCTATATTCCATTACATATATACAAGTTGCTTGCACTGCCAAACCATTCGATAGTTGTTGCTCAAGTGTACTAACAAGCTTGTCGATAGCTTATGTTTGTATTTATGTTATATATCCCAGTATTGTACTAACAACTGTGGTGATCATCTATAATAATTCGACAAATCGTTTATGAATATTCGCCAATTGAAGATATCGTTCGCATAGCGCAAATTCGTATATGGCGATCGAACGATTAGTCGCTATGAGAGGATAATATGATAATGACCAGATTAAATTTCGCGGTACAAAACCCGCTCGCCCCTCATTTCTACCCAAGGATTATTACGTGAAATGAAACGTAACATACTTTGGGTTTAATTAGTTTTTCTTAATTAGCATCTGGAAGTAATCGTATAAATTGTAAAACATATATACACCACTAATTTTAAGTACTTCTTCTTTTCTAATTATTTGGATGATCTGATATTTTCATTTGTAAGAGGAAGGAAATGGAAACGATGTAGAAAATCTGCGTTGTTTAATATAAATCCGAAAATTATATAATTTTCATTTTATACATTGATTCAGCAAAATAATTATGATTGATTTTCTTCGCATCACTACTATACCTCCACACAACTTCACCATTGTCATGATAATAATACAAAATTTACCATTCGGTTAAAATAGGAATTTTTTTTCATGTAAATAAAATATTTGGCACACGAAAAATCAATACATTATTGCGCAACATTTGATAAGACCAACCCAAAAATTTTAACCAGTCTATGAATATCCAAATCGATGTTACAGTCAACCAACAAAATTATTCTCCCACACCGAAATATTTCCGTGCCTAATTACAAATTCATTTATCTATCAAAATCCATCAGATGTGAAGTAGCTTTCGATAGTGGAATCTCGGGTAAAGTGATGTAGCTCTATGTTTCTCGCTATATATCTCTCTTATATTCTCAATCTCTCACCCTCCACCTCACTCTCTCTTTTGTGTCACGTTATACCGCTCGTAATTTCGTTGGCGATTCATGTGACATTCGAAACGATAGAATACGAGAGGGTCACCATACGTTGTATGGTGGTGTTGGTGCTGTAACATAAACGACGAGACTCTCTATCGTTCGCATCGTTCACAATTTACGTAATGCATCGCGTCCACCATAAATTCGTGGCACAAACGAGATTGACGCTGGCATGCAGACGACGCGACAGTGTACACGTCGCGCGCGTGGTCCAAAGTATTACGCCAGTCAGGGTATGCTCTCTCGATACTCCACCACTATATCGCTACAAAAAGGGGAAATATGCATCAAGCACCATTGCGTAGACACCTCTGTGGGTGTCACCCTTGATTCCTGTTTTTTTTTTTCCATCAGCCGCAGCACTTCGTTATTATTATCTAATTATTTCAATTTATCTCGATTTATTTCCTTTTTTTTCCACTAACTCTTCAATAAACTTTGCAATATCAACCATGAGGATCTTTTACCATCGAGCTTTTGTGACAGGTAGAGATTTGTTTGAAAATGACAAATTATATATAACGTCATCTCTGTATGAATAATACGGAAAAGGTTTCTGCGGCGCATCGGAGGTTATCCACTGATTCTTCCAATATATATCATGTCTCTAATGGAATTGGAATTTTTTTTCCGTTCTCCTGATAAAATACAGTTGCATTCAAGTTGCATGGAATCAATAAAACCCATGCAGAATACAGATGTGTTTGGCTGACTTGGAAAAATGAAAGAGAGAAAAAAAGGGGTATAGTAAAAAAGTCAGGCGAAACCCGGAGCTTTTGATTACTCTTATCGAATACAGTTCGGGAATGAGTGGATACCGATTGCGAGCGAGAGCGGGTTGGAAAATATTCATTGTATATGTTACTAATGAATTCCCAGGTGGACAGAATCGCTCAATGTGAAACTCATAAAGTATACTGGGCGGTAAAAAAAGAATATTTATGTGGTTTTCCACTCTGTGTCTCAGTTTTCCGGTCTATCTCTTTTTCCACATAAAATTCTGAATCACCTCACGTTGGTCGACGGTAGCTTTCCCTCACTTCTATATACCTACACGGAAAATTTTACGTATGTATCTACATTCAACCAATGCATTCACAATACGTTTCGTGCAGTGTGGAAACGTTTTACTGAGTGCAATATGTACTTCTCTATTTTCTGACAATATAAAAGATTCACATAAATTCATGAGGTTTTTAAATTTTACACAGTGGATAGAAAAAGCTTCTTTCAAATATGAACTTCATATCATTTAATAGAGAAAATGTTTCATCAACTTTTTATGAATAACTTTGAAATCAATTCAAATCAATATAAACTGTTGCAATTTCACTATAAAGTATAATAGTAGCCACTATTTTTTTTTTCTATTCATCCGCTTTCTGCTCTTCGTTCTAATATTCATTTCCACTCGTCCACTATAACGAAATCATAAATTAATAAACTAATCATGTTCAATTACTTTCGCAACAATGGCACAAAGCAAACTTATAAAGTGGGTATAAAAAATAAATTAGAAAATAACTTATATATTCATGATCTCTCGAATTAGATGTATTCATATCGTCAAGCTTCAGTGATCAAAGAGTAAATATATTGACTACATAGATATATACATATATATATGTATACGCCCGTATAATTAACGCAAAGTGCTCTTTCGTGAGTGCGTCTATACATACACATTAGAGTATTTTTGATGTAAAAAGCAAATTTTCGCCTCTCACCCTCTTCTTCATTTTCCTCAGTGACTGATGGAAATTTAACATTGATGCATTCGCACATTACGTCCATAGGTATAAATATATATATATATATATATATATAAATTTATATATAAGTAGAAGTTTGAAACCCAACCGCACTCACAGTACGATTACATTCTGTTTTTCTCCTTCATCTTTCATATAGATTAACGGACTCAACTTTACGAACATCAGTTCCATGAGCTTTTGGTTTGTCGCTCCAAGACTTGCACCCATTATAAACTATATAAGTTGATGTATCTATATATTAATATATATATATATATATATGCTGTTAAACCGTCTAAATAGTCACGAATTTTCGTATTTTCGTTCTCGCACTTTGTGACTTTAATTGACAAAATGTTTCATATGAATGTTAAGACAGTGATTGATTCACTTGCAAGCAAAATCCATGAATGATTAACTGCAGTCAGTAATATATTTGTATATAGTATTAATAATTCGAAAAAACACTTTATCGTCTTATGTAAATTCAACTTCGAAACATTTTCATTGGTATAAATAGAGCTGTCAAATGCAAGAACGATTTGAGCGATATAAGATTCAACTCGATGGATGAAAGCAATAAATTTCCTGTTGAATTTAAATGAGTATATAAATAAATAGCTGGATGATATATTGGGTTGGTGGTGCTTTATATATTGCACTCAAATTATTATTTATTTATTTATTCTACAATACAAATACCTTGGGAGACAAAAGACATTTATACTTTGTTTATATAACATTTATATATATCTTTAAACTTTAAATACGACTTTTGAATATTGTTGAATTTAATTACTGTTAATTTACAGACAGCGTCATCTACAAACCTGCCATATGTGTATTCGAAAGTGTTTAATAAGCGTGTGGCGCTGTAGAGTTTCACAAAAAGATGAGAAAAAAAAGTCCCATAGCAATTTTGCGCTAAGCATGTTGAACTTTTTTCGTCGACTACAAATTGTATACAATAGGTTTTGTGAGCACCAACGCGTGTTTTAAGCGAAATATCATCCCGTAAATTGCCGAGGGCTTATGTATAACAGAGGGAGAATGCGAGGCTGAGTGGGAGACTAGGGGTGGTGGAAATATAGAGACAAAAAATGCAATGTCAAGTATTGCGTTTTATCGTGTTACGCATGACACCGTTGCTTGGTGTGAATGTACGTTGACACTGAGCATTACAATTTCGTTTATATGATTCTATGAAAAACAATTTGATGTACTTTTATTCAACAATTAAAGGCCGATGGTTTATTTAATATTTGCATTCTGATATGATTGTCCTCGTGGACAAAAGAAATTCATTTCAATGAGAAGGAAAAGCACACGGAAAAATAGAAAAAAAAAAGATGAGAAAAACTCTTAATTTATAGCAGTAGAGTACCTTGTCGGCCGGTTGTATACACATGCACTCGCGTCTCGTTGACGGTGAGACACGCACTCTCGCACATGGAGAGAAGGAAAAAAAATTACGCTCTATGACAAACCACAATTTTTTATTTATTTCTCTTTTTGTTTTTTGTTCTTGCGGTGCACGTTGATGCTTTTTCCTCAGTAGTAGGAAAATTAATTTGCTTTTCAGCAGAGCATGAGCCAAGGTAATAACATCAACAATAAAAAAAATTCTTATCTCTCAGAATTTCATGAAATATATATTCGTGAATGAAAAGTAGTTTTGTAATTATGATGAAGTCGAAAGAGGGAGGAAAAAAAAACAACTGTGGTTCATTCTTTCCATTAATAACATTTCTGTTTAATTTTATTATTCGGTTGACTAATTAACAGTGATGTATTTTCTAGTAAATAACGAGGGATAATTGCTCAGCATTATTATAAGGGTATATTGTATTTAACTGACATATTAATTCACCGAACAATTGATCCATTCATTGACTTCACAAGATTATTTATGTCAATGATCGCATCTGATTATTCATTCGTTTATCCTCCCATTTTATTTTCAATTTCACCAGCACTATCGTCATCGATTGAGAATGTATTCCTCACACAGTGATATCAACATTAATTTAGTTCCAACTCGAATTTCATCCCTGTCATTAAAAATGATTGAAATAAAATCGAATGCCCAGTCCATCATTGATAAAATAGAAATCATTAATTGATTTACTATTCCATTATTGAAAGTTCTTTGTCATTTTGTTCCATCCCAAATGTTCCAAAAGAGTGACAATTTCCTAATGATAAGTTAATTCAACACTTCACTCACAATCAAATGATGTTAAAAAAAAAAGGACAAATAGCAAGAGCGACGTGGAAGTTTCCACAGTATTCAAGTTGTTCATTCTTGCCACATATTTTAAAATATACGCGATGCTTTATGTTAAGTGACTAAAAGAATGTAATTTTTTGTTTTTTTCCCACGTTCTATGCCACATTTTTTTTCTCTTTATGCTCAGCAAAAAGCATTGTGACCTCTTGTGTTGCCACACAGATATACTCGAGAACAAAAAAAGCATGTCTATATATAGACATTACGCGAGCGACGGTAAGTGCAAAAGAGGCCGAAGAAAGTTCATAAATTCGTACAAGGCGAGGAAGAGAGCGCGAGAGGGTTGTGCAGCCGTCTAAAATGCATTAACCATACCAACCTCGAGGAGCTTGGAGAACATGGAACACGTAATGGTGCGGGCGGTTTTCAACATATATATATATATATATAGACTGATATTTACCAGCATCAGTGTGTCGGGGTGGCGAATTTCCCATAAATTGTGACCTACATGTGTAAAAATCTGGGAATAGTAAGAGTGAAACTTGGCAGACTACTTATGGCTCTATGCACTTTATCCAAGTCATCAAGTATGCATGTATATTGAAAATATTTTAAAGTCTGTATACTGAGCAGCATTAAGATCATTTCTTTGTTGAGAACATCATAACCGCGGCTCGCACTACATTACAGACCATTTTTTGTATGTGGAGAACCGCAGTCGAGAGTTAGGAACCTTTGAAGTTGGTTGGGAAATGATATAAACAGTTCGGTGAGGCATGACAAGTGAAAAAAATTTTTTTTCGTGAAAATAACTAACGTAATCCGTGATAGTAGAAAAATTTATACTATAAAGATTATAATTTTTTAACCCTCTTTTACATCGTGGAGCTTTTCTCGAATCCCTTCTTTATGATGAGAAACATAACTAGGAAAAATCTTAATTCCTCCCATCAGAATTATATTCCGAATAAAATTGTAGTTGGACAATTCAATTGGAATTGGAGGAGAGTATTTTTTTTTAAATATCACACCTCAAAATGAACTCGAGAAAATTCAAGCGTTGAAAGCCGAAGGAGGAAAAAAAATAGAAACGGAATAAAATAAATTACTGGACTATTTTATTTCATTTCGTTGTTTTTGTTTTTCCTTTTTTTTTTCACGTTCTCATTCTATTAGATTTATTTTGAAATGTCGATTTGTTGAGTTCACTGAACACATTTTGCACCTGTCGAAATTTGATTTAACTGCAGACTATATATCGGTAGTTTACTTGGGACGCTATAGAGAGTAACTACGAGAACCTTGCCGCACGGATTTGGAAACGAGAGGTGAGATATGTGTTGAGTCATATATAGTAAATTCGCGCGTGCAACTTCGCAACGGGAGCTCCCTTCTATATCCTTCATGCACCTATACACATACATTTATTACTCGAGTTTTGTTGGTATAGGTGTCAGTTTCAACGCGACTACGTGATGCGACTGTGAATAAACTTTCATTGCCATGTTAAGCGCTTTTACTGTACATACGCATGACAGAGCTTTTATCTTTCTGTGATGCGCGTATAAAATAAATTCTATGATAACTCTAATATGGAATTAGAATTGTTGTACCTCAATTTTTAGTTCTTATTATTAACATTAATCTTTATTTTCTATAAATTATGATGGTATGAAATTATTTCATAATTTTATGCATTTAAAGGGCCATGATGAATTTGATTTAGAAATTGTTTCAACATTTATTTTGTGTCAATTGATTAACATGGTGAATTTATTCACTTAGCAAAACACTTCTCGTATATTTTTATTGAGCTTTCTTTATCAATATTTTTACTTAGATAAAAGTCCGAATTAAATTTTGGTGGAATTTGCGTTTCCACATTCACTCCCACAAGATTTTCATACAACTGCTCTCTATTAATGGGAAATAAAATGGTCCTACTAAACAGAGTCGACTTTATTCGTTTTACACACACAGATACACACATTTCCTCAGTGAAATACTTCAATTTCTCCTCACTTGAAATCCATCTTAAATGCGCTAGAGACAAGTGCGATGTGACACACGGCAAGAAATATGATAAATGTATGACATAATACTTGTGTGAAAAAGTGAATACATACAGAAGAAAGTCAAATAACAGCTTTAAGGATATTGAGCATTTGAATTCTCCTGAGTGACATTTTTATTGTCAGCGCCACATCAAAGAAGCATTCAACCAGTTTTTTTTTAACAACGGAATTTATCGTTCCAGAAATTGTTTAACATTTTCGAGGAGAGGACTTTTCAATCACTGCCAAATGAAATAAAATCTAGTAAAAACTACTATAAAATACTCCACATGATTTAATAAAGAAGTTTGAACAAGTAACTATTTGAGTGCCCCTTATAATAATGAACAATTCACAAAGAATGGACAAAAAAAAAAAAACAGTCCATTATTTCAGACGAAATGACAAAAGTAATTCTCACTGGTTGTAACAACTTCAAAAAAAGACTTCTTTAATATAATTATAAACTCGTTATATATTTGGCTTCAACCACTTCCACTGATATATTTTACTCTCCCACTCCTTCACTCTCTCAACTTTAATTGCTTCAATTTGTGCGAATGTGTGACAGAAGCAAATGCTCGAATGGTGGAAACGTGATAAAAGTAGTTTCATACCCCAGCAAACTCTGCCACCTTCATGAACACCTTTCTCCATAGAAACACATGAACAAAGTATATATACATATTCATATTCGTTTTTCTGCTTTCAAGTTAAAACGATGCAGAATATTTTGCTTAATAATACCCCCAAATATATGTCTCCCTCTGCATATATATAGAGAGTATTATATTCCTATCTGTCATACAGTATAAAAGATATTCTCACTCACACGTCAACTCTCTACACATCTGAAAGGATTCATTTACATTTGAGCTCAGTCTTGCGACACATAAACACGAACACACGTCTCACATCACCGAAAATAATCACAATCATAATAATAATTCGAACAATACATTGTCAGAAATTTTTTGCAAACTATATATATCCATTTGACAGTTCACAAATTTTATACAGTGGAATTTTCACATCATTTTTTGCATCAATGCATACCAAGATGGGTTCACGCAAAAATATTATATGCTTGCGTCCACAATTTATACAAAAATATACAAATTCCATTTTCAAGATAGGCATCATCATATAATTCCACTTTTATCACGATCCAATTTCAACTTGTACACATATGACAGCATAAAATATCATAGTCGTAGAGGTTCTTTACTTTGTGTGCGTTAGTACATACATTTTCGTTCTTTGTTTCCCTTTTTTATCAACAAAGTAGATCATTTTCTCATTGACTCTTCTAAGATACGCCTTTACCATGTTCTCTCCTCATATAGTCAAAGAAGAAAAAAAAAAATATTTTTTACCTTCACTCACACGTTTGATCGTAGAGAAGAAAAAAAAATTAACTCAACGTATTATATTTACAGGACCTTAATTATCCTGTTTTATTAGCCGATTACACTGCCAAGGCGGGTTTAACATTAAAGCAGAGCTTTTTAGTGCGAACACAATTATTATTGATTTCACACTCTTAATAACGTGTATATATTCACGTCTAGCTATGTTATACGTGCGCATATATGCGAGAATTAATGCACCGGCAACACGCTACCTCGTGTTTCAAAAGCATAACGGCCAGTTGTCAAAATGCGAAACTACCGCATATCTGTGGTTCACATTAATGTATATATATTTGTATGTATAAATATATCCATTCATTGAAGTATCGTGAGCACACGTGGTCAAAATGACGATCGTATATATAAAATAGCCATTTAATTTATTGGGTTAACAAGTGCTGCTACGATGTTTTTGAATCGTATGGGACGCTTTCCAATTTGTAAACGCTTGTTACCAATTATTCGCGTACATTATCCTGCGGGGAATATATTCAATTTATATTACGTACACATGAATATATGTATATACCTATATATATTTTTATCAGTTTATGATAAATCTCCATTTCTTTAAAAAGATAAATTGTAAATTGTTTTGACTGTGTATTTTATAATAACAATCATTGTTATTACCGGTGTTGTTTTAATTTATTGCGAATAATTATTGATAGTATAATTATTCGAATGGTTTGAATCGAGATCGATAATTTCGATTTTTCAACTACATTCATGAATATTTCAGTCTTGATTGTTTCATTGTTACAATTCTAATTAGAATGCGTTTGTTGAATTTATTCGTTATGGGTTTGGATGATGAAATTGAATTAATAATGATTACAATGAAAATTAATCAGAATAATATTTGCTCTAATTATTTTATTCTTCAATAAGTTACTGACATTCGTGGCATAATTTTATCTTCAGGAATAAGACCTGACGATTTTTTTTTACGAATTTTCTGTATTCATAATTCAATAAATTCGATGACGTGGATATCATCTGGTATTCAAACGTGAGAATAGATCATGAAGAATTGACACTTGAAATTCTGGCGATGCTGCGAACAAATGCACACACGATCAAGTGATATTGCGAGTTATATATGACAGTGACTCAGAATATCATTTTGTCGGCGGCTTTCAGTCAATTCTCTCGCAACTTTCATCTCATTATTTACATTTCCTCTTCCGTTATTTTTTTTCTTTTCATTTTCTTCTTATCGTAGTGAATTTTCAATGTATATTCGGTTAAAATATATACGATGAAGGTGAGAAGATTGAAAAGGAAAGAAAAGGAGAGGAAAATAAGAAACCAGTAGACGACGAGAAGACACGAATACTATATTGGAAGCTTTGTGCGTGTTCCCTTTATGAATGCGAAGCTTTATGTAGAAATAGCTCACATGAAATCACATATATACAAAAGTCAATGAGCTCTTCTCTGATGCACTCAACTACGCTTTTGATACGTTTTTATCACTCGCTATTTCTTCTCTCATATACCTGCGCTCACATTTGCAAATACAACTTGCTCGTGTATATTCAAGTGCCACTTTATTGCGTGTACATCGATTTTATTCTTTTGTGCGAATCTTGACACGAAATATAAACTGAATTGGCTTTATTATCACATTTGTATACCAAAACATTTCGGAATATTCTTCATGTAAGTTTGATAATTTAATAATTTCTGTGCATAAAGGCATAATTCAAATGGAAAATTTTTTTATACTTTTGGCATACGCAGGAATAATCGATTCTAAAAGCTTATTACTTGCGGTATGTTTTTTTTCTCATTCTCGGTTTATTTTTGTTTTTACTTTTTATTGAATGAAATAAAACAGAGCGTTGAGGCGGATGAATTGCAGGATTTTGTCGGTCCTAATTGGAATTGTCGGGTACGATAACAAGAACTAGAAATCGACAGAAAAAAAAAATCGGAGAAAAAAAGTGTCTAGCGTGAGAGGACTTCTAGCACGTCCATGCTCGATTTAGCCACCATCTTGTGTTGGATCGCTTGGTACGAAAGTGTTTTTTTTTTCACTCTCGACTATGACTGCACAGCTTCTCTCATCGTATTTTTTTTATTTTGTTCAACTCCTACCTCGACTGTACTGTTTGTTTTTTGAATTATTGGTGTTTCAATTGGCTCTGGTTGGCTGCGGGTTTGTTCACGCCAAAAATGGGCGGCGAGACATTCTCGTTCTGCTTCTGAAGCAAAACGAGTTGAAGAAAAATGATCTCTAAATCTGTCGTATTGGTTATTATATATAGGAAAAGTCCAGTTTGATTGAATCTTATTTTTCGTCCAATAATTCAATTAAATCCACAAAATATCAACCGAAATTGCAAATAAGATTCACAAGTCTTCTAAGTGTTAACGTATTCATATGACAAAAAATAATTATTCGTTTTTTCGTGTACAGAATAAATCTTCCACAATTCACCGAATGTCTTTCACTCACTTTGATGCATTGTCCGTTCAAATAATATAAAACTATCGAGTATATTACTCCATTGAATGTGTTCACTCAATCGTTTGTCGAATGTATTTGGAGAAATGGTAGATTTTCCCTTTTACCCAAAAGCTCCACACGAAGGAGCAGAGCAGAACTGATGGCTGTAAGGCAATCGGTTTCGATCGATGGTCCTCATTAATCTCAAGCCAAAACTTCGAATTCACGAATTATTTGGGCATGCCGCCAATCTCTTTGCTATATACCACCAATTCACCGGTAGTAGCTGTCTCACAAGGAAAGCGACTTCCTACTCCGGAAACGGAAACGACTAATCCCCCCCAAAAATTGCACAACTATTCCGATTATATAGATGCATTCAGAGAACCATTTGACAACCACCCATGAAATTCCATCAAATGGCAATGCAATAGAGAACACAGAACGCCATAACAAAATTATGTCACTAGTAATGTAGTCTCATAACTATGTTAATACAATGTCCCTGCAAATAATCCAGTGAATTTGAATAATATCGCAATCATTTTATGCATTGGATGTAAACGTGTAATTGATTTACTTGAATTAAACCTTCAAAGTGCATTTTCCCAACTGCTTTAATGACTTTCTATTTAGGCATATCAAATTTTTGTAACTCAATTCATTTTGTAATGCTTTTCACCATAATGATCACAGCATTTTTAAAATAAATATACATATGGAAAATTCAAGTAAATAGTTGGAAAATTATTCATGAATCTGATTATCCTAAATCATAGACAAATAATTGGAATTGCAAAAAAACTTTAGGTTGGATTTAAAATTATAATGTCTCTTTAACATTGAATTATAATTTGCTCTTCTTTGAACGGATTTCTTATTAGTTCTCAGTTCGTTTATGTCATTTTAAAACATCAATGAAACTTCAGATGAAGAATATTTCATCAGCTTGAACCAGACTTACGCAAAAAGTTTTCCCTACATTTTTGTTTATTTTCTTCTGCATGTAGATAAAGTAAAAAAAAGTGTGATAGAAACTTTATGTGTCTTTGTTGAATGTTAACGACATTTTGATTATATTCACGAATATACGATGAGTATGAAAAATACGTAATGAAAAGTGAATAAAAAAGCATAAAATTGTGAAACATCCAGGAAATGTCTGACATTGCACATTTTCCAAGCATCTGTTACGACTGCTACTATTTTTTTTTATCACTTCGCGACATCTTCTATTCAGTCGTTGCACATCAATACAACGCAAACACAGTCTTGATATTTTATCGTATATAACTATAACTTTATATATATATATATATATATATATATATATATATAAACCGATGCAACTCCTACGAGACCAATAACCGTTCGGACTTGTTCCTTTCGTCTTCTTCGATTCAGCCGCGGGCTTATCGTAGGATATGCTGGCACCTTCTACTTCCCTTGCGGGTATTTGAGAATGCTATATACTCAAGCCGATTTCCAACGTCCCATGAGAATTTACCACGTCGAGAATACGAGCGTAATCTCGATAGTAATTGGTAAAAAATGGTTCATTCATCCTCAACCATTTAATCGATTATTAGTCTTATTATTTATAGAATCATTTATTACAAATATAAATTGCGTTCATAATCTAACGGGTATAAAATCATTGGACTCATATCCAACCTGAATATGAAACCGCATTCAACAATTGTCAACCGTAGTTGGATCTGGAAAATGGGATTTCATTCAAATACATCAGCTTCACAGTTTCAGTTTCAATCAATCGATCAATCTCTCAAATGCATTAAATCTTTATGAATTAATTGTCTAATATCAAAGAGACAATTAGAGAAATGGCTATTTGAAGACAAAGTTTTTTAATGTACAATCTTTGGAATAATAAGACATTATTTTATTTTATTGGACGATTATATTTCTCTTTAGAGCTTTTTCACAGATGTTGGATAATAAAAGCTATAAAGATTCACCACAATGTTCACTGACAAAGTCTTGGAATGATTACATTACTTTTATTTCTACTAAATGATGAAGCGTGAAAACGAGAACGATGATTATCCGAAATTCATTGGCATTAATTATCTAGAAGTATAATTGTTAATTACATTTCCAAATGTTTATATACTTTGAAATAACTGTCATGCATAGATTTCACGCATGAAGTTCACAGTGAATCGAAGGGTTCAGGTGTACTATTATTCCAAATGTGTGGTGTGTTCATCAATTTGAATGACCAAATCGTGTTCTGTGAACGAAACGATCTCGTTCAACTTGTATAGATTGTTCCTTGTTCCAATTGCCGCAATCGCGGTCCAGGACATAAAACCTTATCGTTTTCTTTCGCACTCAATTGTGTCTGTAGCCAATAGAATTAAATTCGTAACTCTAAAAAATAACGATTACTCTTCGAAATAATGTTCATTCGTGGAGGGATCATATATTCAATTATTCATTTTATGACACCCATTTCAAGTTTCATATTATATAATTCAAGGAGCAGATGTGCATTATTTTCAAACTGCACATCAATAATTTAAGCTGCTGGCCCAGATAGGTCATCAACAATTATTAAAACAATGAGATTCTAATGAATAACAAGTTGATACCTCATCATAAAATTATGCTGACAGTTCCAACTGCATTATAATGTTAATATTTGAATTGGAGTTTGATATGCTTGCTGAGATTTAGCAGAATGATTCAATTAAACACTAAACAGCTGTTATTAAATTTGCTTTTATCATCGAAAACTTTTAAACACAATTATAGAGTGCTAATTTTGGACGATTAATACAGCTAAGTTCAACGAATACGTTGGTTTATCATTTGTATTTAGTATGAAAAGTAACTCCAGAAACTGAAATAATTCATATGGTATAATATCATTCATCATTGAAAATATGGCTGGGTCGTAGCATAAATACAAAGCTTGAATAGTTTCAACATTTGCAGCACCAAACGTCTCTCTTAATGTTGTGGAACGTCCTACCATTTGTGATTATGTGCCTCTGTATATATATATATATATATATATATATATATTCAGGATCCCATTGAAACTCATAGAATTACTGCACAGTGAACAATTCACGGAATGCCACGTGATATGAATAATTCACTCGTACAGTTTCTGACAAGAGAATGGATTATATTATCATTCCTTTGCAAATTTGTGCTTGTTCAAAATTTACAAATTCAATTTAACGAATTAATTTTTATATATACAGCATTGAAATTATTTTCTTTTGCCTCAAGTTAATTATGCCGAAGTGATTTTATGTTTATAGTTGAGCTTCAGAATATTATTTCAAGTCGAAACTTTTTTTTTCTTTCATATAATATATTTATGAAAAATGAAAAGTAGGAAATTAAATAAAATGAATTTTATGGCTTTGATGTTGAAGTTCTATTCCTTAGCGCACATGCACACACGTTCAGGTGCACCAGTACATAAAAACGAAATGAAATTATTTCATCCTTCTTGCAAGTTTAATTTAACAGAAATTCTTTTTCTCCACATTTTTTTCTTGTTCCCTCGGTTCTTTTTTTTTTACCACGTATGGATATGAAGTCGCTTCCTGTGCACCGGCACGATCTCTTGAATTGCTTTAATACTCTCGAGGCCATGGTTGACAATCTTTTTTTTTTTTTTTCGTTTTTTATTCCAACTGTCTTTTGTGTCCTGGTTCCACTTCACTGCATCTCTCTATATTTCTCCTCAACACTTATCCTCCGCACCGTTTGCACCACAAAAAAAAGCTCATCGGGTCACAGTAATTAGTATGTAAAGTCTCGTGTGCCAGTTGTTTTCTTTTTACTTCCGATATGGAGTGACTACTTCTAGAAAATTTATCTCATGAATATTTTAGTATGATAAAAAACTTTTATAAATACGTCAAGAACAATTATTCGGTGTATACTTAAGTGAGTGGGTATAATGATAGTAAAAACTAGAATAGATCAACATCAAATGTAAATCCTATAAATCTTAACAATCAGTTTTCAACAATGTTGTTGCATCAATCTGATAATAAATTTTCTACGACAGAAATAAATATAAATGTGACAGGGTGGAACGAATAATAAAATAAAAAAGAGCACAAGTAAACGTACAGTGAAGTAATACTTCATCGTCTGGCGTGTAGGTGTAAGGGTCGATGGTAACGACAGCAATAGAACATGATACAATCAATTGGTTAAGGAAAAAAAAGCTCCGCCCTTTCTTATCGACGATATATACATACGTGTTTGCATTGTGTATGTAAATTTGCGATACCGCATTTTATGTCAATGTAGAAATTTATTTATTTTTCATTGCGCAATATATCAAGACTTATAAAAGAATGAATAATTCGTATAAATATCATACAATTTAAATTGCGACAGAGGAATGGAGAATGGCCTCAACAAAAATGAATAAATTCAATTCGGAACAGATTTTACATCTATTGAGATTATCTACACCTTTTTTTTTGTCATCCGGGCAAAACATAAACTCATTCGAAATTTTTTTATTGAATGTGCATATACGAAATATTTTTTATTTTCATTAAAAATATTCAAATAAATAAAATGGACAATAACTGAATGAAAATTCTACAGCAACTTTTATTTTCAGGTGTATTCGGCTTGTTGACTCTTCTCCTTTTGTTTTTCAATATTAGTTTTTTAGAATATTGTACCGCAGTTTATTTACCATAGGTTTTGTGTAAAAGGAAGTCAACTTTTTTTATTTGCATTCATCCAATGTGACTGCAATGCTTTTAGTTGGTTATGTGATAATTCTTATTCGATTATTTTAATTTCCATTTCACGAAATGGATAAAAATAATTTTGATTTGAAGTGAACATAGAATTTCACGTTACTTGTTCCATCATTGCTTGTTATTATGATTCAGTGCGATAAAATCCGTCAGGCATACTCGAGTTTCATTATTAAAAATATCGATACCGAATTGAAACACCATCAACATAGGAATTTTATTGAATAGAGTTAAGTGTTACATAACAAACCAATGTAAACCGCAATGTACGGTTATGCTTCACTAGTCATTTTTTGTTGAATTTGAATGGAATATTCGTTCCCATTAATGCGATTACTATTAAATATACTCAATGGAATCTGCAACTGTGATAAAATGGAGAATGACGATGAAACTACGCTATTCAATCAAATAATTCCAGAAAGAAAATATCTGTATAAAGGGAAAACTTGTGAAAGAGAAAAAATTGCAGATTAAAGAGAAGATTTAAAAAATGTTCCGAGATGTTCCAAGTTTACAAAAGACTTTCTCCATATTTGTTCTGTTCTCTTTTCTCTACTTCTATGAAGTCTATCATACTGTACGTAAACTTGGCGACCATCCAACTTTATTTAATTTTTCTCTTTCAACTTTCCCGATCGCCCACCTGAGTACTGACTTTATCTATTTCAACTCCTGTGTAATACTTATATTTTCTGAATATCGCTTTCTCCACTTATATATCTGTATACATAATATATATAAATATGACTGTATGTTTGGATTCAAATTTCTTTCAACGTACCGTATACTAAGTAATTGATACAGTAAAAATACATTTATAAAATATACATTACATTTATATATGGTATGTTCATCTTTTTCTTTCTTTTGAAGTTATCTCCAGTTTAAACTCTTCCTTTGATCGTGGAAGAATATAACAGAAACCTTGTATTGCACATTTATTTCAGTTTGTTTGCGAAAAATTCAAAAGTTAATTCCGCTCCTTCCTCACTATCTTGCAATATAAAAAGTAAAAATTTTGTTTTACCATGTTCTAGGACTGTTGCCTAGCAATATAGTTAAACACAGCTTTTGCCTTCTCTGATTCAGTGTAGGCACCGTTTTCAACGCTTTTCAATGCTCTCTTATGACAGAGAGTCACAAAGTGGGGGTACGATTTACGCACGATCTGGCTACACTGCTTTAATTCACGCCCGAACCAATATCCCCATCAAAACTGTGTATGGGCGTTACTTGACAACAGATCATACTCAAACTTTTGTAATTGTACAAGCTGGGAATAGAACTTGGTATCTCGCTGGTGAGAAGCGAGTGTCGTACCCGGCCTGTTAGCAGATCCTGTGCCTAGTAATATAGTTGTAGAATAATTTGTGAATTAACTCGCGAGATGCGGGCTCATTTTCAGGAGCTCTTGGAAAATATTATAGCTTAGTGTAAATCCTTTGACCGAACACTCACTGCTCTTACTAACTATAAT
Source organism: Meteorus cinctellus (assembly GCA_030523045.1). Classification (NCBI taxonomy): domain Eukaryota; kingdom Metazoa; phylum Arthropoda; class Insecta; order Hymenoptera; family Braconidae; genus Meteorus; species Meteorus cinctellus. Next base: position 147,403 of record JAPYZF010000021.1, on the reverse strand, counting down.
TATACCTCAGCATCTCAGTTGCACTTTTCGCATGTCACTTTCATTTTTTTCTTTCTTTCACATCCTGTCCCGCTCCTATTTTACCTCTATATATCCATAGTCCCATTTATAAACATAACTAAATTGTACTCTGAGCACTCGACCTTTATAACTGTGACTGCGGTGTTGAGGGTAGTTGCAAAGTTTTAATGGACTTGTTTGAAAAAGTTTGTCCATATAAATCCAACACATAAAATCTGCCAGCAATAACGGGCGGAAGCTTCTATACTATAATATAGAAATGGAATGTTGTCTACTACCTATAACTATATATATATATTTATTTAACTGATATATTTTGGATGTCTCTATTCTAATAAAAAAAGCTCAGAGGACAATTGAATCATGCAATTGAACATCGGTTCACGTCGTAGATTCATAAAATTCAATTATTGTGATTAATCGAGAATACCAACAACAGTTTTGAACTTTACAGTAAAGTTAGAGAGAACGCTGGGATTTTTTTTTTATTTGATTCTCTAATATATTCCCCCGAGCATTTCAAACTAAAATATTTTATGCTAAAATTTTTTTTATTACCGGATATCAATCCATGGCACAGTTCTCCCACTATATATCACACAATCGACAAAGTATTGGGGTATCAAGTAGAATTTATTCTTTATCAGACACACATTAAGAGTTTTTGTTTTCAATATTTAAAAAGCTCAGTGTTGAAACACTTCAACAATTTTCAGCTTGATATCATCATAAATTTATGTTGCAATATTTATTTTTTTATAGTTCAAAGACATTCGCTTTTAAATCTCTCATTCAGATCTTGAAATAATCGGAGCGTGCTCCTACCGGTATATATAAATAAGATAACTATGTCACAGATAAGCCATCATAATCAGAGAATTTCAATGATGCATTTCATGGGTGAAAGATCAAATCTCTGATAGAACAGATTTGGAGTAAGCGGGCGATCGTTCAATATACAATATAGCACTGCATTGGAGAATATTCCCAGAAGTCTCATCTCAACGGACTATACAATTTCCATTGAAATGTATATGTAGATATATAATCCACATGTATGTATATATGTAATCGACACGGTGTGCTTGCGGTTAGTGCAGCGGTTTAAGAGAGTACGACTGGATCTAAGCAAATTCAATTAGACGAACAATATCGTGTGAGTTCAACCTGTTGAGTTTATGGCTACTGAATTATTCTGAATCAGTGTTCTTGTTTATTTTTCCCCATTGAATAATATTTATTGTATAATACATTGAATAAGGGAAGAATTGTGATATGGGAGAGTGAAGTTTACTGCTATTGTCTATTCTGATTTGCAATGCAAGAAGCAGATTAAATTCAGGATATCGATTTTCATACTGATGCATATGCTGGACTCCGTATATTAATGATCATATCAGGATAAAATTAATTTAGAAATCAACGGAGTGGAATATTGGGTTGGTTTGCAATGTATAACATTCGCTTTCGCATTTGGTTCACTCATAAAACGTTTTGCATTAATGTAGTGGATGAAATATTTAATTCAATGGTCAGTGTTTAAAAGCATGATAATTATTTTTAATCCGCAATATTCATACGCAATTTTCATTTTGTCATTTAATGAAATGTTGACAAATTTTGGTAGGCAACTAATTAATTCTGTAATTATTCGGATAAATTCAAACTAATTATGGACGAATTCACGTATATTCGATGCATACATTTATGCTTGTTAAATATTTTCCATGTTAATTCACAAATTATTCAAAAGAATTTTTGTATAGTATTTATGGAATTAATAATTTCGTATTATCTAGAGAACAGAAACAAAAAATGTGAAATAAATGATTGAGAATTAGAAGTTGGAGGAAAGGAAGATGAAATGTGATAAAAATAAAGGATATTTATAGTGAAATTTAATAAATTGAGTCAGGAATGAACTTGAATAGAAGAGGATTCGAAATAGAATGACAGAACTTACCTAGCACAAGCCTCAAGAGAGACCCAAAGCTCCAAATTCTCCATGTGAAGTGGATAATCGCCATTTTCCTCCTATTTTCCTGCATGCTCTATCACCTTCACCTTCTCCCGCTTCAATGCGGCCCCCCCTCCTTTTTTTTCTTTGTTTCTTCTTCTTCTTCTTCCTTATTTTTGCTTTTGATCCGATTATTCGCACACTACACCCACTTACGTGTTCTGTTTACAGTACAATCCACTACAAAATACTTTGGCAAGGTTAGTTCACCACAAAAATCGATTAATCCTTCAACCAGACATGTAGGAAGTAGGATTTTTTTTATCAATAATACACTTCAACTCGCATAAATTACAATTTATTGATTATTCATTGAGTTTTTTTATTCTCAGCATGACAATAAAGATGGTGAAACAAAAATATTAATTTATTGCCGGAAGCTGCACGTTGTGAAATGTCACTCGCTACTTTGTGCACAACCAAACTATCCATCAATCATTTTTCACATGTACTCGTGACAGAGAAAAATGTGGCGGCTTTACACACACCCACTTTCACCACACTTGACAGGTCTTAAAAATACATAACTAGCCATCAGATTGTTTTGTGCACTCTATTAAAAATTGTAACAAAATAATTACACCACGAAAAAATAATCAAATCCTGCTATTTAATACCTACAATATGGCGATGTCAAAGTATTATTGTTCCAATCTCTACAGAACTCTTGAAACTTTCACCGTAAACGTTGGTCTGATAACGAGCAATATATATCTAACACAGACACGCAACTACACATTTACTCACAAAGTTTGAATTAATTCAAATCAAGTACCATAATTATCACGTTATTTTCAACCTAAAATTCCATTGAATTACATTATATTAAAATTCGTTTTTGAACAACATTATATTCATCACTTGTTTTCTATCGAATACAATCGTGAGTGTTCCCATAATTCATTAAATATCATGCCATTTGTTTCCGATGTTCATTCTGAGAAATTAAATTCCTCATCATCTACAGGTACAGAAAAAAATAGAGAAATCAAATAAAGACACAAAACAAAAAGAAAAAACATCAAAGACTCATCATCAATTTGCACTTGGTGTTCCAAATTCAAATTCGTCACAATGACACTTTTATTTCGCGTCGTCAATACATATAAATAAATGAATAAATAAATAACATATTTATTCTTTGCATTGATCCTTTATTTATTTATTCCGTATATCTGTTTGTTTATGAATTAAGTCACCGATGATGTTGCTGAAAAGCTGCCAACTTGATAGCCGGCGGTCAAGTGAAAGCAGCGTAGCTCCAGATGTAACACACGGCGCGTACGTTATGTACAGAGTGAGACGGATATCAAACCGATGACTGACTGCAAGCGAGACGACGAAAGCAGCGGTAAGTTGCGCATGCGAATAGTAGATTGTAAACTACTTGGTTCATATACATGTATACAATACTACCACCAAAACCACAAGCGCCACTATCACCCTGAAAGCTTTCACAGAATGCAGGTTCGAACGCGCGCGCATGACAGCAAAGTCCGCGTTTTATATACGAGTAGCTTGTTACTTACAAGTTTCGCGGGCTCCTATTCATCGTAGTGTGTTCGCCACGTGATCATGACGCATGGATACATTCATGCACCATAATATACCAAGTTTTGAAAGACACTGGATGTTAACCTCCATTTGCTTTCCTTAGTGCTTTAGAAAGAAGGATGATATTAAAATAAATTTTATTCTTTCAAGTAGAAGCTTTTCCCATTGGCATTTCATTTTTTATAATATGCGGTTGATATTGAGAACGTTTTCCAACGTTATTGGTAAGCTGATCATCCGCCAAACATGATTGGACCGATTGTCTAAAAGTCAAAACTCAATTTAGTACCTATTAGATATTCTATTTGTAAACTTAATCCCTGTGCATGGCGATTTTGTTCAATGCTATGAATTGACAAACTCAATGTACAGTAAAAATCGCTAGTTCACCTGAAAGCGTGATATATCTGATACATGTTACACGCAATTAGTTGAAATCAATAGAATAACTTCTTAAGCTTTCATCAATTCTATGGATTTTGGTTTATGCTAATCACGGCTAATGAGCCGATCATTATCAATGCCAATCCAGGAGTGTAATCCGTCATTAAATATGCTCAATAAACTGTATGATCATTTGCGAAATTACTGTATTTGAATACTCGCTGTATATATGGCTTGGATTCAACTCTATGCATCAACCTATTCAAATGGATGATTGATATCCATACTATCGAACCATGATGATTATAATTCGACCAAGCCTGAAGGACATTACACATTGCAAACGTGTGAAATATGAATTTGAAAAGTGTATATTAATTAGTATCGTAGCAGAATTAAAATGCCATGATTTATATTTTTCAAGCTGGGAATATTTTCAGGGAGGTCCATAATTTCATTTTTCATCAACTCATGTTCATGGATTTCGATCATTTTATTTTTTTTTTCTATGAAATCAGCTGTCTTTTCTTTCACGTTAACATAGCTGATGCAAAATTTCTCAGAGCAAGGTGGTAAATATGAGTTAAGTGTACTTTATAGCCAGTACTATGCTACATGTTTCGTTTGAAGCAACATGAATTTCGATGAATTAATACTTTGAAAGCGTGCAAAAACGACGTGCGAGGAGCATCGATCGTTTTGTAATATACATGAGGGTATTCGTGGAGGTTTTTTTTCAGTAAAGTACTTCACTTTGGTATGGATATATTTGATTTTACATGTAACACATGATAAAAATTTACAACGCAAGTCTACACTCCTAATAAAGATTAAATTCAATCTTGTTTGAGAATTCTGGCACGTGGATCACTTGCTCGTTACTTTTTATTACACATAGTATGCAATTGAATATTCAACTTGAACGTTTGAATTTATGCGTAAACACATACCAACAAATATGTCTGCCAGTTATTACTAAATTGAAAATTGGATACCACAGGGAATCGCAGTTTTCAGAATCCATCTCTGGCCAAATTCCATTTAAACGAAAATTCTATTTCTTTCGTCCATACGATCTCAGAATTAAATTGGTGGAGTTCTTATCTAGATGCTACTTGAACCAATTTTTTTCCATTATAATAATCGTTGTTTTATATTAAAAAATTGCAATTTTACAATCACATCTAACACCGATTTCACTATCGTCGTGTGTTAAATCAATTCCGAATTTTCCTATGACATGAATGACGTTCCAAATCAATGTCAACTTAATTCATGATCCCAATTATACTCAGATTATTTCTCAATCAATTAATTCATCGTCAGAGCTATTTTCATCCACCACTTTTTTTCCCTCACGTCGATACGATTAATTAACAACGATTTCCACTCAAGATAGATATTGAATATTCTGCAACTAATCGAAACGCGATTGTTTATAGCTACGCTGACATAATAAAAGAAAAAAAATCGATGAAAGCGCGCGAATTAATACACACGCTCATACGTCAATCGCTTGCATAGTAAACAATTCACAGCCGCTATTTTATCCATGTACACACATGCATTGCACATTCTCGCGTCGGCCAGCGATGTGGGTCATAGCTTCAATACCTATATATAAATCCATTTCCCTTTACACCAAAGCACTCATACACATACGAGTGGAATTGAAGAGGCAAACACGGTACAGAAGCTTCGATGTAGCTGCCCGGATGTCACGTGATCGACAACTCTCGGCGCCGTAATACGCTTCCGCGATCATCGACTTTGTCTCATCGATCGCGCGGAATACTCACAAACGCGTGTAATACTAGCACACATTCATAGCTTCAAATCGATCGTTTAATCGAGAAGTAGAATGAGAGATTGGTAAAGGAACAGGAGAACGCGCGGCAGCGTGTTGGGACACGCCAAGACACAAGTGTAGTTGAGAAAGGGCACGTTTGTAGAAGAGACAACAGGCGACGACGACGAACTTACCCCGGTTGTATATATGAAGGAATAGGGGCGAGAAGGGAAGGATGAAGGGTTGAAGGGAAAACTACCGGAGGTCGGGTCACGCCACGCTACTTGACGATGGCCCCAACCAGCAACGATATTTCAACCGTGGAAACAATGGTCGACCTTAGTCCGGCGGGCAGTATCTAATGGGTTTCTTAACGTAGTGGGTGTCAGCGTTTCTACGTCGCGACGCCCATTAATATGCCTACCGGCGGGCGTCGGTTACGCGAACGACATGAAATACTACTGCACATTCCGTTGTGACGATCAGCTCACGTTCTCTCTCACTTTCTGCTCGCTTCCTTCTCTTCACAAACTATCACTATATACACTCTCATGTATATATACATTGTATGTCTTGGTGCGGTTTCTCTACGCGTCAGGCATGCAGTGTAGACCTATCAAAAGGCGACAACCCCAATAGCGAGAATATTCATGCTTTACCTATAAATATATTTACGACGTATAATACAAGTAAAATATTTGCAGTATAAATATTTTTCTACTCATAGTCTTCTCTTTTCTCTTTACCCCCTTGGCTCATTCCGGATATTTTTCCCCTTTTTTATTAGGATTGTTGTATATATAGGCTTGATTTAATTCCAGGCCTTTCATGATGTTTTTATTCCGTTGTGTCATTCATTTGTGTTATTCTCTGGTGCATAGCAGTAAATAGTTGCCCTCTGAAACAATTCCACTGCATTTTTTTTATATATATATGGTTATGTGGATATGTATGTATAGGCGCAGCAATAAATTTCATTTTCTCACAGTAATCTAGAGTGTTGAATCTAGTTTGCGTGACCTGTTTCATTCGTTGTTGGCGCGCGGGATCGTATCATCGCTTGAATCAAAACCTAAAGCTTCTCCCCCGCTTGCAGTAACTTTTGCAGCTACTTAATGTATACGCGTGCATACTGTTTGGCGGGCGCGCGCCCTTTTCTATACATTGACAAAGTTCTTGTGTGATGTAGCACTATATATAATCAGACGTGTGTCGTAAAGGCGCGTCGCGTCATTGCAATTCCTCTCTTGTTTTTCGTCCCCTCGGTACCTTTATAGTCTCTTTAGTTTTGCACCACTCGCGCGCAAGTCGCGACGCGTCCTAAATGTCACGTAGAACCTCTTTGCAATCACCGACATGAACGCATAAGAGAATGAGTTTGTACGTGTATGTGAACTTACCTTGGCCTTTAATATCCCCTTTGGTCGACAGAGAGACGTCTCGTCAAGACATGGAGGGGCTCGCACAAGTTGAGCAAAGGGTTAAGAGTCGTCATCATATCCATAAGGTAGTTTGTTAGCAACATACATATATAAATGTCTATGTATTTATATTTTTGTTTATATACTGTATTATGTGTGTACATATGTATATGAATATGAAGTGACAGAAGAGGGTGCTTGCCCACATACGACTCTGTATCTACGTTGCACGCACATATAATACTCTTGGGATAGACCGTAGAAATTGTCTGGGATTGTGCTTGCAAATCAACCAGAGACTGAATTTACATGAGATTTATTTATGGCATTCCGTTTGCATCACCTACATCCCTTTGTTTCCCTCTCTATTTCCCTCATTCTGTCCCTTACATTCTCTTCCTGTTGTCTGTCTCAACTGTCTGAGTCTTCATACGAAACCCCAAATGTGTAATTTACAAATTTCACGCTGTGGAAATTGTTTTGCACATTGTTAAACATGCAAATTTTCAAAGTGGTGTGTGTACTATCAATACCAATATACAAATACAGAAGGTTTAGTTGAGCTGTATTGATTTTCCGATGAAAATATTTGGGTGGAATTCTTCCGGATATTCCAAACTGTAATTTTATAAAAACTTCATATTTGTTCATTTTTACTGAGGTAAAAATATGGAAAAAAAAGTTTTATTGCGATAAAATTGCATTTTTTCATTACTTAAATTCACAGAACTGTTATTAATACAATTACTCAAACTATTGCAAGTGTCAAATAGATTAATAAACGTTGAAGGAATTTTCGACACATTTGGATTGCTGCACAAATGGAATATTATAGTTGAAAATTTAATATTTGCAAATATTCAACCACCCGAAATTGTTTTTGAATGATAAACTATTCCATTTACTCAACTGTGTGTTTGTCAATATTTATAGTAGTTCACGAATAAATAAATGTCAGGAGGATATGGAGTTATGGCTCATTGAATATGGCTCTTGAAACGTCATTGACTCACTGATGAATGCCAATGTTGTTTATGGTCATATAGTGCATTGCTTTCGGTGTGCATATAAACATATATATATATATATGAAGTTAGGTGTTACGTAAATGTTTACATAACTTCGGTTCACAATTGTGAAAATAGCAGTGGCATTGTTTCCAATAGTTTCGTAAATACCAGCAATCGAAAATGGACAATTCACGAAAATGTTTACATCAGAGATAAACAAATAGAAAACGGAACACACATGTACATATACATATATATATACATTCTTTCATTATATTTCTGTCAGTTCCATCGCTATTATTACAACGATTATTCCAAATTACTATCTCAAATATCTCTTCCTATATCATTATATTCTATTATAAATGTATATTAGAAAATGCTGGTGGCATTGTAGTTGAACTGTAAACTTTTGCACACGCACATGCGGGCAGTCACACACACACGCACATGATTCATTTCTTCAGAATGAAAATTGTCCATTGGTTTCTATTGTGTCACACGCAGGACACAATGGCCTCTACCATTGTATTTAAATGAGGCCAACGTTGAGCGCAATGTGAAGTCGCGTGGGGCTCTCGCAATTTGGGTCGTGGCTACTATGTCTACATGGTCATATACTCATGCGCATGTACGCATATGTCAATATATATATATACATATATAAATTTTTTTTCGATATATAAACACACCTGGATAGTAATTTGAAATATTCGCACCTGGCTAGATAGCAATTTCGTGAAATCATCCCCTAAATGAATTCACCAAACGGCACACTTCAGTCATTCGACACATCATCCACAAGGCTCGTGACCACTTCAAACTCCCCTACATAACTATTGTCATTTTTATTTGGTTTAACGTCCAGAACCGAAATGAATCGATTCCTTTGTTAGAATATTGCGTAGGATTTTTGATATATTCAATGAAGATTGACAATATAGAAATTGTCTTGGAATTATTATGAACATGAAAGAAATTCTGATACAAAAAATAATTGTTTTATATGAAGAAAAATTGAAATTTTTGTTTCAAGAAGTTATTCAATTAGTTATTGGATTAGGGTCCCGGTAAAAGTATCCAACGATGTCGAACATACGCTCATATGTGAACACTTTGCTTTATAATGTTTGTGACTTGTTTATGCAGAGTCGCCCCCAATGATTGGAAATTCTCTGATCGATGAGGTTATAACGTCCGTATGTGGAATCGAATTGAAAAGCCATCAGCCCTCTTCTTCATGTCGATTTATATATATATATATCATTATTTTTTGCCGTTACAGACGTGTCCTTACATGCATTGTCCCTACAATTTTCTTGTGCTTCCCCTCGTCAACATAAAATATATATATTTATATAGTAATGGGGCTTGTTTGAAATGCGTCCAACGATGCGTGTGTATAAACGCGGATGACGTTCATATGTATCAGCTCATATATACCTGATAAGCTTTCTCTTTGACTGTATACCTCTTCGTCTTTTGTTGTTTCATCCGCACGTGGACGGAACAATGCTTGAAAACGACGTTAGACCTTGTAGCTGAGGGGGAGGATTGTTGTAGTAGTGGTAGTTTTCGTAGGGAACAAGGGAGGGACGTAGAAACCTATTCTTGAACGACGTTATGAAATTTCCCGCAAATCGCTGTGTGGTCGCTCATTGCAACCCCTCGTTGTCGTTTTCTGCACACAGCAAATAGCAGAATGGTTCAACGCATTCAGGAATCTCCTGTGTGTGTGTGTTTTTGACGTGCGACTTCTCTTTTAAAATGAGAGATTACAATAGGGGAGCCGACAACATATACATTATATTACGTGAGGGTTCGCTGATGTGCTTGAAAATTCTTTCTTCTTTCTACATCAGTGAATTTTAAATTGATTTTTCTTTTCGGTTATTTAGTCTTGGAATATTATCGGGGGGATTTGAAACCAGTCTGCCGAATTTTTGACTGAATAATTTGGATTTTACACTGGATTTTGAGATTTTATTGGGTTGCTTATTAAAATAAATATTTATTTGTTGGAGATAGAGCAAAAATTTTGAGAACACTGAGAAAGATATATCCAAGTAATATTCAGGTAATAAAATATATGATCAGAGTGATGATGGTAAGTGAGAAAGAGTTGGAGAAAAGAGAAGATAAATTCGTAATGTTTATTCATAATTCGTTATATTGTTTAAACCTCGGACTGAAGATAAATACATAATTCAAATTAGAAACTTAGGTATTTTTTCTTCTCACTTGATTGAAGACATTTTTGTTGCAGTTAATCAAATATTTATACTGAAGCGTCGATGATGTAATGCGAGAAAACCTGTATAACTTGAACTAACTGTATTTACTTGGAGCATTAATAAAAAGTTTCTAACGTCGTATCGTTTATAAAATGGAATAAACTTTAATAGATGAATGGATACTTTATAAATATTTTTCTCATAAATCTGTGTTTCCATAAGTTTTTATAGCTCACTTTTAAACAATGAGGAAAAATAATTGAATGAAAAGTTTTTAGTTTGAGGATGTATCACATTCGTCGTGTATATAAGCAACGAATATGCTTACATATATGTATATAATTCTTTGGAAAATAAAAATATATGTAAAGCGTTCGAACCAATTGAAGTGTCAATCAGCCAGAGAGTTTAATTGAATTTCTAATTGCAAGTTCCTGTGTATCCATTGAATTGGCCAACCACATTTGTGTTTGTGCGAGACAATAGGTAAAAAAATGTCGGAAAAAAATTGTAAAATAAGAAAAAATCTTTCATCCTTTCACGTGACACAATGTAGAACTAAATGAAAGTTGTAACAAAAATTGTAATTGGAAAAATAATAGCTCGTGGAATTTAAATATTTGAATACTTCAATATTTCAATATTGATAATACACTTTCTCATTTTGTATTTCTACCTTTACTATTCCACCATCACTTTATATACTTTAATTCCAATTTTGCATTTTATTTAATGGTTACATAGAAACTATCGAGATGAGTGTACATACTTTGTGCTCAAATTCTGCAATGATTGAAAATAGTCGACTCGGGATTTCTTCAATGGTTATACATGAGACGAGGCAAATGGTTAGATAATGATCTATCCCAGAGGAATCGCAAGAAATGAGGTAGAATGAAATGAAAAAGAAAATTAAAGGAAAGTACAAAAATAAAATTGAAGCGGTTGGTGGAAATAACCCGAAGTGATGTTACGTCGCACGTTTTATATCATGACATCGGAGTCTGTAGAAGGGAGAACAAAAATAGAAGATGAAAGAGACAAGAATAAGAAGAAAAAAAAATGCCGGAGAATTATTTGGTTCCGCAGATTTCATCCGTGGAAAAAAATCAACTATTCTTATTCAGCAAAATCGCAGCTGAAGTTTTTCCGCTGTATAAATGCAAAAAAATTCATTCTGAGGCAGACTATATAACCATACATACAAATAATTTTACTACATTTCTTCCTCAAGATAAAAACAAAACAAAAACTCGACGAACAAGTTTTGATAATCTCGCCAGCACCTTAACGATGTTCATGACTCATAAATAATCTAATTTAAATCATCAAATCTTTCTCAAATAAGAAGATGAATTATTGAGCATGCAATCCCCATTTTTCATTCAACAATACTTTTATTTATCTGAGGATACAAAGTAAGTCCACGTGTATCAATTCGCATCGTTAAAGATTCAACTGATTTTTTTTCTTCCACCATTCTCGGATAATAGTCCACCTCTTCCATGTTCCTTGTTCTTATCTCTCTTTATACAGATATATATATGTATATATACCTACATACACTTACACTTTGTTCGTATCTCCCTCGTTCTGTTGAATGCAACTGACCTTAATGGTTACTCATCGTGCACTGATGCTAGACGATCAAGTTTCAACAGTCTGGCATCTCGTGCGCGGTTTCACCTTTCTCTCCACAAATACTGAATTCCAAAGGAGGAATCTCCCTCTCATCATTCTCTTCCCGAAGCTCAACCGCACATTCTACCTTCATTGTATCACCTATATACAGTCAACTGCACCTTGCAACGTTCGTCCAATTGTTGACCATTGCCCAGTTGAATTTCTGAACAGTCCTAATTCAAGATTTGCATTTGTGCCGCAAAGCTCGCGCGAGTGAGCTTGTCCGTGAGCACACTATGAGTATTTTCTCTTACTGTGATCAACAGTACACAATGTTATACGTCATGGTTAAATTAACTCTGTCTACATCATGTGGACATTTAATAGTTCACACACAGAAAAATAAATAAATTCTCAAAGAATAGGGAAACGCAGAACAGCTTTGGTACATTTTTGAGGTTCTCTTTTCATTTCCCGTATGCATACTCAACATTTTTTTCCAGAGTGTGCTTTATTATTCCACACTGTGCTTAAAGCTTCACTTCTTTTATGAACTGTCACATACATACTCGCATACATGTACACGTTCTTTCGGTAAAATGCTTTAATATTGATGCTTTCTTTGCGTCTGGAGTGTCTCCTGAGAGAGGTAGATACTGAATACTGGACCATACATGACTCTTGGAAAACCCACTATATATTTGTGTGTGTCTCGGTGTGTGTTGTCACAGCTTGTTTAAAGGGCAAATGGATTCATAAACCCATGAGAACTGTAGAGAACAGAGTTTGTGAGCAGAGTGAATGAAAAAAAAATTTCAAACATAATGTTTCATCTTTGAACCCCTCGCACGTCTATACGAGTTTTCGTACGTGTTTATGGTTACACACGCGTTTAATGTACGCTTGACAATTCTAAAAATGATTTTTCATACATACATACACACATTTTCATTAAGATTACATAAATATTTTATGAAAATTGTTATGACGATTTATTGAAGTAGAAATGTTGTGTGATATTATCAAGAAAAAATTTGGCGTTGTGTCAGGGTTAATTTGTTATTTGGGTTAATGGAAAGAAGTCTCATGATGGGAAGGAAATTGGTAAAAAAAGAAAATGGTAAAAGAAAAAATAGAAATTGTGAGAGAATATCTTGTCGCAGAACTCGTTATATAGATGTGTACTTATATAAGGAAAAAGAAAAGGGAAAAAATATCCACTGAGAGCCTGAGGTATCGTCATGGCATGAATATGAAGTGTGAAAAAGTCTGTGATGCAGAAATGATAGACGCGGACGAGAGAAACTAAACGAGAGAAAAATCTTCTGCAAGATTATTATATATATATTTATTCGGCACCGAGTTACTTGCATATATATATATATATTTATACGTGTCTGTGTGAGTATATGAAGGGAACTGGTGTGTGACCAGTAGCCTCATTTTAATGTCTGCGTGCGGAATTGAAAAGATGTCAGAAGATCTATCGGCAGAGAGGTGATTTTTCCTTCAAACTTTTCTTATTCGGTTCGAATCATTTTTTCTTGTCCTTTCACTATTATACATTTCACTATTATTCATATAGAGGTAAACCGTACCAATTGGGAGACAACTGAAAAATTATTGTACATCAGAAACGCAAGATAAATCTTTTACATCTAACAAAAATTAAATAAATCGAGAAAAAAAAACGAAATAATGAGATATAAATTATGAAGCGCTCAATGTCATCAAGACAGCTTGAATTATCTGACCGTCCATCACATATTGAAGAGAAAGTGCTCACACACACACACACCAATTTCCATATTCAAATGCATACGTGATTGTACTGAAGACACGAACAGAATTTACATGCACGCAGCCTCCCTATTGGCAACAAAGAAAAATATATAACTTGCAAGGAACATAAATAACATAATAAGGCTGACGTATATAAGTAAGGCAGGTGCTGTGCCTTGGGTTATACCTGCCAGCAAAAAGGTTTCACCAATTTCCTATATAAATATATATTTATATCACTCTGATGATCTCGCAAATGGACAGAGCACATCTTGCCAAACTGCAATATGATCTGACCATCGTCTCAATACCCTTCGATTCACGCAACAGCAGTGGCAGCTGTTGTGACGCCCCTCGATAGATCGGATTTCCATTCTTCAGTACCAAAATTACATGTGACGTCAAATTTGATGAAGAAAAAATTATACGAAAATGTGAACTGAACAGTATTCGCAATCACATATTCTTCCATATTAAAAAAAGTAATAATTCGATATTAATCATTGACACCAGCATAATTATATTCTCCCATTCCTCTCTATACTTTTATCCTCATATTTTTCAGAAAAAATAGATTACAGTTAGTGATAGAAGATACTAATCTCACGGGTTATCTTCCTACCATTATAACTATCAACGATCAAATTATGTTTGAATTTACATAAAGTTGAATAGAAAAAAAATAATAAATGATAATTGACAGTATGCACGCGTGGATGGTCCGGTAAAGGTTCCAAATGTACATGACAACATATTTATACGTGTTTTCATAATTAATTATACAGTATAAACTTAGAACGCGTTTGTGAAACACAAAGTCTTTGATAGATGCCTCTAACTGGCAGGGCAATTTCACATGCTACTAAACGAAACCGGTTCAAAGGTCTCGGAGGCACGAAAGCTTTGTATCTGCATATATATAGGTGCAGATGTGTTGAAGCAACCAGGTGCGTTTCTATGCATCAACTATGATGTTCATTAGTATTAGTTACAGGGTGGTTCATATGAGTGAATATGTTGAAGATGTGTTTCTGCAAGTAACACGTTACCTAATGAAACAGTTCCGTGTGTCAAATATAATTATCTTCATATGTTTCCCTTTTCCGTCTCATCGCTCTTTCTCTTTCTCTCGTTTGACGTACATCCTTCTTCCCTTTTGTGCTACCATAAAGGACCAAGTTAAGGAGGAATTCAAAGGGAAACTTGAGAGAAGCCAGTCCTTTCAAACAATAATTGCATCCACTTACTTTAACAACACATCTACGTGTCATACAACAAATGGAGTTTAAAATACTTCGGTTGTACTGAAGGAATGATACTCTTCAAGATGTACTCGTCTATCAAGAATGACAGTAGTTATTCAGGTGGGATTATGACTTTAGTTTGTCAATGAGAAAGTTCTGGAGTTGAAAAATATCACATCAAGTTGACGTGAAAAATTATCAATTTATTTTGTTTAATCTTTTGAAGTTTGTTCTCAAGAAATGACTCTTCTAATGTTATCGCAAAAAACTGTTTTGTTTTCTTGGTATGAATGGTTTTTTTATAGATAATTTATATTATCTGCGTCACATTTTGTAAAATTTTCCACAACGTTATCGAATATTCTAGGTTATTAGGGTGCGAATATTGAATTCGATGGGATTCATTCAATTAGCCATAAGTTTCATTTGTGAGATGAAACGCACTCAACACACACGTTTGGAAACCATAATTTTGAACAGTTCCCATATTTAGTTAATGCTCGTTGTTACAATAGTCCCATGATTTGTTCCAGTCGAACTGTTATTATAGAGTGTGCGTGGTGGTAGGATGCAGGAGGCCAGTATTTGAATTCGTATTTATATGTATGCACACCGTGGGAAATTGGGTAAACGTGTGTGGTTTATTTCATCGTTTCATCAATAAATTACCAATCACACTCTATGTGAAACTATCATGAATGACCCATAATATCATTGATTTTTCACTACATCATCTCATCTCAAACAATATTCTGTTGTGCTTTTTCTTTCTGCTGAATATTTGCAATTTCCTGATTACAAATATTGGTTGGATCAGTGTTTCACACGAAAATATTTGTTTAGACAATAATTCAAAATGTACATTGTTTATATTGACATTTTCTTTCAATGGTGTAGCTGCATGTTCATTTTGAAATAGGTGGCAAATGTGGTAATATAGAACCCAGGTTGCGAACATAAGATTCGAAAAATGCGCTTGGAATTTAATTATTGACTGATGAACAACAGCTATTGTGGGTTCGCATATACCCTCATCGTTGAAATCGTCACGGGAGTCAGCATCAGCACCAATAGCACACAACTCTCGTAATCGATTCTCGTGATTTATGAGCTGAGGCACGTCCTTTGTGACGATTGATATCGGCCACGTCTTCATTTTAGAACGCCTTGCGCGGCTATCAGTACTGCTACTACTACTACAACTACTACAACTACTACTACTACTATAAGTTTTACTTTTACTACTACAACTATTCTAACAGCTTCAGCACCGCACTTCCATTTCCTTATATAACTCATTCTTGCTATTGTCAAGTCGGCGTTTGATGCCGCAGGCATTCAATTTATCTTGAAACTCCTTCGTGAGATATAAAATCGATGATCAACATCCCGGATATGTCGACATGATTTTCGCCCTTTTTTTCTCTCATCTTTCTTTATATTTTATTTCTTCACGACAATTCATGAAACCATTCGAATTTATTTTAATTGTATATGCTTGAGGTAATGTTTTTTTTATTTTAAATACGTAGTGAAAAAAAGCACTGCAATTAGTCGAAATTGGATGTGCACATAAAAGCCGCAGTGTTTTTTACGATCATTAATTCATAAAAAAAAGTATTAAAGAGAAAAATAGGTTACAGCTAAAAGTTTAACTCAAGTGAATTTGTCAGCTGCCAATATCCTTCTAATTTTCTGAGTCTGTGAACTATTATTGACATAGCAAAACATTTCATTCAAAAATAACATTTTCCTTCTCCATCAGTCTATTCTTTCAGTTATTTATTCTTTACGTCAGTGAACTAGTGACTCATTCTACATTTATTCCCTAATCCAATTACACGGTCGTTTGGGTGATACGAAACACGAAATGAATCCACCACTCACAAAATTATACTCCCAACTGGCAATTCCTCAACAATTTTAGTTTGTAGCATCTTTGAAGTGATTAATTGAAGCTGAATCTTCAACAAAAGACATATTCGATATTGTACCATTTGGATAGCACATTGATGTTTGTAACATTGAATCGTACTGCAGTAGTGTTTCACTATTTCAATGTCCATCGTTTGGGGTCATAGTGTAACAAATGTGTGAGAGATTCCTCAGTTGTGCATGCAATATAGATACGTTTATAAATTTAGATACAGTTCAGTGAGATCTTTGCATCTGTTCGTAGTGTGAACCTCCATTCTCCTTCTGTCTCTTGAACAGGCGTTCACGTCTTTGAAGCTTTGTGTTGGTCACATTGCTATGAGACTATTTAATTTGCATCTTATTCAAAGGCATGTTGCTGTATGCATGGCTACTGTGCACAAGTTTGATACAAGGGCTCATGTTTCTAGCGGTACAGAAGGAATAATGACCAGTAGTGGAGCTATTGCAAAATTCAAGTGGAAATTCAAACTATTCCCAACTACAGTAGCACACTCATCTTGTGACGTTGAGTATTCAATGTATAATATATGAATTTCCATGTATTTAGATGGGTTTTGAGTTCATTCACGTGCATTAATATATGATGAATATTAAAAGGATAACCAAAAATATTTAAAGAAAATTTAATGAATATTCGGGACTTACTATTCAATTTTTGAATCTTTTTCATTACTTAGGAATGATTTTATTGATACAAAGTGTTCACGATTGTGTTTGTATAAAAATGATGAAAATGTCTACATAGAATGCTCACAATACATCAATTGAGAGCTCATGTACTATTGTTCGAACGGAAAAGCACTTCACAATCATAGCACTTGATTGATTAAAATCGTTGATGTATTTTGTCGTGTTGTTCTTTTCAATTCTCCGAATTGTATTCATTGGAGTTTTCGTTTTTCCATCGGATTAAATTTGGTTGCAAGTAAAAAATATTTGTTATTTGTAATACTATTCTGTTGTTATTACAAAATAGTAAACCAATTGGATTAACAATTTTTACTGATTAATAATTCCGTTAATTGCATTATTTTGTACAAAAGTATGAATGAAGAAAAATTTTGAATGAGATAATGAAGATTAAAATTACTACATCAAATAACAATTAATTAATTACACATTTGAATTCAATGACCCTTCACATTCAACATTAACTGTTAAAAATAATTCCTTCCTTTTGTCATTTCATGAAATATTAATGACATGATTACCAATATATTGTTGGAATAAAAAATAAAATTACAAGAATAATAATGAATAAAATAAATGACGCGTATTCCGGGATGCTGATGAAAATAATACAAAAAACGTGATGTGCTTCCGGCGACACCGGTATAAATATCAGATTATTCCCTCATGGATTAGTTCATCGCATGTTTTAGACTATCTAAGAAACAGAGATCGTGACGATGAAACTTCCGTTGCTGTCAGGTATGTAATACACATATTGCAATGTATCACGCATACAAATACACGTATGGATAATCTTGCCCACGGGGACACCACACATGTCGCTTTATTGCATTATTCAATGTTGTTTGGTTCATGCCGAATAAAAACGATCAAATAATTCTGTTTTATGTACGCAATTCGCATTATACTCTTACGAGTAGAGTGAAGAGTTATAAATACGCGATACCTAAACAGAAATAGAGAACATAAACGCGCAATGATGAAAGTCAATTCGCGCGCATAATATAAGTGCAATTTTATATAGAGCTTTTTGTCACGCACATACTGACGCGCGCTTAAACGTGACTTACTTTACAATTGTATTTGTCTAATTATTTCCGAGCTTTTAGTACCAACAATAATATTGTGTTATAATTAATGCAATGAAGGATAGAAATGGGATGAATAACAGGGTCGAATGAAAAGAAATACGCACATTATTGTGATTAAAAGAATATGATATTTTTTTAATTGAAAAATTTATGCATAGAAATGTTACACACTTGAAGGATTTATTCGGAAGGGGAGAAGTGAGATACACAATTGTGTGAGTGTATATGTATATATATATATACTACAGGTAGCTATTACTACGTCATTATAAACGTTTCAGAGCCGTTCGCGTTTGGCCTTTACGGTCCTTGGGAGAGTTAACCAAAGTATTGTATTTATGTTGTAATTATATACGAGTGCTTGAAGAGAGAAAATATCGCGTGAGACTCATTATATACGACTGAACTGGAAACGTGGCCGGGAAGAATTACAAGTGAAGTAAAAGGGATTTACATCGCAGGTGGAAATAAAACTTGACTGATACATTTCAAGTATCATCACTCTTGTATTTTTCTGTATATTCTAAAAATAATTTGCTGATGTGTATTTGTTGTTCAGGGATTCCACTTCTATGCAATTTTTTTTGTTCTCTAATTATTTTTTACTTTGGTTTGATCACCAATTATACGTGTTGATTTTTATCTGAATACTTTTCCAATTCATTCGACGCTCTCGTGCCTTTGAGGGTCACTGAATATCCTAAGCCGGATCGAACATTCGTTAGGTATTTGTTTTTTTTTTATATGTATAGATAATAAAATAATATCCAACAAATAATTTCAAAGTATAGAAAACAAAATGAAATGATCGATGAACGAATTGGGAGGAGTGGAAAGACCAGCACAATTAGTTTTGATAAATATTATACTATATTGGGCCGTTTTTTTTTGTCCACTCTAAATGAGAATTGATAGAAGGGAAAAATGATAATCTGGGTATTTTGCGTTATTAAATTTTTTTTACTCTCACAATAATCACGAACACAGTCAGTATGTTGACTAACAAAGAGTTGAAGCGGATTACGTTTGTTATATGCATTGTTTTCGCTATAAATTTGTTTAAAAAAATATTTCAGTCTGCCACTTAGTAATAATTCCATTGACGTCGGTAAAACATGAAACTATAAAGCAACCCATTCAATTCATTTGCACTCTCTTCATGCCTCTGAAAAAAAAAGGATCAATGGAAATATAACAAATCCTCTATCTATTAATTTCACATTTTCTCTTTTCCAACTATTCCAAATTCCTCATATTTGGAATTTATTCATGCAAAGAATTATAATGGGGTATAATTCAACAATAACCGATACCTGATAATCCCATTATTTTTGTCATTAACATCGATTGAAATTGGAAATTAAACAAAAATTATTAACTTATTACCAATTCCCATTTTAATTTGCAAAACAATGAGAGTAATCTACTCATCATCATATCACACATCACAATAAAATCTGTATCAACACAATAGCAATGATTATCCGTTTATTGAATTATTTTCCAATCAATATGAGCTATTAAAACTTTCCATGCCTGTTTCAATGTATATACAATGCTATTTGCATCTCTTCAATATCATGGAGAATCAATAAATTTTCAACGGCGAAAATCATGGGAAAAGCCGCCCACAGTAACTGGCGTACATCAATCCCATCGAGTATTCATGCGGCTTTAATTACCGGATCAAAGTTTCTACCCGATTGGAAAAGTTTCAACGATGCCTGCATACTCAATCGGTATATATATATGTGTATATGTATATATATGTATATAGAAGGGAGACAAAATGTAGTGGGGACCCGGCGACCGTCTCCCATCTCTTCTTCTCCAAGCGCAACATCTTCTTTGATCGAGTTGTCTGTCATTGGGGATTCATAGTCGAGTATCGCGCCTAGACGTGATAGATTAAAATACGTAATAACTTTTAAATAGACTTTCACCACTCGGCCAGACTCAAATTTAAGATGAGAATTTTTTTTTGCGCTTCCATGATATCCTTTTGATGAAGTCACATGATATGTTACTTTCTGTCTCATCCTTCTAGACGATGAAAAAAAATACATAATGAAAAGTAACTATCACTTGATGAATAATATTTTTAAGAAACTTCTAAACTTTTCACGTGTACCGACACTGATTTTTTATTCAGATTTGTATTTTAAGTTTGACCATTATCATTTGACATTACTAATTTCACTGATTATTTCGTTGACTTATTTACTTCAGATGAATTGTTCTTACGAATAGAAATGAATGAATAGTCCACGAAGAATTATCCAAGAACTCTTTGAAGAATGAGAATAAAATGTTTAAATTAGTATTTTGTATCTCGTAATACAATTTTATTATGAACAGTTTATTCTCCCAGTAACATTCAGCTGCCTTTCATATTTTCACACTGGTATGACATTATGAAGTGCAAATGTGCATATCTAATTCATCAGCAATAGTGGGATTGTCTTGTCTGCAGTTCCCGGCGATCGATAGATCCTATCAATCGTAGAGTATAAGGAATAGGGTATACATGCAATCCCTCTGTGAGACTTGAAGCTGTTATCAATATAGGAGGATATGGTGAAGGGCTATGGACCATAACATTAGGGTCCATTGTCTGTCCGTTCCAACGCCATGTGATCATAGCAGAGTGCACCATTGTGCTGACGTCTTACTCCTGTCCTATTTAACAGCAAACTGCATCAATCATCAATGACCCAAGATGTTAATCTCGATTTCATTTTGGAATAAATTTATATGAAATAAATATATACGATGACAGATGACATCAATCTCCAAGCACAAATTGGTTCATGATGGATATAGACCCACATCTGTATAATAATTACATTTAAATTTCAAATTTTACTATTCACATGCGAGCAGTTAATACTGGCATTATTAATATTTAGCATCTGATTGAATCGTATGAATTCTTATTCAAATTTTATCATCTATATTATCTTCCACGCGTGTATCTCTCCTATTTTTCTCATGTAGACTGTTCAATGTGAGCGAATTTTTCATCTAATAAAGTCACAGTGATTCCCGACAAGAAAAATGGAAATAATTATGGAGCTATTGATTTTTACTTTCATACATAACAAAGCGTTTTTGATAGAATACATAATAGACTACAATAAACTCAACAATTTAAATGTTTTCATTCATAAACTAAAATTGGGGATTGGATCCAAGCCTCATTGGTTATTTGCTATTGTCAATAAAGTCTAATAGACATCATCCAAATAGTTGTATATATATATTTATCCTCAATTTATATCCATTTGTGCAAGAGTGGAAGTCTTATAGTTAATGAGTATGCACAAGCATTATTATAATTTGAGGACGTCATGTATCATATCGACTTTCCAATTCTACTCTTATCGGAATCCTACTCCCAATTCTCTGTTTATGTACTCTATACTGCAGGTCTACTCCCATGCGATACGTCATTGTTCTTAGATAACTATATATATATATATATATATTCGAGAGTATACATAGAGAGTCAAAACAAACACCGTCTACTTGAACACAAACCCGTCTAACTTCTTGAACAAGGTACAACCCAAAGTTTATATATTATAACGTCTCAATGTTTCGAGATATCATCGGCTATTAAGGTATTCATCTGGAATATGTTGGTGCTTCACTGATGTTAACCCCTAACAAATTAACACACAAACATTTTCTATAGTAATGCAATATTCTATTGTTGTATAGCTTAGAGAGGATATTCTTGTGAGAGGATGTATATCATAATGGCTAGTATTACCACAAACTCAACAAGCATTCACGAATAATTGCAATATCTCTTGATTTTGACGCTGATGTTTATTGTGGCAGGCGGTTGGACAACTCTTGAGAGATATTCGGTCTGACTAATTAACCTAATGATGGAATTAACCACCAAGTCTGTGGATGTGTCAATTCAATGATTTGTTTGTAAATATAATAATAGAATTAGAAATCAATATTGATTATTCGTTGAACAATGTGATGGAATATTGAATGATGGAACATTTGACCAACCGCTAGTTAGTATGAGAATTGTGATTCTTCGTTATTAATATTTCGACTTGAATTGGAATAGTTAGAGGGGTTTTGCTACGGTGTTTCTTCATGTGGAACCACTCCAAGGATGACTTGAAAGTTTTCAATGTTAGATATACAGCATGTATAAGAAAGTCAAAGCAACGAACACGTTTACTGTGCTGTTTGAATGCCGAATAGTGATACAATAATCGAATAGATTGGAGTTGTTTGCAGGAGCTCGAGAAACTTTTCATGTTAGGATGCTGTGTTGACGTTACACTCAAATAACAATGTATACATATTATTCAAATCCAATTGTGTATCATAATTTTAAATATAAATTGCTGTGGTAGAGCAATTCGATTGAGAATTGAGATCGATTGAAGAGAAAATTTGCACGAAAGTCAAACACAAGAATAAGTAATAAGAATTAATTATTGATATGAAAATATTCTTGCATTTATCCCAAGTGCTCATCGACTTTTCTTCATTATTCTCATGTGTGATTCATCTATATAACATTGAACATATACCTATTAATATATTTATGGACAAGTGCACACACAATGTTGGTAACTGGATGTCATTAACGCGATCACGAAGAGGAACAATACAGAATGTATACATACATGTGTATTGTCTTGGCATCAGTGATGTATTCAAGAGACAGCGGATTTAGCGAACCATGACGAAGACGTCCGGTCGCACGCCCTACACACGCAACAACAACCCGGCGGGGGTTATACAAAAGATAAAAGATGCAAGTAACATAAGAAATATAATACACAGTGTTCATGTATACATACATGAAAGAAGAAAAAAAAAGAGTATGTAGAAGCCGGAACTGATGGACAATAATACTTAGGCGTTATGAATCAATGTGGATGATACAATTGAAGGATGTCGCTTGTATTTATTCCACAGGAATTAAATAATTTACATAAAGAACAATGAAGAATAATAGTTATAACATTTCAAAAGTACCTATAGATAAAGTAAGAAGTAGTTTTAAATATAATTTTAAAATTGACATTTGAAGAACGAAAGTACTACCAGTTATCACATCAAGTTCATTGAGTGTTACTTGTTTTTGACTGGTAATCTTAATTCTATACCCGTTTCATCTCCTTCGAATTCGAATTGCGGAGTTGCAAACTCAACTACTGTATATGAAATTTGCATCTTTAACTAATGAAGTTTGGTTCTACACTTTGGTGTTGTCATGTTGATTGATAGAGTGACATTGAGAACAGATAATTACCATCTAATTCTTCTTTGTTCATAGAAAGTGGTTATATAAAATCAACATGAAGAGTTAGAAATTATAAAGCGTCAACTTGACGTTAAAATTGGAATACAAAATTTCGTATCATTGGCTTTACTAAATGAACTTAAGAATAATGTTACATCCTTTCGTTGACAGGTTTGGAATCACAACTTTCATGAAACAATAAAAGAGTCAATGAGTTTAATAATTCTAGTGATAGCAAAGAATAATTGTTCTGCACCAGCTGCGACTTTTTTATAATATAAATATAAATTACAAAAATATTGCAGGAGTAAGAATGAATCATGATAAAAATGGAGCATTAATTAATTTCGACATATAAAAATAGAAAGAAAAATATTTCCATGTTGATGCTGTGTCATGATGAAGGCAGGCATTGGCTTTTTGCAAAGTCCTAAACGAGGATTGGCCCATTTCCTACACGACACGGCATAAATCTCATACGCCAATAAAGCTCATGTTCGAAAGTGAACACAAAGCAGCGTGAGTGAAGAGAATGAGTAGAAGAGAGGGGTCTGAATCGGTGAAGAGTTAAAACGATGCGGTTTCAAACACTACATCCATGGAAGACAGACAGAGATTCGTTATCGGATCCTGGCTGCCCAGTATTCTCGCATAGTACAACGGATAGTGTCTTTTGCATTTTTAATTGTGATTTCATTCAGGGCATTAGACTAAAAGGCTATTTGTTTAAATACTTATGGTACTGGACTTCAAATAGAATATTCTCGTTGGGGTTTTTCAGTTTCTCTCTTCCTTTTTTTTTCTATTAACTTCAATGTGACACTGATGGGTTCATTCTCAACTTGTTAATTATTAAATGGATGAATAAGTAAATATTCAAGAACGAGTTTGAATGTTTTATTCTACTTATCCACACGACGATTATATTCACCCATGAGTTGTGGTATCAATGAAAAAAAAAATACGACGTATGGTCTGAAATGGATTTAATGATGAAAAAGGATATCCGGCGAATGCAGGGACACCACTAAATATTTTTAAAAACTTATAAATATATAAGTATATGTTGAATGAAATGCACTTTCGTTCTACATTTGCAATTTTCCTATTCTCATTTATTGCTTAACGCAAAGAATTAGTTTACTTTTAAATAACAAAATATTATGCATGGAATATTTAAAGATTTAATTGACACGATGATATACTTCAAAATATTCAATAAACACAAAACGCAGTTATACTGTTATAACACAAACAGAACATTCGTGTCGGAATTAAAGATGAGAAGAAACTGAAAATAATAGACATTGAAGACGTTCGGAAATGGAAAAAAAAAAAAATCCATACTGGCGCATACATACACAAGCAAACGAGTTTTGGTCCAGCTGTCTGATAAATTCGACTGCCGGTTCTCAACCTTTCCCTTTATCATTCAGGCAGCTGCCGCTCGAGTCAAGGTTGGTCAAGCGTGAATATATATATATAGACATATCGAGAGAGCAGAAGATAGGCGACAGTAAGGTAGACTCGGAGAAGAAACGCACGAAGGGCATCTATATACGTTCGAATATTGAGAAGGAACTCAAGTACACATATCGATCAACACTAATATACTCATACAGATAAACAGAATAAAAAAACGAGCAAAATAAATTCAGTTTTATATATCTGTCTTTAATGAGGATAGAAAATAAATAAATAAAGGCAGCACTCAGACAAATTTTTTGTCCATCGATCAACAGATAATAATAAATGAAATTCAACAGCATAATTTAAATTGACATGAGGTGATTCAATCAATTCAGATAGAGTTACTGACAGACGGTAATAACAATGTATTGGAAAAAAAAAGAAACAGAATTGTACATTTATACATGTTATATTGATAACGGGATGGTGATAATGTGATGGAAATTTTGTGAATTGATGACTCGACAGACTTTATATAATGTCACGTTTTCACAGCACGTGCTGATCGTGAGTAAATTCGATGAACTCGAATGGAGCAGGGTCACAAATGTGCAACGGATTGAAGGGTGATGTAATATCTGGCTTTGAGAATAGATGTGCATGTGTGTATATTTGAGAAGCACTCACTATTCGTAAGAATTCCCTTGAGACGAGTGGCTTGGTCTTCTCATAGTCCGTAGGATATCAGTGCTCCCAAAGGTCTCTTGCAGATACTCAGATGACTTCATATCCCGTAACCACAGTATCGTGAGACTGCTAACACATATGTAGTATTCTATGTACACTATATGTTGATTTACATATTAGAAATGTGTTTGCATATAGTGAAATTGTTTATAATGTGATAGTTGTGAAATGAATACTTCAATTGCTGTGAAAATTGTGTAGTGATAGTAAAATTAAATCAAGAAGAAGGGTAAGGTGGTACGAAAAATTGTGAGCATCAAGTTAGTGGAAATGTCTACGCTTTTCTGTTTTATATACTCAGAATGAATTTGTTACATGTAGTTGGACTATTCCTAAGGATTATTTGAATATTTTTTACTCCTGTATTCGACCTGTAGGATTATCTGATTCGTTTTGGAATGAAAATAAGATTTACCAAACGATTCTAACGTAAATAAACGGTCCAAAAAAAATATACGTCTGCGCATGAGAAATTCCAAAGTCTTTTTATTGCATTACAGTATTGCAACGATTCACTTCAGTGCAGACTCCAATATCTGACTGCTATTCACTAAGTCCAACCGCATGCTCTTTTCCATTGCAATTTCACTTCATTCAAAATAGAAAAAAAAGAATTTATCTTATTCCAACTAAGTTAAATTCAATTATACAATTTTAACCTACAAATTAACAGAATATAAATCCAATGAATAAATCACAAATTGGATTTTGATACGTGAAATAATATAATCTAGAACTCAAAACTATTTTACCCAACTGACATATATACTGATGACCTGCGAACTTAAAAATTGGAAAATGCAGTTAGATTTCACTGGCATCAACTACGTATAATATGCATACATATATAACGTTCTCTATTCACAACTCGGTCATCCCCTTAATTGAATTATATACATATATATATATATAAAAGGAAAGAGAAAACACGCTTCCTTGACGCTATATGTATGCACATAGATATATATAAGCACATTGCACTGCTTCAAGCCGATCTTATCCGGTTTAAGTAAGACCGTCTCCTTTTTCGCGGCTGCGGAGGATTATGCGCGAGATTTTGCCAAGTGGAAAAGTTGTCTGCCCCTTGCCTGCCCATCCAGTTTCCTTCCCGCAGAATTGCCGGAGATAGGAGTAAAAAGGATGGTGGAAAACGATGAGGAGAAAGAGTAAAAAAGAAGACCGAGAGTGAGAGTGAGGGTGGCACAACTTCCAAGAATGGTCTGCACGTTACCATCCCTTGTGCCTCGGAGAAACCCCTTGCACACCTCACGCTGTCTCTCTACAGCATTCTCATTTCACTATATACTGCAAAGATTCACGATTCACCGCGGAGATCGCGAAATTCAATTTAAATTATAATCATAACCGGTGTATAGTCCGCGTCCGTTGGGATAAATTTAATTAATAGTGTACAGTAGGCCAGACGCGAGCGCGAGAGAGGAGAAATTCAATGAGATGACTATCTCATTAAGCGAACTACGACGATGAACATTGCCCACTATAATATGTTGAGGGAAGAAAGGGCATTTATGTATGTATATACATATAAACTGCGGGGGATGAATTGAAAATCAAGAAAATGAATATATAAGAATGAGAACTTGGACGTAAACACTATTATTGCACACAATGTGAAAATGGTTTAAACTGACATTGTAAACAGTGGAACAAAATTAAAAACTTTCAGCAGCGACATTATGATGTTATGCAATCACAGTTTATATTTTAATGTGTGAAGTAATCTGGAGTGTGAACGATATATTATTAAGGTGATTAATGATCTAGTAATTATGATGAAGCAAATTTTATTACTGTTTCGATTTTTCGTTTGGTCAATGATATGCGTGGAATTCATTGAGCAACTGAGTTATGATTGTGAAGCTTTCAAGTGTGTATCGGACTTTGATTTATAAGACTGAAAGATGTGGTGGAATATTTATCCACAAAATTACGATTAAGGGTGGCACAAGGGTGAGGAATATACGACGCCCTTTAGAATCTATGAGCCAATCTGCAAACGGCATTTGCCACGGACTAAACATAAAATATCACCCACAATCCCCGCCCATCTGTACCACATATAGAGGTGGAGGGATCAGGAGATCGTCGTTAAATACCCAAACAGCATGAGATGTTCTCTCGGCGTCTATATATCTATGATTATGTATGGTATATACCTATGAGGGTATATTTAGCCTATATCCACGCTGATGGTACGCGATTAATCCTGCTGATTGGATTCCAATTAGCCTGTTAGCGACAATGCAACGGCAGGGATGGTTCAATATCATATCGGGGCAATTTAGTTAGTGCTTTTCATTTTGCTAAATTTTCCACCAATGATGTTCGGAAATTCATACCAATAATTTTAATTGGTTTGTTTGATATGGAAAATTATTGGATTTTAATCGCCCTGAGATTTCAGATGAATATGCCGAAATTGCAATGACAATTTATCATTCGTGTGAAGATATTTTTGCATATTGAAGTGAATTACTTTTTTCTATCTATTTGCTTAATTACGATAATTGACAGTCAAAATGACATTTCGAAATGTGTGATATAAATCATTCTGATCATTATTAGAGTCCAGATCAATCGAACAATTTCATATATTTCACGATAACTATTATGAAAATGACACAGTCATTTTAGGCGATAAAATCTTGAATTATAGCAACATAATATTTTCTAATTTCCACGTTAGAATCAAAGTTATTTGATCATTAAACTCTGGAATACACCTCGGAAAAATGTGAAGAGATATTTCATAAATTTACTTATCTTATTCGTGAATGCAGAGGAATGTACATGTTTGCAAGCACTTCGAAAATTGTGAATATACCGTTCTATGAGCGGTTCTGGAATTGAAATTTGCCAGTGCATAAATACTGAACCTTTGACGTGAAATCCTTTCTCATTTTCTCGTCCGTATATCCACTCGTGCACGTCTCCCTCACTTACGTATATGTGGCAGCACTATCTCGTTTGCAGATTTACTGATACAAAAGAGAGAGTATGTATTGTGTGTAAAAAAAAAAGTGTGAACAGAGGAATATAACACGCTTTCATCGCACTTCACAACCAGAAAATTGAAGTCAAAAAGTGAATCAAAAAAATTTTCAATAGATAGAGTTTTCCGCCAAGAGATCCATATACACAAAGCAAAATTTTCAATATAAATGTATTCAAAAAGCACAAAACATGTTCAATAACAAGGAAATAATGTAACAACTGAATAATGTGAAACATTGTCCCAATTATTTTACGAGACAATTGACTCGTTCATTTCATGTTATCATAATGATTAAAACAAACAAAGCCAATACATATCCGATTCAGATTACATAATATTTTATGCAACAATTTGTATTGAGTAGATTAATATGAATAGATGTCCTGATTTCGATTTCTTTCCCTTCATAAAATTCTAGCTGAAGGAATATTGTAATTCATCGAATTATAGCTAAGATTTAACTCAACGTGAGGTTCACAATGAAGAAAATCACTCAACATGATATTACAATTTTACGGGTGACATGTGGGAAATTTTCTCATGATTAAAATAAACGAGATTCAGAGCTGAAGAGAGTTGTGCTAAGTGCACACTCGACGCAGATCCAACTAATTATAAGTGTGTCATATCTATCATGAAATTCACATTATCTTGAACTCTCTGAAAGACAGAAAGCTCCGTCAAGATTATTCCCTCGATTCCTTTTCTCCAAACGATGTAAACGACCCAAGCATGTAATGCTCGTAAAAAAAAACAAGTAAAAATATTTATCCCCAGGAATTGCTGTCACGATAAGTTCGAGCAATCCAATTTTTCCTCCTCTTTCTCTTTGATTATTATCATATTTTATTTTCATATGAACCCGAGGGGTTTATTTGATCTGTTGTCATCGTCTCTTCCTTTGTCAAAGTATAAAAAAAATAATAAAAAAACACCAACAAAGGTCGTAGGCAGTAGATGGTGCTGCAAAATTCCGTTACTCGCGACGGATGAAAAGCTTGGTCCAATGCTTTTTTTATCCAACGATATAAATATACATATTTGAAGTATATTTCCATTTCTCCCTGATGCTTGATGCAAAGGGATTCACGCGTGAAGGCGCATACACGAAAGAAAAATATATCTCCTGGAATTCACGAATTATTGCTCTTATATAAAAGGGGGGGCGCAAAACCAATGACTACATCGTTACATTTGATTCATGTTTTACTCTGGCGCCGAAAGCGAAACTAACGGCGCCGTTTTCGTCCCCATATCTGATGATTTGGAAAACTATATGACACATCACGAGGTTTTTATAGGGATATATTTCCTTTTTTTTCTTCTCCCATTCTTTTTTCCACGCCACGAGGGGTCTGGCAATTTTATTTATCGCCCAAAACTGTTTTATTGTATTATTTACGCTATCTATATCACTTTCCTCATCATTCAAATTATAATATCAGAATTATAATTTCATCCATTAACATTCAGACATGATAAGATAGTTCGAAAAATAATCCTACGTGTATATATACAGGGGCTATTGAAATTAATCATCTCACCCTCTATCTACCATCATTTGCATAATGGTTTAAGAGAGATAATGAATTGCTTTCAGCTTTCATAAACAAAAGATAATTCTTTATTCAACTAAAATTATGTAACTATTTTCTGATTGACATGTAAGAAGATGTAAAAATACATAAATGAATAAATAAATAACATAATAAGATATTTATTACAAAGTGAAGGGGAAAGTAAAATGTTTTTTTTTATTTACTGATATTCATAAAGTATTTTTTACTGCCGTACAGACTGATATAATAGAGAAACAAAAGGTTTTCATGATTTTTTTACATTGTTAAAATCATCTTAACTTTGTCTAGTATTCCAATTGCTTTCGCATATACCGTTAATCCTCTGACGCGTTCATAATACACACACTTAAAAGGGATTCCACGCGCACAAGCATGTGTATAATAGCTCGGTTGAAACGTATCCGGCGCTAATGGACATTGAATGCTTAATGCTGAGTGTATGCCTACTTGGTAGAGTTGGGTTGGGGCCAACTAAGCCGCGCTAAGCTTTGGCTAAAGTGTTGGGAGAGTCCAATTGAAGGGAAGCACCACTGAAAATATACACATTTAGGGATGAGTCGCGTGCGAGAATACTTGAATCTGCATACAAACGTTGTATATAACATTGCCTGAGATACGAAGATTGAAAAAGGGAGAGATTCATTTATATATTTATATGGTTGAATCTATTGAGAATTTTTTTTAAAAAATGGTAGAGTGAATGAAAAAAATTCAATTTCAGGGAACAACGTTGAAAAACTAAGAAATTTCAGCTTTCTGGAATTTTTGTTACTTTCAAATATTTAACAACAGAGGAGATTCATAGTATTAGATATATTTTTATATTTTTGTATTATTCTAATAAAATTGTATCTAAGAGGTTCTGGCCAAAATAAATTAACAGAGGCGCACTTAGACTATCTACACTTTGAATGGGAATGCTTGAACAAGTGTGCGTATTCAGTTGAATGTAAATAAAAGTTGAGGGATGCACGGCTATCCATCAATAGAGTATTGCGAAGTTCTTCGCGTCAAGACGTGTTTGCATTCAATTTCTCTTCGACGTGAAATAAGTGTGTATTTTGTGAGAGGGTAGTCTACGCTTTTTTCTTTTGCAATAAAAAACAGAATGAAGTCTCGTTTGAAATGTAAACTAATAGTGTATATGTGAATGTGAAATGACGTCAATATAATGTTCTCGACAAACATTAATACAATTTCCTTTGATGCAAAGTTCAATTTTTTTTTTTCGAGCATATGGAGATGGGATTCAGTGGGAAAGAAGCTGAAGTTATTTTTCAATTTGCTATTAGTCTAATTACTTGCTTTTACATGTCTTCCAACACCCTTGGCACATTTATTTGCAGGTCAATTGTTGTTTTATAGTTATTTCTTTTCATTTACTTTTTTTCATTTTCTCTATTTTTCTTTGGTGTCTATTTTTCTTTTCATCTTTTATCATTTCATATTTTGCGTCGTTCCTATTACAGTTCAGTTATCAAAGATTCACCACCACAATCAGTGGAATTTTGCTGTAAATAACTTTATACTCGGCGTACTCTGTTGTATGCAGGAAACTTGGCTGTAAATATGAAAGTACTGGGAAGAGAGGATATTAAACTTCCTACAGGAAAGTCTCTGTACATAATTGTAACATATATTTATTCGGAAAGTATTACACATTTGGCTACATTGGTTCGAACAAAACGACAATTCTATAGAAGCTGTAAAAAAATGTGAAAATATTGGAGAATATTTTATTTATTTTGTGATCATCAGTATATTGCCAAAAAATCGTTGACTAAATGAAAAATTCTTTAATTTTATTGCAATTTTTATTTCTATTTCTTTCTCAAATTTCCGCCCTGAAGACTAATGAGGTCTCTGACTGAAAGACTGAAGAGGAAACAAAAGTTGGAAGGAAAGAAAAAAAAAACACGAGTGTCTTGTTCGGACAAAGCTATTGAAGAACGTAGAAATAATGAGCAAAGTGGACAATAGTTTTTCTAGTCTTTCAAGTCGTTGCCATAAATGTCAAATCGATATTTCATTCACTATCATATACAGTTGAATTCTTCCAATCCATAAATAATTACATGAATCCACCGCATCCATTATTACAATATGATTTCCAGGAAATTCTGATAGCGAATCGATATCTACTTAGCCCAAAAAAACACTACTGCAAGCATAAAACATCAACAAAGAGAATATCAAGTTATAATTCACATCACGAATAAGAAATGGTATAAAATGATTGAATATTTCCGTTGCTATATTTGTTTTCATGTTTCCTTTCTATTTCTTTCGCATTGTTTTCTTTCAACTGTTTTAAAACATCCACTCACAGCTGTTATCACATCAAACTTTTTCATTTGTTAAAATTATATCGCGATTAAATTCAATAATACAAGCGTAATCAGGTGTTCGCGTGATTCATATTGTCGAACATTCAATAACCACACCGTTTGCAAAACGAGACATTGACAAATCGGTGTTAATTGCAAGTCTTGAAGTCCTCTCTCACACTCATGCTCAACATTCGACATTGCTGGGTTATTTCAAAGCACGTATATGGTAATGGTATGGGACACGCTCAGTTTAATTCCGATTATACCTCTAGCCTTTGCCATCCAACCCTCGCGACACCCGTTCAGTGCGACTTTCACCACCCACCCACTTTAAACATATATACGTGCATATAAACGCCTCAACGAACCAGCTTCGACCCAGTTGATAAGAACACAAACACACACAAGCTGAAATGCAGCAGAACATACATCAAAGCTCGCAGCCTAAAAGGACTTTGTGTTCACAAATTCCACATTAATCTGTCACTCTAATCTATTTGTATTATTTTCCATTAAATACCTCTATAGATTATATTCTAAAATCGTCGACAGTATTTACTACAACGACAACTATGAAACTGATTTTAATCCTTTTCTCCAATACGTGTTTGTGAAATGTGACAAAATAATTGACGATCTATTATTTCTTGCACGATCAATTCGTGCCTAATTTCGTACAGAAAATGGATTATCACCACTTTATTTCAGTTTATTATTCATGAAACATTGGCAGTTTGAAATCTGCTGCAAATGGTTTCGAAATTGAGTTTAAAATATCATAGACTAATATCCAGTTTTATCATAATAAAGTGAACTAAATAATTAATTTCATCACGAAAATTCTTCGTAAATAATTTGATTTTCATTGAGTCTGATATAATTGGTGCAGATGAAAGTCTCTTCCCTGTGTATTTAGTCTAGTAGTTAATGAAACAAATCATAAAATAAAGCTCTCTTGTACACTTATACAGCAGTAGAGCCACATGTATTATATTTATAATCACTCAAGCCAATTGGGTATAGTTGAAATGGTCTGTGTGCGCATCAAACACTTCTACGAAGCGTGCATTGTACAGCCACACTGCACACTTCCCGTGTACCACTCGCAATATGAGCAGGAGTGAGCCTCAAATGAGTGCCCGGATACACACACATTCATACCCATACATAGATATATATATTGTATGAACACAACACCCATGCAATTGCAATACCAACCCCTCTATATACACGCTTTGACACCTGGAGAATTAATTTTCTCCCTCAGTCCGCACTAAACGAGACGCTGTTCGTCATAATATGCACGTGTATCGTCATAATATACATATATATATACGAATATGTGTGAGCTCATGGGTACACGGTAGAGACAAAAGGCGCCAAGCATATTTACATACCACACAATAGTATTTTCATATATATTTTATGTATGGAAGAATGAGATGCAGCCAAGAATTTTTGTATGAAATACAATTGGCATACAGAAATGCTATTATAAAATTGCAATAATTCTTTTATATTTTCTTTTTTGTCTTTATTATCTATGGAAGAACCTGAAGAGATTGAGTTTGTTCATGTCTGTGTTTTTTAAATGAATGATTTTTAATATTAAAACAGATCGATTGTAGAGTTTCTTTGTATCGAGTGTAATTGAATTCTTAAACGTGGGTATTTTTGTTGGGTAATTCAATATTGTCAGGAGTTAAATGAAACATTGATAAATTTCTCATTTATGTTCTTCGCTTTTCATCGTTTTGATTCTCGAAGTATACATTCACGCCTGAAGAAAATCGTAGTTACATTGCTCATTTTTTTTTTCATTTATGATTGCCTGCAGATGAAACGGATTGGAAAATAATTTTATACGAAACTTCAAGAGCTTGAGAGTCTATGCTTGCACTGGAGATGAAGTTTATTCTTGTTTGAAGTTCGATGTTACTTCATTGATCGATATTTTCCTTTTCATTCACTTCACTTTAGTTGAATGTCTGCTTTATTTTTATTTAAACGTTATTAAGTTACGTCTTTTTCACTGAATGAATATAATTCAATCCCCATTTCCATATTTATCAAGAGCAAATTCATTGGGATATTTGTAGGAAAGTTTCGGTTTCCATGTCGTGTTAGAGTATGAGTGATTGGGTCCAGCATGAATAGGTCGCGCATATGTAGAAGTATACCACACTATTGAGGTTATTAGCTAATGGTGCAGCATTGAAATAAAGACAAAAATATATAAAACGACAAAATTGAAAATTTCAATATTTGATAGATCAGTTGTGTCACAATACATAGATACAACATCAGAATATACCTCCAATTTGAATATACTTTCTCCCATTAATCCGACTGAATATTGACAATAGTGTATTTTTGTTTTAATATTGAGAAATTGATAACAACTATTGACCTGAAAAAACAAGAAAAAATAAGATTCAAAGAATCTTCGTCTAGATTTGACACTGGAAATTTAATAAAGTCATTAATTTTTGATTATCATGAATGAATATTGGAAACGTATTTCAACCACATCGTATATCATGTCTCCCTTGTCACATGAATCGTTATGAAATTTCATTATGACTATAATATGAATATCACTTAATCATGAATGATAGAGAAAATGGAAATAAATTGAATCATCGTGATCTTACTCCATTTAATTTTATAATTCACTCCGACCTCTTCAACAATTCATACTACGCCAAATAAACCCCAACCCATCTTCTAGCTACATGTTTTATTCACAATGTTTCCAAATAACTGCACTCAATTTTGAATATATATATAACAATAAAAATGAACAAAACCCGCAAGTCAACTTATTCGAAATGGAAAAGTAGTACAACACAAACTTTAAATACAAATTTAACATTGATACTCAGGTGTCCCATTCAACGAAAAACTCGTCCATTTCTCCTTCAACAAACTCTCAATTTATATCTATTTATATATATACATTTGTTTCTATATATATATATATATATATATCTATAATATTTTATTACCTGGGGATTTTTTTTGGGGGAAAGCTGAGTCTGCATGATAAAATTATTTTGTAACACATCTCTAATTCAAACACACCTTACATAATTTTCACATACACGAATCGTGCACGCGCAGTCAAGTGGCATTATGGCTTCCCGCCATAACATCGTGATGTATCGTACATGTAGTTATAAAACCTCTGAAAGAGACAAGGGTAAAAAAAAAACGAATATCCAACCCCACTATGGGAACCTGTTCCCCAACAAACCTGCGCGCAAAACAATAAAAATAAACGACGTTGGCCTTGCAATAAAAAAAAATACGCACATGCTTGCATCCCTTGTCCACTTCTTGGCGGTTCAAACACATCTTCCCCCTCGTCCTGGAATAAATATATATATTTCCCCCTCTGCGTTGCTGGCAGAACGACAGAATGGGTTGAGTTCATTCGGGACTCTTGTCTCATCTTTCATCTCGACGTGGCACGCGCCAAGTTCACATCTGGCGTGCGCTTATGGAGGGTTCGATCAATTGAAATGCGACGACAAGGGAGTGATGCAACAACCCCAACTTATACATACACTGACTCGTCATTATTTTTCATCCATCTCTATTCAAGTTGCAATGTAGTAATACACTTGCCAAAACGATTTGTAGACAAGTGGTAGCGAAAAAAAAAATGCAGAATGTTCTCACATGCAATATAATGATAATCGTCGTGGATATAGAAATATTTTTTTTGGCTTCTCTTAAGAGTAAAAGAGATTCAATACATTCAACAATACACAATTGAATCCGAAACTTTACCAAATTCTATCGAGAAAAGATCCAATTATATAAAAATTCATGAATTATGAAGGGAAATTTTTATTTTTAGAAGAATCGTCAGAATTCACTGATGATAACATCCAGAAATAGAATCCAAAGATGAAGGGTATTGAAAATACTTGGAATAAGATATGGAAACAAATCCCTGATTAATATAACCATTTTGCGATAGTCTGATTACTCGACAATTACTTGAGTGAAATGAATAAACTCAATTATTGTGTATGAGTGTGTATGTGCAATGGACGCAGAACGAAAAAAAAAAGTGAAGAATACCAAGGACAACAGAGTGCGGACCCGAGCTCACAAAATGTGGAACGTGATGAGAATCGAATAATTTGTGAGCACTCATCGCCCTTAAACGAACACAGAGGTGTATATACATACAAACCCCGGCCCGTTCTGGGCGACGCGATCAGTGGTCGTGAATATAAGAGTGAATTATACCGAGAGCTTTTTTGGTCAAATAAATCGTGCTTTCAGCAGGGACTAATGGATTAAACGACGATGGAATTAAGAAAAAGAGAGATGGAATAATGTTTTATATGAAGGGGGATTGGTCGGATAAAAACAGTTGGTCGACGTCGCGTGAACGAAATTTGAATGATCATCGGCAGTTTTGTTGAGTTGGGAATTAATTCAAATGGTTTGTATAAAAGTTGAGTCAGCACTTGATGATTACATATAACTTCCCATCCAAGAGTGTTATTAAGTATAATTGACTACTCAATTTATTTGTAAAACTTATCAACCTGATATTTAACTTATATTATTCAGATGAGTGCCAGGTAACTTTCATTTTTATTCATGTTGGTATAGATTGAGCTGTTAGCTTCATTAGTAAAGAGAAATCTTCATAGTGTATTTGTATAACTTTGCGATCTCAATTTTTATTGGAATCTTTCTGTTTATTTTTTTACTTATTTGTCTGTTATGATTTTCATCTTATCCATTCGCAATACCCAACCTCTCACAATGTTTGATCCACTATTTGCCAACGACTCTCTTTTCCTATTTAAACCCCATCCCTCCATCCTTGTGTATCGCGAAACCTCCTTGAGTTTGATATGCAACGCCAGGGCTCAACTCTCGAGACGTCTGGCACTGGCGCTGTCTGATTAACTCGAAAGCATCATCCCGCTTCGCAAGAAAACTTCTGCTCCCATGTATCTTTCATCTCTATATCATTCATTTTTGTTTTTTCCTACTTCTCTCACTTTCCCTTCCTTCGATGCATTCAGTTATACATTTTATTTTTATTGTTTTCATGTTTTTCCTTTTTTCCAACCACTCTTTGCTATATATTCACCCACCGCCGACAGAATTTTTTTCTTTCTTTCATTCTTTGTATTCTTTTTCATTGCTTTCAATCGAGTTTTTCACATAGATACAAAATGTAGGCTGGCATAGAGCGCATGACAACGACACTCGGTAGAAAAGGAAGAAAGTGTGAAAGTTGCTCGGTTCAATCGATGAAAAAATGTAAACAAAATGGCCAAGAAAGTGCATCCAGTATTTTTTGTATTTTCCTCAAACAAAACTTTGATGATTGACTAACATTTTTCCTTTCAATTATTTTTATTTTCACCATTACAGTAGTCTGTGTCTCTGTGGCTTTTCAACCGAGTGTATCCAATCAATTATTATGGGTTAGTGATCGAAAAAACTGGTTTAAATATATACAGATGTATATTTTCATTTCAAAGTGTACTACAAATGTGTATTGCTATATAATGAAACCACCATCTCGCATATTTGTACACAGTTCATTCCAATGTACACATTTTCCTGTTTTTTATCGGATAACGATTTCCCGAGTAAATATATTGTTACACTCTTCACGCAATTTGTGAAGAGGAAAATGGAATGCAATAAAATATATCATGTACTGTAGAGGAAAACAAACTGAAAAACCCCTTTCTAATTAAATGCGAACCAATACGCAGAATATTTGGTAAAAATAATATTCACCCTCGCAATTTTCCAATATCGTGTTATTTTTTTGTTGTCATATCATGTAGTCGAAATAGTTCTACCACGTCAACAGAAAATTCACCGATTTCCATTGGGACCATCCACCCAAACACACATATGTATACAGCATTTCGATTAACTCATTCCACTCATTTTATTCAACAGATATATTCAATTGATCACCAGTTGTTGTATGTACATTCCATCATTGGGTTTTATTTTTAGTGGTCATTGGATTTTTTTTATTCATCGTATGACTCTTGACACATGTCACTGCAGTTTCCTCTTTTTTTTATACGAACTGAACGATAATCGACAGGCTAAATAATGACATATTAATGCAATCCAATTGCATGCACACCTACACAAATATCATATTTGTTATTGATATTGAATTCGTATCGTCATAAATTCTATCTGACAAATATTGTGTTTATATTGGTAGTCGATGGTTTAGTTGAGCATAAATGAAATTACCTCAGTATGCATGATGAAATACATCATTGATGTTGATCGAACACAGAATGTTTATTTACGAGTTTTTGTAAATAATTTAGTATCACAGATCAAACATATCGAGTGGTTTGTTTTGTTTATTTTAGTTATCAACGACTTGATATGGTTTCTTTATATCAATTCTGAAGAATTAATGAGGAATGACTTGAGAAAAATGAAGTTTTAATTTATTTCTATATTTAAATATTAAAGAAAATGCAATTTCCTTTGTGTATATAATTTGTGTGTGATTTATTTTTTTCATTCAAATTAACACTGCGATTCCCCAGATGTATTAAGCTATAGCAATAGTGGATGTTTATGTTTATCTATATATATTAATAATATAAAAAGTGCGTGAGGGTATGGATGTTCATGGGCTGGATAAGACTGGCTAATGCCAACAAGGGTTGGTTAATTCATTTACTGCTGATGGATATAAATATACACATAGCACCCCATCGTGTTTGCCAGAAGTAAAATGAACTTGTGGAGGACTCATTGGCGAACATCTGCACGAGCTCATATGTCTCGTTTTGGAAATAGTCATTTTGTCCTCATGTACAAATCCTACATTTCATCAATCAAATGCCTCTTTCTATCACACAGTCCAAGGCATTATCGAAATGAAAATATCCAAAGTGGATGGAATTTCTGGATGGGTAAATTAGAGCAGTTTTTTTATATCATTCCTTTGTTTCCTCGCTAGAGTAAGGAAAGGGGAGAAAAAAAAAGACAAAAAGGATGTATGAAGAAAATGAAGACTAAGAGAGTATGATTGCTACAAAAAGCAAAGATAAATTTATCTTTCTGGAACTGATTAT
The DNA here is from genome assembly GCA_030523045.1 of Meteorus cinctellus. NCBI lineage: Eukaryota > Metazoa > Arthropoda > Insecta > Hymenoptera > Braconidae > Meteorus > Meteorus cinctellus. Next base: position 107,123 of record JAPYZF010000021.1, on the reverse strand, counting down.
TGTGAGTCACATTATTCCTCTGAAAATTATCACTTTCTCCAAATACTTAATTGACATTTCACCAGTCTCTTTCACCCTAACAATAATGTTTATCTTCTAATAATCTTCATGCCAATATAAATTCAAACACCTCAAACGCTTAACAGAATAAATTAATCAAAAGTGAAGATCACACATTGTTAATTGCATTTCACTATGACGACTTGAGTAGACAATTAGCTTATGGTCCTTTGTCATTTGCATGGGGTGTGTGAGAATATACAAGGACGACATATAGCCGCATTGTTTAGCTCATATTCTAAAGCTCGCGGACGTTGAGATGCAGAGGGTGAGAGACTCAACATACATACATATATAAATACCTATGTATTCTAATACTGTATATGTATATTTTCGAGTTGGTGGGTACCTACACGTGAAGGAAGTGAGAGAAATGCTCTCGGGACAGGATTTACTTAACTGGCGAGTGTTAAGCTGTCAGAATAATCCACGGACGAGAGTAATAATGGACTCGAGTGCAAATGCGTCTCTTGGGGGAGAGTATGAAAGGTATATCGCTAACGTATATAATGTAGGTTTGTGCTTCGCTATATAAGAGTCCGAGGAAATTCACGCTTCTGACACATACATGTAGACTCCCTTACACACACCCTTTATATATATATTTCTCATTCTCGCCCCTTAATTTCTACCAAAGTGATATTATTCTCAACAGAATGAGATGTATGGTTTGCATATGTAATATCCTGCGTTTCCGGTACGGTGAAAATATTTAATACTCTGACGCTTGTCCAACTTAGACTTGATATTGGTGTAGCACTTTACAGTATTTTCTGCTCGTTGTCAGTCGTTATTAATTCGTGTGAACTTTTGTATTATTTAATATAGAAATGGCATCACCCTGTCGACCATTCGCCGAATTTTGCATTTGAATTGATATTGAATCGGAATTTTGTGGATACTAGAAGACAATTGACTGCATGATACCGAAGTGCAAATTTTCTTAAAGTTGTGTATTCAAATGGAGTTGAGGTTGTCCACAGTTATATCTGTATTCTATGAATGACTGAATGAGTATTATGTCACCAAATGGATTTTAAATTGAATGGGAAATATTCAGAATGAATGAGAGAAGTTTTCAGCAAATGGAAAAACTTGTAACATAGAATTATTGAATAATGTATCACACAAATAATAACTTAATGGAAAAACATGAGGATAACTAAAAATAAGACAACTTCTATTTGATAATAAGAAACAGAACAATAAAATGATACAATTATGATAGAAAAAAGGGTATTCATGTGGCAATCGATAAGTCAAACAAAACTATTTGATTAATTTTTTTTTATGGTCGATCTTGTGTCAACGTGTTGAATTACACATCGAGTTGATGTCTGGCTGTTGTTTGGTACATTCGAGCTCATATTTATTACACATTTTTTCAGTCTTCTTCAACTGTAGATGCCCACAACATTCCTGGTCGATATAAAGCATGGACGTACATGAATGGAAGTGACAAGCTGGGGAGTGTATAGTGGACACTGCCAGGTCATACTACACGCACAAGCGTTATCTATTTGTACAGTAAAGCACTCAAAGCTATGATTCCACTGAATTACATACGTGTTTGATATGCTTTCATCATCGTACATCAAACATTCGCACTCTAATCATTGCATGGTTCTCAGGTGATTACATTCAAATACATTGGGGTTTATGTTCGTAACACTCAATGTACTATGGACAAAATGTATGAGTAGGAGAGATGATAACTATGAGAATGTACTCGACATTGAGTACGGAAAAACTGTAATATCAACTGAGGGAGTAGGTCTTGGTATTAGTTCAAAAGATGAACTTGGAACAATAAGCGAAGTGAATTCAATTACTCTACTGCATCAATGTTTTTCTTTCCATCAACGCTGTGTTGTAACAAATGTAGAGACATGATTCACAGTGAGGTAATGGTTGGATTGAATGTGTAAAAGGTTATGTAAACATAAAACAAAAGAAAATTATTTGTAGAATTTTTATTCTTTCTACAAATAGATATTTTCACTTCATTTTCATATTTATTTTTATGGTTGCTACAAATATTGAACACTGCGAAGTTAGTGATCAAACGAACGAATGAAATGTGTAGTTTTTATTTTTCTAAATGGAATGAAAGAAAAAATCAAACCAACATCGTTTATGTTGCGGAAGTACAGATCTATAGATCCAGGTAGCACTCAAGAAAATAAGATAAATGCAGTCCATTTATGAAAGTGGAGCAAGCGAAAGAGAGCCTTGTGGTGAAGGTAGATTGCAACTTTTCACGGCCAAGAATAACACATTCTTTCTTACTGATATTTTCTTATTTTCGTTTTATTTTTCCTTTTATTCCTGCTTTTTTTTTCTCATGCTGTCGACAAATATAAAAGAACGATCAGTTGCCTACTGCGGTTGGTTCAACAACAATATAATATAACTTCGAGCAATTTTGTTGGGCAAACTGCGAACCCACTGCTGCCATTTCCACGTACAGGTCCTATCTGATAGGGTCTCTTAAAGTGTATAGCATGCCGGTCGACTATTATATACCATGCATACTCGTGTGCGATATGGACGCCCATTTCTTCACACTAGGTCTCTACATTTTTTTCCCCGGGTTAGCTAAATTTTCTACATTTTACGACATACAACGCGCCGCAGGAATATATTACGAACTTGGATACAAATCACATACGTGTTCGTTGATGTGATAAGAGAATGGGCAAAAACAAGACGGAGAAATGGAAAAAGGGAAAAGCAGGAACATAAAATGATCAAATGAATTTTGCCCACTGATATTTTTTTATTATCTACCGAAAAATTTCGTAAAATATCAACATTTTGATGATATCAATAAAGACATTCATTCCACAATTGTCGGAATTGTTTCTCTGAATTTTTCTATTTCACTTTATGTTGTGCGGTGTATTTTTTCTTCAAAAATAATTATTGAAAATATATAATTTCATGGGGTCAGACAGTTGGAAACATCGCAGCAATAATTATCAAGTTCAATAGTATGAATCAACGCGATATTCAGGAAAATAATAAAATTTTCTCATAATAAAAGTAGTATCGCTATCTATGTGTTGCATTCATCATGTAACAGATGGAGAGAAACAGAATTAAATTCTTCCTTCTTCCTCGTCCAATTTAAACAAGCCAATTTTCTTCTTTGTTGGTATTTCGCGTTGTCATTCTCGACAATATAGGCACGTGCTATTCCCCACAGGGTGTGAATATAAAATCAACGGTTGGGGATATTTCCACGGTAGAAGATGAGAATTGTATATATATATATATATATATACAAAATACACTGTATATAAATACATTGTGTATATATATATTGGTTTATATATATGGCACACAATGCAACAGGAAAGTCTGACACGATTCACTAGGGACACCCTCCTCTGTATAACCTTCCTATCCACGTGCAAAATTGCATTTGTGGGATTCGTGAAAATTATGTCAACCCATGCACAAACTCGTCTTGACTCTGGACGACGATGACTTTGTTTATTTTGTTCATGTATTCGACAAACATCTAACAAAATGACGCCATTGTGTTCCGTTATTTTATCCTTAGAATGTTCGTGCAATTTTTCGTAATCGCATTTCCAGATGTGTAATATTCTAACAGAAAATTCACGTTTTGTCACGTCAGTTTGTTCAATTACTTTTGTTTTATTTTTTTTTCTCCTCTATTTTATATAACTGACTCGATGGTAAAAAAATGGCTATCACAGTTCTTGTTTAATGTAAATTATGCAACGATTTGGAATTTCGACGGATGAAATTAATAAGACTGAATACATAATTGAGAACGCGATTGAATACTTAGTACACGATTTACCATGAATTTACACATGAAGATACAGACTGTACATCCAATGATGATGCGAACATGACAACGGGTTTGGGAACCTTGACAGGTGTCGTCGTCTTACGAATTATTACGCGTCACGTAGACAGTGGGCCGTATGCGCCATTGTCGCGTAGTACCATTATTACAACGCGACGAATAAGTGTATAGGGATAAGAGGGAACAGGGAAAGGTCTTTACATATATATAGAGGGTGCTTCGAGGAGATAGAGAATGAAATCGCGCGGGAGGAGCCTTCTCGCTTATACCATGAAACCAGAGAATAATGCAAATTATCCTTGCACCAATGAACCACGGAATACATAGAGATATATATGTAATTTCATGTGCGTGTGGGAATATAATGATTTAGTTGGGGCGTACGAGACTGTAGCCTGGAGTGTGCGACGAAAATTAACGTTCTCTGCGTGAAAACCCCATTGGGATTTGTCACAGTTTCATCTACTTCCGGGAATCGATTTCAATAAAATTTATATATGGATGTTGAGAGAGTTTTATTACCCAGAACTGATCTTTTCTCAGTGTATGAGCAAACTCCGATTATTTCAGCAAAGAAAAAATTTATGTTTACATTCATAATAATTATCGATGATGATTCTGAAAGTGCACAGAATTTTCACACTCGATTTGTGGTTAATTCGATAATTATAAACGATTAAATTATAAATGGTAACTATAAATTATGTCAGTGTCTGATCAGTCATATAATTTATACAGATTCACAATTGAACATAAAAATATGAGCAATCAGTCGTTAAAGTGCTCTTGATTGTTCGTATATAAATGTTACAAGGTACATTTTTCATTCTACAATTTTTCTGACATTTTACCAGAGATAGGTTATAAAACGATTTTTTAAAGGTTCATAATTCATTTACAATTTTTCATATCTTCATATTTTTATTTCCAATATTAATTCTTCTTCCGTAAGTCTGTCATACCAACCGGTATTTTATTTCAATTACATTTATTTCTTTCGAATTGAAAATGTACACTTTCATACAATATTTTACATTCCTATTACATTTATATCCTGTTTTTTCATGGCCTATGACAGATTGGATAATTGAAATTATACCAAAAATTTGTTCACTTCTATTCCTTCCCACACATATGTATATAAAGACTGTGACCGGCGCGCGGACGCACATTTATAATGAACGGTATGGTCGCACCGCCCCCACACCAACGGTATTCATTGCGTATATCTATACATCCATATACGTATATGCTATTCGCTGACGCTGCGAGAAAATAGTGGAAAAATGTACGAGATTTCCGCCAGTGAAATTCCCCCAGCCGATTTACCGCACTCGCGGGAACACGACGGAAAAAAAAAATGGAGGAAAAGGAATAGAAAAAACGAGAAAGAAAGAAGAAAAAAAATAAAGCTTATACGCCAAGCGAAGAGCGAAAGGAGGAGAAACGGGACAGCAACATTATTGCTCGTAATTTTGTTCTCAACTTTTCTATCGGACCATTTTCATCGTTGTATATTTATATATATACCGATTTCCGATAAACATATAGTAAACTACGACTCTTCGAACAGCTGAGTGTAATTCCAAGATAACTAGTGAACTATGACCCCAATTATATATTTAGCTGATATTTCTTCAACGACATATTTCCCAATTATATTTCTGTGTATTCGAATGAGATTAAAAAGGTGCTGACACTTTTGGTAAAGAAGAAAATGTTCAAGAGTGATGTCACCACTTTTTCAAAGTCATAGTTAATGCACAAACTTTTTGCCATATTAATAATAATTATTTATTTGTTATTAGATCTTGAAAATTTTCACTTGATTCCAGATTAACTTCTTGTTATCCGTCAGAATGGATTTTATCAAATCGCATTTACATTAAAAAATCATCAAGTCTGTAAGCGTATTCATATTGCTCTACTAAACTCTTTTCTCAAAGTAGAAATGTGGGTTGCGATAAAAATATAAATGGTTAATACAGGATGAGAATGAGGGTAACATTTAATTAATGATCACATGCGAAAAATTATTAATTACGCGCAGTAGAATTTTCTCTATTTTCATTAAAAAAAATTATAGTGGAGAGATAATTTTCACATTAATGCAATGGATAAACAAATTTAAACGTGACAAGAATTTTATTCATTAAGTGAAAATCATATCAGAGTTTTCCGATGAAATTGGGGAAAATTTTATCATTTAGGATGATTTTATTACATGTGGTTGGCAATCATTCATTATTTATCTATCTCAACTTCACTTTTATATTTATTTTATTAGTTTATGTCGAATGTTTAGATATTATTCACTCAATCCACGTAGCTGGTTTCATTCCGTGTACAAATATAGGAAGAATTATGTATGCATGCATATAAATAATTAACCTCTACACTCGCCATCGTAATATCCCTGAGGATTTCACAAACTTGAAACTCTCTACGTGTCTCTAGTTTCTCACTTCTCTTCTGATGTTTCGTTAGCCAGCGCATACAATTTTGTATATCTGTGTACAATATTTTTATAAATAGAAAGCTGTACACACTCTTTGTCTCACATTTCTTCATTTCCATTCTCTTGAATTCATTAGTTTCCCTCTCCACTTTTAATTTGCGTACACTCTTTGGCACTTTCAGTTATCTGCCGGCAACAAAAAAAAAAAAATTAAGAACTTTGTCATATTAAGCTCCAATAAAATTCAACATAATAATTTATAAATGACGTTGCTGGTCACATTTATATTTTTCGATTATACATATTTTTATGCTTTATTTTTTTTTCTTTATTATAACTTTTCTCCTCACTCTGACCATTCTTGGACGAATTTAATTCTGTCTATGGCGATTCTGCATGAGATTGTCAACATTACCTCTACATATATATATATACACATATGCATTCGTATATATGTGACTTCTGTGGCGTTTACATTCACCATCTCCTCTGTTGTGTCCCTTTGTACGCCATGATAGACCGATGTATCTTAGATTTTACGTGTCATGTGTAATAGGCAAAACGGTGCACGTCGGATGTACATCGTATCGTTTTCTGGGCCGACCAATAACACTTCCGCTCATTCTTCTACGCGAGAATTTTCCCGTAATTTGCTTTCATCATATATTTGTGTACGTATGTAAACATGCATATTCTCAAGACAATGTTGATATGCAGATATATCTGCAATCATATTTTTTCGATCTGTATGTTGAAATGATTTTATGCTAAAGTAACGTTTAAATTACGTTTCGTTATTCATTGTCGTTGTCACGCTTTATTTTACACAACATTGTCCAATTTCCGCTTTGAATTAAACACAAAATGATTTTATTCTCTGAATTTTTATGAATAGGAATTATTTACAAATATAATTGAGAGCTTGGGAATATCCAGACACAATTCAAAAAGATTCTCTCACGAAATTCATTATTTCAGTTATTCCCTCATTCATTTATGATTCATCCAATAAATTTTTTTTACATGTATTACTGCATATGAATATGTAATGTATAAATCTATTATTCTTCGGAATGACTTTGGTGATTTTCTTTTCTCTTTTTTTATATATATAAATAACAGCAAAACATCTCAATGTAGTTTCTCTACTTGATAGTGAAAGAAAAGAAAAGAAAAATCCGGTCCAATGAAAGAAAACATGAGAAATCTGAAAGAACGTATTGAGGAAACCCATCAAATATATTCAAAGTAATTTCATTCCCTTCTCATCTTTATGAAATTTCATCTACAAACAAACAAGAAGAACTGTTACGAAGGAAAAATAAAACAACACATAAATATAAAAGTGCTTGAATTTTCTTTTGAAATTGCATAGTGAAGTTGTTTGGACGGACCTACGATTGAAATCGATTGCACTTATACAAACATTTTCAAACACTAAATTCATCTGGAGCATGTCTGAATTGAAAATAGAAAAGGGTCGTGAAATGACCAAAGTGGTCTACCCGGTCGCTTTTTATACGGTTGTATGTTGTCGGACATCTTCCAACTCTGTTGGCTTGCAAATAGTTGTGTAAAATTGGTCTGCAACATAAAAAAAGACAGAGAATTGAGTGACTGAAGGAAAATGACAGAGGTAATGGTATATGCGACGATATTGCTTTTTTCTATAAGCGAGATGAAGGACAATGCAAAGGCCTTGTGGAAAAGCTCTTTAAGGGGTTCAACCATGTTGCATCTATTGGTCTCTGCCGACAGCATTGAATATATATGATATGTACATGTATACAAATACGTACATACATACAATTTCACGTGTACTCGTGCCAACTTTTTACTTTGGCCCACGTTTTTGCGGCTCTCCGGACGTCATCTACGACGCCCTCGTCCTTCCGCTTACTCTCTTCCACTCCATATTCTCCTTCCGTCCCTCACTTGTGTATTTTACCACGAGCCTCGATGGATCGACGGTATTTGCATACACACGACTTCAGCGACATCTTATTCATGTAAATTCGTTCACCCAAGATTCGAGCAAGACACAATGTGTATTCTCTTAATATATAGCTGGATGTGTGTGTGTGTGTGTAAGCACAAGCGCTATGGTTGCTTCGTGTCTGTCTTCAGCCGGTATTACCTACTGAAATTCAATTTCACAACAACAACCCTCTTAACTGTGTAATAGAAATAGTTACAATACAAAAAAAAAAGTTAATAATAAATAAAAAACGAAGGAATAATAACAAATAATGTCGATATTATGCAATATTGGAATATTTATCCTTTTATAAATATACATGATGGAGTATTACCTCATGAAATTCTTTATTCACATTTTGCTGAATAATTTCCGACGTATTTTCATCGATGAAATTAAAAATCAATTTTTACTCTATCAAATGCACTTGAATATTCCGACGATTGAAGTTCAATATTGCTAATACTGTTCTGTAATTCATATAAGAAAAAAATTGTCAATGAGAATAAGAAAATATGTCGTATATTGAGTAATTCTACGCACTTCTGAATTCACTGTTCCATCAAGCAGATATCCAACTATTTCTTTTTTTCTTTTCGAACCTCTGTCTCCCCCAGTTTGCGTTACCTTTTAAATTGTCAATATATTTTTTGGAGTGTTATACAAATATATTGAGAGATCTAAGTAGTGTGAATTTTCTCTAAAAGCCAATTTACTTCCTCAAGTGCATATATATACCCATTATGGATTCATACGCAAGTGCAAATATAGATAGAGAACTGTGCGTGTATATCTATACGTATATGGAAATACATCCCTCGATGTAAACATTTACGTTTCACGCTCATGGCCTGATGTAAATGTATAGAATATTGCCAAATGTAAACCGGCGTGAGATTGTGCGTTGCCGGATTATCGAGTCGTGTGTTTACTAACACACACAAGCTAGAATATACATCATGGATTTGTTTTGAATCTGTGAATGCACGCACCCACTGACCCTTTTGCCATAATATTAACCTTCGTATAATACGAATGGGAAGAGAAAAGAAATAAATAAAGGGACTCTTTATCTAATGGATTACGATGAGTGTAATACGATCCACAAGGATCCCTTGATAATATTTGATACTTTCTCTTCTGATATGTGCACGGATTATACAGAGTCCCTCTTTGTTAGCGAGTCGTTTTTATTGTAAGAACAATAGTAATATTTATAATTGAATTGCTTATTTTCCTTCAATTGTTTAGAACTAAATTTTTGTTTATAAATAACTATTTTATTTTGTCTTCAGTATAAATCATGATGCTGAAAATAAATAAATAAATAAATGTTGAAAGCGGAAAGAAAGGGAAATAGATGTATACAGAGAAGATCAGAGACCACAGATACATTTTCAAAGCCATCTTCAACACAGAATGGAAAATTCCATCGCCATCGTTCGATTTCACAGTCACACTTGTATTCGTCTACACATTTATTGGCATTCATGTATAAATGTACATCGTTGTGAGCTGGATCGTGTGGAGATATATATAGGGGATGAATGATGTACATAAAGAGTAGAAGAAAAAGGGAAACGGAGGGTTATACAAGTGTGTGTATATATTCGTAGTCAATGTAGGGTACATACGAATAAAATATCGATAATATCGTTGTTGGATACGGGTGGCGACGAATAGATAACACCAGGCGGGTTATTACGTTCTTCAATACGATATTTTTATTTATTTATCTGCTGTGTCAAATTTTTATCTATAAATGACGTGACAAATCGATATGTATTTATTTTTCATTCGTTTTTTCCCTTCCTATTGCTTATAATTTAATATCAATAACGAATTCCTGGGTATTTTCTTGATTGATTTCAAACCTATATAAATTTATATTCGAATACAATACATTGGACACAAAATAATAGATCTTTTGAAGTTTATAAACTGATCCGAAATTCTGTTTTATTTTCGCCCTCATTTCTATTTTTTTCCATTTTTTTATTCTTCCATATTTTTATCTATTATTATTATATTTTTCAATGTGACTGTTAAATTTATTATTCAATAATGATAATGTGTATAGAAAAGACATTCATTAGATGCGAGTCTTCATGAGGCATTGTCTCTGTGGAGACAATAAAAGAGGAACTATTCCATTCTGTCCCTCACAATTAGTATGACAGTGAAAAAATTTTAATTCTCCACTTCTCGCGACTGCACCACTACCATGTCAGAACAACAAGCAATCACATAACACCATCACCAATATTCATATGAATGTGTTATTGAAGAAGAAAAAATGTTTTCATTACTCAAATGTTTAGCAGACTCTATGAAAAAAATTTTCATCTTTGAAATATAAAATTTATATTACATATCAGATTTAATATGCGAATTTTTTTTCTTTTTTTCACTCTTGTTAGACGATGAACGACATGTATATATAGTATCAACTTCCGCAGTATCCCGGAGATTTCATCCTATAATTTATACGATGGAAGTCTACACGCCTTAAACCGGAAGATTAACTTACTTGCGGATATCAGGGCACTGCGAGAGATTTAGACACTGGTAGAATTTTCCATCCAGACACCCTATCACACTATTACATGCCAATGCGATGTAATCCTCCATCATGAAGAAAATCAAATAGTGAATGATAATTTTCTACAGTGTTTACAATGCCATTTGATAATTTCACTTACTCGTTATGATTTTTATTAAAAATTCAATTGAAATATAAATTCAACAAAAATATAATTCTCCATAACAAAAGCCGATTTCGAAACTGAAACAAATTTTCAAAATCACGGTAAATCATTAACAATGGCTTGTAATCAGATCTTTCCAAGGAAAAAAAAAAAAAACAAATCTGCCTTCAGAAATTCATCCATCCCCAACTTCAAACACAAATTTAATGAGTACGCTACGCAGCACAATGTTTCGGCCACCCGATGCTTTTTCATCATTAGAGAATGTAAGCAGTACATAATTCACATCCACATTACACCAACATACGCGATTTTCACCGGTCCCTTTCTCTCCTCCATTATCATCAAACATAATATATCTTTGTTCAACAAATATGTATTATATAACATAAAGCCGCGTGCGCTCGCGCACCGACGAATGTCGCCGAGGGTTTTGTCTCGACATTGCCTTGAGGCGTTTAAACCATCCGGCGGGCGCATATATCGGAGAGACCAAAAGAAGCATTATGCTCCCCAGAATATCACCATACCCTAAGTTTGCGTGTTCCCGGCTTTCCTGCATAAAGCCTTCGCTGCATAACGTTACCACACCCCCTCTGACGCTTTCCTCATTCCACTCGCACCATTCTCCCACTTCATCCTCACCATAGCACCATATCCAAAGCAGACACGCTGTATATAAGTGCAATAGGTATATAGTAAATAGCATCAAGGCGTCGACGTCTATAACGTTCCGTTGCCACAGTACAGCGTATATGGGAATTTAACGTTATGGAACGAGGCATATCCGATTGCACCACCCATTCGCGAAATTATATATACAACAGTGTGCTTGTGCATGTGAAAGAAAGTCTGGCTACAATATATTATATGAAGTTCGTTGTAATTAAGTCGAAAGATATAATCTCATGGAGTTGGCTATTATTTCAAACGAGTGGTATAAAAAGATATTCGTCAGACGATTTGAGTGAAAAAAAAAGTAATGTTTGGTTGTTGGATGTGGGTTTTTTTTTAGAAACGATGATAAAGTATATTTCAACACATCGATGAGGCCAGTGATGATTGCGTGGTGAAACAATAAATTCACGTTTATATCTGTCTATAGATAAATGTAAAATAGAGGGTTGACAAAACGAGATATTTGAAAGCTGTGGATATATGTGTTTATATATTCCATATGTGGCCCCGGAGGCATCGTTGAATGACTCCCTCTCGATGGAACACAGTATATGGATCAGTTGAAAAATTAAATCCACCCTCTTCAATGTATACATCTCCCCTCAGCTTTTATACTAATATCATTGCACTAGAGACTGTATAATAAACACGATTATAAATAGTTCATTGTTTATATTATTGTTATATCCCTATTTTTATTTCAGTATTATTTCTATCCTTTATTCTTTGATGAAAGCTTTATGATGAGGACTAGCCAAATAATAGATTTGTATTAATCAATTTTACATTATTAATTTGAAAAGTTGACAGGATCAAAAATTTGAGATTTTTCATACACTAAAATTCGATATCGAAGGTATGATAAATTACCGCGATCCATATGACTATTACGATTTAATCGGAAGTAACGTTCAAATAAATTATTCAGTTCATCAACTTAGCAAGAAACTATACAGCAAGTTTAGTGCCATGAATTTTTTTACTTCAACATTCACATGCAACTAAAAACAAAGTACATTGTGCCATAATCGAGATCGACGCACAAGTTGCTGTTGAAAGTTGAAAATTCAGCGTGAAGCGTTATATATATATATATATAGGGATCGTTGAGAATAAGGGCGGATTAGTCTAGTGCACTGCGAAAACTACCGAGTCATCGTAACTCGTGGCCAAGTAGAACAAAAGCCATCGTGCGAACGCTAAGGATAACACACGATGTACGTGAAAATGTACGAACATGTCTTCGAAATAGCCTGGGCCATTGAACAGTGGGTGAGTCTCTTCTACGTTCATTTTATATGTTCACAGAAAAGTAGATACAGCTATAGAAAATTGTTGTAGATGTGGACGCTGTTGCGGACAGCAGGTGGTGGTACCAGCACACAGGAACTGCAAAGTTATATATGTGTATATGGTTGATGCGCCATCTCGTGGTTGTCTTTTGCTACTGCAATAACCCTCGGGGACTTGAACCGGAAGTTTTGGCCTCTTCGCGGTGGTAGCTTCGAGGCAACATTACGTTGCTTTAACACGCGACGGATTTGACCCTCGCCTTGTGTTTTCGCGCACACTCATTATGGATATATAGGAAGACTTATCGCAATATAGAAACAATGTTAGTGGTGTCTAGTCAAGTTAGTATCGATCATCGTGTTGCATTGATGCATCTTTATGAGATTTATCTGTGAAACTTCAATAAATTCTATTTGCATTATGTTCTTATTTACTAGAAACGATATTTTATCAACAATATTTTTATAAATCACTCCCACAGGTTAGAATGCGAAATTGTCAATGTCAAATAGATTTAAATGATCAAAAAAAAATGATTGCATTCGATACATTGCTGTACATAAATTTACGATGACATTGAAGGTGCAATCACCCTTGTTAGAATAATTTTGCAATATCTACAAGATTAATAACATTTCTTTCCTTATTGATAAATTTTATAACTATGTCAGTATTAGTTCATTTTATTTTTTCACCGATACATATCAGTTAGGAAAAAAGTTTTATCGAACTAAATGCAAACTCGCTTATTTCCTTCCGATCAAACACGTATTGTTGGATATATCTATGCGTATACTTAGCATATAGATATAAATCTTATGGGGGGAATAAAAAAAGTGAATGATTTTTATTCTATCCTTTGAAGCACAACAGTCAAATATCCAAAGTCGCTGGAGTACTACTTTTATATATTGTAAGAATGTAGGGAATGCAATGAAACGGATAAAGGAACAGAAGTAAGAAGAGAGAAAAATTAATATAATATCGTGTACACACATACTTTTGTATATATCTGTGTATCTCTCTGGTAAATTCAATGTATACATTTCTTCGAGGACAATCATTGATCATATAACTCTTCTCGAATGTTCACTCAAAGAAGAAGAAATTGCACGATGATATAACTTGAGGCGGAATGGAATATAAAACATATTCTCGTATCCATAAAAAGAAAAAAAAAATATAGAAAGATGAAAGTTGGTGTGTATTTGATGTAGATTATTGAGTTTATTCTTACTTCGGTTTTATGTTCATAGTTTTTCCAATACCTGCTAATCAAAGAAGCTACAAAAAAAAAAATGTGAAACATGAACTTATAATGATAAATGTGACTTTGGTTTTTATTGTTTCTGGAAAGAAATCAATTAAATGTGAGATATTTGTATGGTAAGATTTAAAAAAAAATTCATTGAATTCTCATTATTTGTAACAATTTCATTATAGTATTATTTACAAAGAGTAACAAAACCGTTTCCAGTATGAGCAACTGAGGCGGTAATGTCATAAAATGCAATCGTAAATTCACAAGACGTGAGTGGCAAGCTGCCCATCATAACGAGCAAATGAGGCGTCAATCTGTCGACGAGGATTGTGAAAAGCGAGACAAATATGTGGGGATGGTAAACGAAAGAATGATGAGAAAATAGCTCTCCAATTTTATTTCACATTCACAAAAATGTAATATATAACTCGAGTATTTCAAGGAAAATTTACATCAACGCTAGTCAGATATTTTATGTGAACATAAAAAAAAAGTCCGAATGGATATTTTGGTAGTTTTTTCATCAGAGTAATTCATATTCGTACGGATTAGAGATGAATTGATGAAGGCATAAAAACGGTATCATTTAAATGCATCAAGTCTGGAAAATTACTGTGCACTCATCAGAAACATGAATTCAATTTAATTATACCTACACCTTTATTCATCATGCACCAGATTGTACATCGAAGGAAAATAAATTCACCTATCCCTCTGAAATGTTCCATTCAGAATTGCTTTCTTTTTTATTAAATTAATTTCACTACTCTGTCTTGTTCTGTTACATCCATATTTTCGAAAAAAACAAAAACAAAAATGAAGTGAAAAGTGGAATGGAAAATATGTATACACAGTTGCAAATATACGCTAAAACTTTCTGTCAGATAGTCGACATTTCTAATGGACGATGATCAATGGTGTGAAAAAAATAGTGCGGTCCACACAAAAGATGTTTGCCGCCACCTTGTTCTGAAAAAAAAAACAAAAAAAAATTCAGAGGGGTGCGAAAACGCAATGGATGTATATCAAAAGAATATTTGGGGTGAAGACATTAAAAGGCAGACAAATATATATATATATATATATATATAAATATCTTTACGTCTGAGCTTACGATGTCACATTACTCATTATAATCAACCATGGCTATCTCTAGATGAATATCATTAATAAGAAGAAGGAAAAAGAAAAAAAAAGTGATAATAACAAATTTTCGAATAATCGTGACACATCACTGTCATAAATGATCAATCATATAAATCATAAATTCATAACGTGCACCTAATTTCACTAGCAAACGAAAAAACGCCAGATTTTCATTCATATCAGAACACTACAAAAACCATAAATGGAACACACAAAATGCTGACAACTACAAATGCAGGGGGAAATTATCACAAGACACATCAGCGAGTCGTCCAAATCATATCTCTCATCAGTCCACCTACAGTCTTCATTATATCAAACACAGAATCAGAAGAAAAAAGAAAATCACGAGAATAGAAACACAACGAGAAAACTAGGGGATGCAACTTCTTTCATCGTAACTGACACATTATATGCTTTGCTACGAGCCAAAATCTGAAAGTTTCCCGTTGCTCTTGAAACACTAGGGCAACTACACATCTACAGTCTACATACGTACAGCAGCTTTATCGTAAGAATTTTCGGTGTGTATTCATGTGGGTATTGCGGATTAGTGACACACGAGGGTATAAGTGTAGCAAAAGCGTGTTGTACGGCACCCTCCGGAGCTGCCAATGATTACCCCTATCCACTGCCCAAACGAAATAAATACATCCTACATTGTCTTCAAGTTGTAACAAAAAAAAAAAGAAGAAAAAATAGGAGATAGCGTGATCAAGATGAAAGAGGGAAGAGAAGAGAGATAACAACTAAGAAAACGAGGGTTTGTTCCCTCGTCACAATTATTTGAAGGCGATAGACCTGGTAATGACGTCGCTTAACAACGAACAATGTTTTTTGTTCTCGTAACAAAACAATACTGCTTTACAAAAGATATTTATATACATCCACCGTCTATTCATTCATTCTCTCATTTGAGATAGTGCATTTGACATTACAATGACACGTACTCATCGAAGAAAAAATAAAATGCAAACAATACTTTGACATTATGAAGAAGTATGTTGAAATCGCGACAGAAAACTGAGGATTCATTTATAAGCCAGCGATCTTTCTAGCAAGCAGTTGGTCCACTTCACTTCCGCGACACACGAAATATCGACGATATTTGAACAAGAATAGAGCGGTCAATGTTCAGTGGGGAAGACGCCAATGGACAACCGTTAAATCTTGATCGGCAAACGGGATTCGCAATGGATTGAGCCCCTAATCCCAATCGTAATCCTTTCTAATCCTTAGAAGATCCAAGAGAAAGGGGATCGTCATGACCCGGCCATCCATTCCTAATGCCAAGTAATCTCTTGGACCGTACCGTTGCCTAACCTACTGTTTGCCTACTCATCTATTCGTCCACCTCTTTGTCTAACTTTCGTTCACCCTTTATCTATTGCAATGTTTCTATTTAAATAATACTGATATACATGTTATTGTTTATTTTCTAATTATACAGTTTGTTGTAGTAGCCAATATTTGAAATCACTAAGTGGCGTCCATTTCATGTTTAATAAAAGGATGAATGTAAACAGGATAACATTCAAGCATACCACGAGAATAAACAACGTTCTCTTTGTTGCCTTCAATGATTCACTGCAAAGTATGTGTAAATTATGTATGAACTGAATTCATTTCATGCTTGGTAATTTGATAAAGACCAATTGGTCGCCTAAGGGCGACCAATTATTTCCAATTGATAAACTTTGACTGATTAACTCTTTAAAATTCACTAGGCGATGTTAATGAATATTTAATAAACCTTCTGACGTTGGTTGCCATCGAAAATATATCAAGTTTTGTCAGCATCGTTGCCACGAAAATTTTTGTCTAGATGATAGAGCAATCTGCGGTCATTGTATATGATGAACAGAATATAATCATGTTTACATTAAGATTGTCGGAAAACTGCGATTACTCCAACAATGAGACAATTGTAATAACAACTAATAAATTAGGTACAAATTTATCAATAATTAACATTGAACAGTCATAGAATTTTCTAAAGTATTGTGATAATTTAGATGAAAACTTCAGACGGAATTAAAGACTCTAATTTTTCTTACAACAGCTTTATCTTTTGACAGTTTCATGGTGCATCAAAAAAAAACAATAAATATTTCCTATACGTTGCCCGTTTTGCATTCTCCATCAGCAAACCTATTTCATCATTCTATTATATTAGACTATGGATATTGGTGCGCCACTGTTACCGCAACAGGCACACACAAACATATCGATAGAGTATTCGTATTGTTCGTTTGCACAATTGAAAATTTCCTATGATGTGACGACTTTCGTTGCTCTTGCCGAGATTTGATGAGAAAACAAAAGGAAATGAAAAAAAAAAAATGATTCAGGTAGTAAACCGCACATCAAGTGATCGTTCAAAAATCTCTTTGAGTTGTGATAGACCGTGAAAACTGATGTTTCAACCGACACAAACACATTGTGCGTATAAAGAGATACGAATGTATACAAACATGTATTGTGTAGCAAAAGTGAATATCGATTTTATCTTGTGTATAGTGATAACAAATAATAAAAAAATACCTCGTTGGAAACGGAAGTAATTTAGTACCAATGCGAGTATGGAATCGAGACAACCACGTTATTAAATTGAATACCAGGGGAGCGATACTGTATATACTTTTATCATGTTCAGTCGAGCGACATGAATATATTCGGTGGCCCGTTCTCAACTTGATCTATTTCATACAATAAATTCATCATGATGAAATAATAGCCCACAGAATTTAGTCACATTTACCCCGTTCGACAAAATTTACTAGAAGAAGCTAGTAAAATTATGATTTCGATGAATTTCGATTCCCAACCAGTTGATAAAGAAATCTAAGTATCGTTTGGCGGTCTCAATTTGTTTACTAATCACAAGCAAACAAAAAAATGAAAATTTAGAATTAAATATCTCCGAAAATATTAATCTGGCGTGTGAAGTTTATCCAGACAAATTGTAAATCTTGAAAAAAGCTACAATTCATGTCTATTCAAATCCCCATCTGACCGATAGATCAATACTTATAAACAATCAAAGTTTTATAAACAAATTGATCTCGCGCGCGGAAAAATTATCCGATTGCTATTTTTTTTCTCATTTCATTTTTTTTTGTTTACTTATAATTAATAAACAAATTGAGACCGCCAAACGATACTTGTTAGAATTCTTTATTAGCTGGTTGGGAATTGAAATTCATCGAAATCATAATTTTTCTAGCTTCTTCTAGTAAATTTTGCCGAATTGGCTAATTTCTGTGGGTTATAAATAGAATATTCTTATCTATCATATGCGGACACACTTCAATATACATCTGAGTAAATAATTATACGTGCGCACATCAAATTTTATTCTTAGCTATTCTTCAATTGCACGATGAAATTCGTGATCGCACAATTGAATGTGTCGAACTTTCGCGAATCCACTCAAATAATTACCTGACGAAACACTTGACAGGTGCTTACTGAACAATCTGTCGTTCCGGCACACCTGTACAAACTCCAATTGATTCCACCTGATGGTGCAAATGTAGTATTTAAGGGCGAATCATCCCAAGTGCTCTATCATTGACAAAATGTATTCGACAAGTAGACTTCTCATTATTCAAATATTTTTTATCGCTCTAATTGGTTGTATAGTGATTCAGGTAAGTCGATTCACATAAATGTATTTATATTTACGCGGAGTATCTAAAAAATCGAGACAAAAGATTCAATTTTATATCATAACTATTCCATTAACGATGACTTTAAAGTGAATAACTAACATTTGCTAAAACAGAATTGAACATTTACTGGGTATTCTTCAATCATGAGAATATTTGAAAGAATTAATCGTTGAATGATAATATTTAATAAGACAGAGGAATCTAATATGATGTATATATTTTGTAGTATGCCCAGACGCGAACTGTCGATCCTGATGAAGAGACATGCCGACGATTTTCAATATTCAAAGCTAGACTCGATAAAACCGACACATCTTACATGGCTTCACTCAATCTGACGGGATTTGATAATTTGGAAATTTTATGTTCCATACATCAATTTTGATCAAATCAACAAAAGTCGTGATAAATACGTGAATTAATGATATGAACAGTGGATAACTCTACTGAAATGTCACTTCTACAAATACGAATCAATCCTATTTGTAATATTCTTCACATTCTTGCAATGAAATTATTATATTGCAGCAATAAAGTATAAATGATTATTCATAAAATAATTCTCTAATTATTTATACATAGTAATAATTAATTATCTATTGATAGAAAATATTGGCCATCGCATTCTCATTGAAACAAATGAATATATATAAATATTCATAGATCGAATGTTATTCAAATCATTTGTTTAATGAACATCAACATGGATGGAATTAAATTAACATTGATGTATTTCAATTATTTCAGGCAGAAAAAATTCATGAAACTGACATTAATCAATTGACTTAATTGTAGCCCCAATGTGATCCATCAATGTGTGGATCACAAAGTTCACCATCACAACAGTCCCCAAACATAAACAAACCCACCAAAGCTATTGTTCTTCCCTCGACCACACAATATAAGCGGAACGTGTCTCAGTCGCTCATCATCTACATATATACATCTATGTATATAACAAGTTTAAGCTTCTCTTGCTCTCACACTTCCTGTCTCTAACTCAAAGTATCGAACAATTTAACGAGAATTCATCAATCAATCTGCCTGGGTTTTAGTCATCACAACAAAGTTCACATTCTTTGACTAAATTTAGTTTCAGGAGTGTGAACATAAAATGAATATTCATCTTACTTATATATACTTTAATACAATAAACTGAATAATGATAATTCCTACTGTTCTACTTCATGCCAAATCCTAACTGATCCAACATACTTAGCGGGAATATTTTTTTGTACTGATACCCAACATGTTTGGATTATTCAAGTGAAATCGCGTAAGAAATTTCAATGACAGTTGATTGGACCTTGATAGACATTGTGTGGATTAACATTTCCATTGAAAAAAAAATATGTGACCGGAATGGCCACCTTTTAGTTTCAACCACCCACATTGTGGCCTGTCTCATCACCGTCTCCACTCATCTTAACCCACACTATGTACAACTCTGGTGAATTCTCCCCGAAGCGCTTCTCCACTCTACATATAACCTCTTTTCTTTCCACTTTTTTTTTCCACCATCTCCTTTTCTTCAACGACCGCTACCAGATTCTTTGTACTCGCTGCGTTGCCCAGGCAACACATACGAGACGATTAAATATGTAATTTTGAATTAGCCGACGAACAAGACGAGAGCATATGACCCAACTGTGCTTCAAGCCATTTTCACCCTAGGATGGTCATCATCATGTAAATGTACTGCGGATAATATGTAATGCGAGGTTGAATATACCAGTGTGTACACGTTCACAGATGGAATTGCTTCGAATGAACACACAAGAGTAACAGGGGTCGTTGCTCTGCAGATGACAAATAGAATTGCTTGTATATATTTTTTTTTTCAGCTGAGTTCATTCATTTTCATTATTGGACGAAAATTATCATTTAGCTATTCCAGATATCTATAATTTTGAAAGTAATTATGAAGAATAAATATTTGAGAGTGAAATTCGATTCTACTAATCCAAGTTATGGGAATGTTCCTCTTTAAATTCACTTGTTCGTTTTTTTTTCAAATCCACAAGAGATGTGCTGCAATGTTTGGAAGGTATTTCGAAAAAAAGTCTACTGTGATTTCATTTTCCACCAACTATACATATATCTGTGTATGGCTCACTCGTTCGTGATCGCTGTACTATATATGGTTTTTCTCTGGCCGACTTTTCCCATAGCCGCAGCAAGATCGTAACAGTGCTTTTGGCTTTGGGAAATCTCTCGTAATCCGTGCGAGCTTGGAGTCCAAGAGCGGTCCACCAAGAACGTGCCGAGGGAGACATACATAGAGAAAAGGGAAGAAAAAAAGGAATGAAATAGTCGAAGAGTCTCAAGCACACTTCGATCTCCTTATGACCCTTTAGAATGAGAGAGAGTCTGGAAAAGGAGAAAAAAAAAGGAAACAGAGAAAGAGATGAAGAATTCTGATGTATGTAAATCCAACGTGATATAAACGTACGAGGATTACTGCAAGACCAAACGAATGTCCTTCCATTTCCCATGTATGAGTGTATAGATACTAGTACAGAATACGTAAGAAAAAAAAAATAATAATATTCAAGGAGAGATAAGGCAACATATACTATAGTATTAATAATTTTTCTCATACGATTTGGAATTGAACATTCACAAGTCATTCCATATAATATTTTCGATGTTAGTGAGAGAAAAATTACTTTCACTGACAATTCCTTCTCAATATCTATTATAGACTGATCCACACAACTGATCTACACGAATGATTAGAATAATTCCCAGCCAATGAACAAGTATTTTCAATATATGAAAAATTAATCTGATTCATTATAAATCTATTTTATCCTCCTCTTTTGCATTTATATATCCCATGGTCATTGTAGCCGTTCGACAGAACGCGCTGTTTCACTAGGCACAGCAGCACCAGCATATATGTTTAAATTTTCTGCAATTACCATATATATATATTTTTCGTCAACAAGTTTATTCAGGTCATTCTGTCTATATCGAGTGCAATAACGATATTCCGATCCTTCACCTCTTTTCCCTGCCTCTCTTCTCCATCATACTCATTCACTGTCATTCTTCATCACATTTGAATTGTTATTGAATTTTAATAGCAAAAAAAAATCCAAATGATAAAATAAAAATAACACGGAGAAATAAAAAAAAAATACAAATTAATACAACTTCTCTCATTTCATAGTGAATGGAATATAAATCACATGGAAAACTTTTCAATGTATTCTAAATATACATATACATATGTACATGTATTTATTTGTTCCCGAACGGCCATGGTCCGGAGAGAAAATACATACGCAAATGTATATATTTATCTACGAAATAAACGAGGGTGAATTATATATATATAGGCAACCCTCAACTCTGAAAAAACTCCTCTTCGGCAAAGTAGTAATCTCATCGAAAGAGCTCGAGAGCGCTACTGGAATCACTAATACCTATTAGCGCAGGTTATTCGCGCGTTTCTATCAAGAGAGCTCGCTATATATATTCTATATACATGTATCCAACAAATTTTTATTCAATTTTATATTGGCATTGAAGTGAACAGAAAAAAGTAATCAGTATTTTTATCTGAAACCGATATAATACCCTTAACTACATCACTTATTTTATCTTCAGCATTATAAACATAAAAAATCGAGAAGGATATAATGTTTCTTTGATATAAACTTTCATGCACGTACTATAAACTCATTTATGTTTCGCTTTCAATTTAAAGTCCATTATCAGGGATAATAATAAAGTACTGATAAAAGCAATCAATATAATTCGCGGATTGATTTGAACTCTTTATTAATCGTAACAAAAGTTTGTTGAAATTATTGTCAAATTAAAATCAATAAAATAACGTCAGTATTTCTTGCTGGAACTTTATATTACTACAGTTGATGATAATTATTTAATGATCGTTATTTTTTTTCGAACTGTTGCAGATTAACCGATATTTTACTCGACAAATATCCACACGAGAATGGGAATACTTCATATATTATTCATGTACTTTCATGTTAATGTGGAAATTTAAACTTCAAAGACGATGTCATGGAGATGGCCAAGGAATGGCTGACTGTGGTAGAAGCCCAGTTTAGCGGTAGAAGATAATAAAAGACCTTTGTGTTAATCGAGGTAAACCCTCCTATTTTTTCTCTCGCTCTCTTCCTTAAACTCTTCAACTATAAATCTTCTATACCATTAGCATAACGCATTAGTGAGTGTACTATGGAGTTGGCAATTAAGTATATAAAAGAGAAGTGCTATTTTATAAAAGTTACTGAGCTGGCGCTTCTTTTTTCAGATGTTCCCAGGGGTGTGTCCGCAAAATACTAAACGATATCGCAATCGTTCAGCACTTACTTATATGTATTATACACTTATATACTTGTGTGGACAAATAGATATGCATATGGATATATAGAATCGTCTGAAAATCGAGTGCTCCAAGGATAAATAAGCCGGCGGGGGTTGGCATTCTCTTTCCCTTGATCGATGAGCTGCTATACGTCCCACGGGAACATTCCAACCCCTCTCGCATCAGTCAGTATTGTTGTTTAACGTGAGATTGAACTCGCGCACACGAAGGAAGTGAATCGCGAATCACCCTATTTGTAAATATAACTTTGGCTCTCACGCGCATCAATTATATTGCGACATCTGTGACGTATTTGTTGAAGGAATAAATAGTGGAGGCTTCTTTTTTTAGTTTTTGTTTGGTCTCTTGTGGATTGATTTGTGAATTAGTAGATTTGTTTATAGATTATTCCTAAAGTTTGAGCTTACGATGGTACAGATGTTAAAGAAAAAAAATGTTCGTGCCCTTAAACTATTTTCATTTGATGACTGTAAAGTTTTTTATCACTTCATTGTCTTTTGATTTTGTTTCTGAAGATTTTATCCTTTTTTTTTTCATTGACGTACTATTTCTTTTACAATATTTCTAACCACATATAATGAATATAATAACGTCCACCACAAAGGAACACTATTGTTACCACATCACCATAACATGTCTTTGCATAGTTCACGTTTAGATCGTATATGAAATGGTTGGTTAGACTACACCATTAATGTCCACGACATTGTCATAAAATTATAAGCACAAGATCCCATAAAGTCATGTCTGCACACAAGACCATGGTATGTTACAGTGCAGGATGGAATTCAAATATTTCATGTCTTTAATATCTTTCCATGCAAATGTGTACACAATCCGAGAGTTATTATTCACAATAAATCTCGTTTACTGAACTATAGCCATCAATTGTATAATCTATATCTAAATTAATACCACAGACAAGAAGAAATTTATAAAATTGATAAACAGAATCGTCAATGGAAATCAAAGAACAATCTACAGACAAATCAAAATTTTCAACATTCTTTATTGCTGCACAAAAAATTCGAATACCAGAATAATTTTCCTCCAACCAATAACACCACCACCAATCACTTCTGAATCACCAAAGAAAAAAGAAAAAAGACAATAAAAAAATGCAAATAAAATAAGACAGATAGACGCAAAAAAACGACCATCACCAACATTAAATTATCCTTCAAGTACTTCAATTTCCCTTCAGCAATATTATATTTTATGAAGTTCGCCGAGAAATAAAGAGTAATATATGACGTGTACACCTACACATATTATATAAAAATATCCATAACTCAGTATATATCCATGTGTGCATGTGCAGTCTCAACGACTGGGGGTAGTAAGAAAAAAACTGAAGGGAAAATAGATAGCCAGACATTGGTGAAAAAGCCCCCTCAATATTTCGCATCGAACAAAAGCCAAACAAAAATACCAAATGCCAGAGATTCATAGACAAGAGGGTGAGAACTCTAGAGTTCAGGCGTACACTCAACCCCCACTTCTATATACATATACATACATAGACATAAACATTACCCTTCGGCACTTGGATATAAACCCACAGTGTATATCAACCACTACGGCTACTACTATAATACTATATACACCAATGATTGAGCCCGTGTGCTGCACGCACCATTCCTTGTCTCACTCACGATATATATATACACATATATACATATATATTGGTGGTGGTTAATGCGGCGTTATCGTTCGGTAATATAAGTTATGAGTTAGGGAGAAATGTTGTTGTATATAGAGTGTAGGTATGCAGGGCTGTTTATTATCACCAAGCCATCCTGATAATTATATGGAATGAACGGAACGGCATATCCGGTTCTCTTTGTATATATATATATAATGTCAATACGTATATGTACTGCGTATATATGTATATATGTAATAGGAAGTGATAATTTGCGGATAAGTGTGATGTATTTTCTTGTATCCAAGTGCACACCACGAACCATAATGCCATAAGGGATATTTTACTCAGGCCTGATGCAATATACACTAATAATTGGTATTATCATGTGTCGCTAATTGTCAACATTACAAATCATGTCACGCTTGTGTAAGGCTATCAGACGCAAATATTTTGTATGATAAATTGTTTATTATGTGGAGAAGATGTTTAAATGTGCGATTGATTATAAAGAAATGACTTGAAATTTTTGAAGAAAATTTTTTCTATTCAGTCAATAATTGAAAAATTTGTCATTATTTAATTAGTTAATTAAGAGAGTTGTGTTCAAAGATACGATATCGATATTTGTGTTTCTCTTGAGAAGCCCGAAGAGTACGTCAGATGGTTCACCGGAAATTTATTTTACCATGTCTGTATACAAAGCGGAAATTCATCGCCTTATATACTATATATACTGTGTACGTGTCGATAGTTTTTGTTGCTCATGTCACATCCTCATCGAGTTCTTCCGCACGAACAGAGTGCGCCTGTTGTCGTTTATCATATAATATACCATCAGGAAAGTCGATGAGAGAAGCCGGGGCACTGTCCGTTCCTCTTCTTCCGACACCCTGTGTAATATTCAAGTATCGAGTGTGCTTCGACCCAGAGACTCCTCTGTGTAACAATCTCCTACTTAAACGGATGTTCGGATGTCCGCCGTGCACACGGTCGATTATATAATAACAATGTAATTCGATCAGTACAATCAAGCACGCGTCTAACGAGACACGCGAGAGGAATTACAATCTAGTAAAACTTTTGATGCATTGATGTATATAGGATTTACTAGAATTACTGATTAATTATTCGTAATTGGTATAATCCTTCATTCATTTAGTATGTGTGTATTAATTTATTTGACTATTCGCATGGAACAATTCAAAATCAATAAGATGATCCGAATAGTTTTTATTTTCATATATTGCAGATAGAAATGTGATCGATGGTCGTTCAACCCTTCGTGATAAAATTAATTGTCTACAGGGGATAAAATGTGGAACATTTGACCAATCGAACACTGAATGATTCAATCACTACTAATTATAGAGACTTTGAATAGAAACATCGATGAAATCAACCATAAATTATTAATTTATTAACCAAAGCACAATATATTATGTGACAAGATGAATTCATGACCTGTCTATCGAATGAATGGGTATTTGTGGATAAAAAATACCTCCATCATTCCCACCATAATGAGTACACTGATAGGAGAAAAAAAGAGCTAATAAATATTTATCCAATAAATAACCAAACAGTTTCATTGACATTATTCAACGCTATCATTGCTCAAACATTTCCTGGTTATTTAATTGAACGACAGCACTATGACCTACTCAGAATAATAGACATCCTTATTGCTGAACAATTCAATTCATCTGATATCAACAGATGTTCCAAAAATTTCTTTGCACTTGGCACTTCAACCAATGATTGTTCTTTTAATCACTTAGATGGATTGATCATGTAAATATTCCAATACATCAAAGGCATACAATTTGTGGTCTATAACGATTGAAAGGCAAATGTCCTCAAAGTTCATATTGAATTTACAATGCTACGAAGGAGTTTGGTGAATATATACATATATATTTATATATATACGTGTGTATTGCACAAAATTATTTGTGAGCTTTGTACAGCAAGCCAAGTATAGCAGATAGCGTCACGCAGAAAGGTAAATCGGTAATGTGGTGCTATCGATTTATTTTCAAAAGACACAATTGGGTCACACGAGGACCGAGTTATTGGTACGCGCAGGAAGGATCATTGTTATGCGAGGAGTTGGTTAAATCCATTATTCAGATAGGTCTTGCCATAGTTATCCGTGTCCGTGTCCCCATTGTAATTTCTTACCTACTCGTTTCCATATCAATGAGCAGCGTTACCGTCAAGATATATATTTATATTGGATATATCCTATCGTTGGCTGTCTAACCCATACTAAAATTGCATTTAACGGCGCCATTACACCTCCGTGAGACAATTCTTTGAATGCATATAAGGCTTATATTATGTACATATATAAAATATTTATCGGAAATTCATCGAAGATGCATATCGCAATTTTTAAATAATTGCATTTTGGTGCATTCGATCGTTTATTATATTTTCGTGAAGTTCTTGTGATTTATACATATTCATTTGTTTATTATGAATTTGAAGTATGACGAATTTAATAATTATCGGGAATTGTCAACTGTTTTATCTCAATTCATACAAGATTGAATACGAACATCAACTGCAATATTAATTGAGAATTCAATGAGTATTATTGGGAGAATATCTCTATCTGAACTTAATTTTCATTTTTCATTTATTTTTCAGTCGATTGATCGGATTTATGGCGGTTGTGGATGGCCGGATACTTGGCGCGCACGCGACGAAATCGCCCTCTCCAACAAGTGGAACTGCAAAATGTGAATGCGAAACTGAGAGCGAGTGAACGGCTAGGCGACAGTCACGGGTCGTGAATATATTTTATGCCGATAAATTATTGCGACAAGCTGTGAGGGGAAATTTGGGTGGATATGTATACATATGGACCACAAATCACTGACGTGAACGCGCGCACATACAGTCCTGGCCCGTACTTCGCTCTCGTGTTTTAACTCGGCTTACACATAATTTCGCATTATCACCGGCACCAATTTGTTGTAATTATCGTTAACCCACGCGGTGGTATCTGCACTGAAAGCGCAACGTTACTCGTCACTGTAATCGCGCTACAGTTTATATTGCATATCTATCTTGTACACTTTTATCCGTGGAAAATATATGCAATATAGGATAAAAATTTAAATGGAAATTTCGTTTATTAATGAATAATTAATTAATTCAATTTTTTTTATCAATATAATAAGCCATGTATCATATAGACAGTGTGAGAAATATTATTCAGCAACTTGGGACACCATATACAGTTAATATATGCGTATCTATGAACGTAAATATAATGTTGAAACTTTTAAATATACCGACATATTTTTTTCTCACTTGGATTTATGTATCTGTATATAAACTCACTCGAACCATAAAAGTTAATGTTGACGAGATATAGCACTCGTTGATGCTCTTCAACATAAATAGATATGAAAAACTTTGGTACAGGATGCAATCTAGCAATTCATATCATTTACTGGAAGAAAAAAGATAAATTCAACAGAACGAAGAAATATAAAAGAAAAATGTTTGTATGCTAAAGAAATATTCAGATAGAAAAACAAATGTTTGTGAGTATGCAATGAAAAAGTTTTCTTTCACTTGTGACTTGTCATTAAATTTGCTTCATGTCTACTACGCAAAAACTACGGATTAAAGTAGCTAATCTTTCCCTATACAAAGTCAGAAGATTATTCATAAATTTAGTTATTATTTGTCGTTCGAAATCTTTTGTTATTTTTAAATGATCACCCCATCAACCCTTCGATGGAATAAAAAAAAAATATTCATCCATTAATTCATGCAATGAATAGAATAAAATAACCTGCTAGAATAAAAATTGACATAAAGTATAAAATAAATTGATGAACAGTTTTTACAGCCATTGACAAAGTAATGAGAATATTATCACACACTGATAAATCCCCCATGAGACTGTATAAATAAAGGGATCCCATCACTTTTATACGTCAAAATATATATATCTACAAAGAATGAAGTTGGGTACGAGTAAAACTTTTTGCACGTGATAGCAATTTTGTGGGTGTAGTAATCCGATATCGCCATCCCATATAGGTATATATACGACTAATCCAACGACATCTTTGTGAGTGTCTTCGATTGCACAGTATTGTGAGTCAGGAAACGAGAACTCTATTGGGATGTAGGGACAATTTGCCCCAAGGTGAAGCAAAAATAAAAGAAAAAGATGAAAAGAAAAAAAAAACAAAAACAGGAGAAACAGAGTTGTGGGAAGGTTAGACTTTGAAGAGAATTTCTTGGTTATATCTTTATTTATACGAGTAAAGAACGATGTTTCTTACATATATATATATATATATTTTCAGTCGTAAAATAAACGACATCATAAACCTAATTCGTCGACTAGGTCATCCTGTGCTCATCCGGTCGATGGGAAATTACCCGTTTAATGTAGTTTAGCTTTAGCTTGAAGCTGGCGACTTGAATTGGCCATGTATGTATATGTCTGTATTTATATAAACTCGTTGAGGCGTGGTGAGATCTGTTGGGAGCAAAGCTCCATATGCGCTATTGCACCAGACCCAAATGTGTACATAAACCCCCTACGTATCTATCGCTAACCTGAGACGTGAAAATTACGAGCAACCCTTAAACATCTTATGTACATCAAAATATACCTCATATTTATTTATTATATAAAATCCTATTTTTATTTGATAAAGTTGTTGAGCTTTATTGCGATCTCAACCAAACTAGAGCTTAAATAATATAAATCATTTGTGTCTGTCCTTAACAACTTCCATCATAAAATTCATGCGAAATTCAGTTCACTTTACGTTAAGATTAATTTTAACATTTTATTTTTCACAGTTTATTGGTGAAATGTCACAGATTATTGAGTGGACAGGAATGAGTAAACTCTAATGCAACTGTAGGCAACGAAAAATGAAAGGAAAAAAGGAAAATTATATAAAAGGGCAAAGTTGACAAGTAAGCCTGAGTGACAATGTGCCAACAATTCAATTTACTTTGTGCATTCACTGAACCCAAGTGGCAATGAAAAAGAGGTCGGAAAGTAGACAGGAAATAAATACCCAATGGCGTTCGTCGTCGTTGTCATTATTGGCCATTTTACCCACGATACTTCAGTTCAAGTTTCTGAAGTTTGCTTTATCGAAAAATAGTGACAAGACAAGACTTGTTATCTAAACACAATGTGCGATCAATACAGCAGTTGAAAATAAATGAATTCATACAATTCATGGATAATAATTGAAACGTTGAACAGGAAAAAATATAAATGTATAAACAAACAGTAATAAAAAAAATGAAATAAGTAAATGCGATGAACAATCAGGAAGTCATCATTTTTTATGATGGTACAATCCATAATAAAAAGATGGACATGTATGGTGTGGGTGTATTTGAGATCAACCGATACGATTTCCTATCCATGAAATCGTGAAAAAGTCTTTAATCTTTATGAACGCACCGGACGGTTCGTTAGTACACATATATACAAGCGACTAATCATTCATTTCATGTCACGTAGGTATACGTGAGGTCATAAAGATGTTATCATAAATTTTTTGCAATTTTTCAAAATACGACACGCCTGTAAATATAACCTACATTCATATAATGCCATAAAAAAAAACTGTATACATATATTCACAAACCTCCTCTACATGTCACTTTATTACAGTTTTACTCTCGTTATGAAATATTTTTTCCATATGTAATACTATCAAACTGATAACGTCAAACTATAAATATAATTAAACCTAATTAATCATCATAATTGCATACACTACCAATAAATAAAAATGTTTATACAAAGTGCACTGCAATTATATATTTTCTCTCAACAGTAAACTGTGAGCTGAATCATTTCAATTATCGAATATCTTCAATGCAGCTTTATTAACCTCTCATATTTATAATTAAAAACAGAATGTAGTGGAAATTTTTAATTATCACATTTTCGACATTCACTTCACTAAAATAACTATGGCTCCATATACAAACTAATTACAACCATTTTCAGATGCATTCAGGGGCTGAACATGAAGAAAAAAAAGTAAAACAATTAACAAGTTAATTATTTATCAATCATCAAAATTTAACGCCATGAATAATAAAATGAGTAATAACTTTCGAAACATAAACTGAACACTTAGCAATCTATCATTCATGAGAAATTCCATAATTTCAGTACACTCTGCATACACACACATATCGATTGATGAATATATTATTCGTGTAATGAAATGCGTTGATAAATATTTCAAAGTACCTCCTTATTAGTATACAAATACTGACACGATGAAATGTGGATCTGTATAGTTAATCGAACGTACAAGTTAATGAACACTTTCACAACATACTGTATAAATTCCCTCATGAGTTTCAACCCCATGTTGAGTTTTGTAATTATTGTATATGCTTTCTACATAAACTATCTCCTTCAATATTACACGTATTGAACCTGTACATATATATATAAACTACTACACATTCGGTAAATTAATGCGTATACATTGTCATTAAGTAGTAATGGCAATACCTTGTACCACTATTCGTGTGTGATATGCTCCATTGAACCTTTCTCATGAGGGATTCAACCTAGATTCAATGGCCTTTCCAAGATGATGAGAGGGTTGAAGGTGAGGGTGGAATGTAAAAGGGTTTGTGGTGGCATAATTCTGCGTAATGATGAAAGCAAGGATTCTCAAGTGAATCACTTACATTCTCAAGTGAATATATATTCATATACTCTCAAACAGTCGTTTCATAATTGCAATGGACATTGAAACTTTTGTATTTTTATGATGTACAATTTCTATACTGATATCAATCAAAATTTGTCGATATATATCCAATTTATATCCATATTTTTAATCAGAAATTCCATATTTAATACAAGCTAAAAAAAACAGGAGAATTTCGTTCAGAGAAGTACACTGTGTATTCAAATATAAATGATTCAATATTTACATCCGTAAAATACACATTCAATAAAACAGTTTTTTACATCAACCATCCAATTAAAATATTTTCCCCCATCATATTTCCATCGTCAAAGTATAACTTCCAATACAAATATTAACAAAATTAAAATACCAATTTCCACATTATTATTTTTCAATATTCCTATATCCATGTTCACGATAAAACATGAGAAAAAAAAAATTCTGCAAAATTCATCGATGAACGATCACATTCAATTTACCACATCCACCCCAAAAACAAACATCAACATCGACAAATAAAACAAAAATTCCCTCATGATACTACTGATATAATAATGGATTTAACCTTTCAACTTCGACTCCGTCCAATCCAAAGCCCTAAATCTACAGACAATCCATAAATGGTATCCATATAGAAATACATCTATAACTCAGTTCACATCCACATATAGTTTACTAGTGCGATCAACTAAACGGTATAGCCAATCACCATAGAGATCTCGGATACGATCGGGTGAGACCCAGCTCGTATAACACACTACTGGCTGTGACTGCCAATACAGAAATACATTACTCTCTCCTGTGCTCGTACTCTCCACTAACAGATACAAACACATACACACAAACCAAATGTATCCTATATAATATATATATCAGTGTCACAGAAACAGAATTTGTATACAATATCTAGTGTCGAGACTAATTAATCTTATCGTTAATTAATTTTCATGAAGCTAGTTCCAAATCCAAACTCATCGTTTCTACGCGTTACGGACGGATATAATTGCAAAGATCGTTGAAATTACAAGCGAATACTCTGCTTCGATATGTTGACTTTCACATACATGCAATATAAATACATATGTACATTATGGCTCAAAATTTGTGTATTATTCATCGGTATTTTAAATTGTCAGTGGCTCATGGCAATGTTAGATTGAAATTCGCTCTGATTTTAATATCAAAGGCTCTTTCACATGTGCAAAACCCTGTATGTGTATGCATGTCTAATATCATACGAGACTATCAGCTCATTTACATTGAATATTGTTTGATCAAAAGCACACATGTGTATTTCCAATTATATTTTGGCTGAGGGTTTGTATGGATTGAGAGATAGAGAATGGATGAAATTGTATAGGAAATCGATTGGTTTCATAGTTATGTATATGAATACGAACAAAAAAAAAGTTCTCTTTACATTACTTTTTCCATTTTCTGTTTTTAATTTGAACTCGTGTGATTTTCCATTCAATCTCTTTCTGTGTGTGATTCGTTTGAACTCGGTATTATATGTGATATTGACCAAAAGTTTATAAGCTTCATTTCAGTATCTGTTATATACCTACACTCACACATAAACACAGACATGGATATTTTTTTACGGATCCGTTTCAATGTCGAGATGAGAATTACTTCGAATTCATTTCACATTTATTCTCATTGTCAACTAAAAAATAGTTTTAATTGCCAGTGAAAGAAAAAAGATAATGGTAATAATAATAGTAATGATGATAATAATGGGTAAAGGAAATGGGGATGAAAATGTTCAAATAACGTTCTCAGTGTTCAATAGAAAAATATGAGATTTACCGACAAACAAGGGAATACTTTTTCTTTTCCATACAAATTTTTGCCATTTTGCATCGCACGCTTTCTCACTTTATTTTCTTTTTTTTCTGATCTCTTTCTCGTCCACTCTACATTTCATCGTATATAGTTTCAAATGAAGCCAAGAAAAAAAACAGAACGTGAGTATTTGACCTGAAATTCCATGCGAGAAAAGTTTTGGTTTAAATATCTATGCATATATACATACAATGTATATCATATAAATGACAAACAGTACCTCGGACATGTCACATAATTGGAGCTGACAATAATAAAAATTTTCCACGTAAATAACAAAAAACTCTTTCTCAACATCTACTCTCACTATAACACTATATCGCTACACATACAAAGTATATATCTATATATATACATCAAAAATTTAACCAAACATATTTCTCAACCTCATCACATCCACCAGGATTATACTCAGTGCATCTATCTCGTTACTGTGAAAAATTGTTCACGGACGTGTATAAAACTTTCGCCACCTAAACGACATCATCCTTATATATAAAAATCTACATATATAAACTCACCTCTACCCAAACTGAACACACACCAACACACTCACACACCACTTCAATCAACTAAAAGAAAAAAAAAATAAATTCAATATTTTTTTCTCTTAAATTTTGATCCAAGAGGATCAATATGTATATATCATCAGCCGATGCAAACACTCACAAAGAAAAAAGAAAGCGAATGAGTAACGTGTTGACGTGAATAGATAAAAAGAAGAAAAAAAAAAGAAAATCGTTCATAGCATAACCGAAGATGATGAGGGTGGTGATGGTAGTGGTGGGTCTTCTCGAATTTTCCGGCATGTCACCCTAACATAATTCGCATCCACAACTCTCTTGCCACCATATATTCCATCTCGTTTGTGTGCATGCACGTGACCCTCAACTCTCTCCCAAGTTTTCTTCAACAAATATGTATATGTGTGGATATATGGAGAAGTGAATGAAGAAGTGAGGGTGGACGGACAGACGGGGAGCGCATGAGGGTTGGTAATTCCTGGTCGGCAATGTGGCAATGTGTATGTACTCCAACACTGTGATTTATATACGGTATCGCGGTGTGAGCACCGAGGAAGATGTAACGCTCTAACATAAACATATGTGTGCGTGTGCTTGTGTATGTGTAACGTTGACGTAACGTTCGTAATAACGTGGCGCTCTTGCCATAGTTGAGTGGTGAGAAACGCCACGGCTCGTGTCCGTTTCACAAGACGCGCCATATCCCCTTATATTCAACTATGTATGTATATTGTATAAGTTGCATAGGTTGAAATATATATATATGTATATATATGTGCATAGATTGTTGGGTGGAAAAGCCATAGCCGTTTGGCCATTGTAGATACGACCTCATTCACTGCTTTTACACTGGTTGCGTACTTGAGATGTTATATGTTTCTCCCTCCGCGTGGAATTGGCAATTCTGAATTGTCTGTTACAGCCATACTTGTATTTTATTTTAAAATCGAGTAGTGTGTAAAGGAAATATGTGTGAATATATATTTAGATGTGGATGCATGTAATGATGAAGGTAATTTTGGAAGTGAAACGAAAATTGTGTTGTGTTGTTAATGTGAAATTTGGTTACTAAGTGGTGGATTCTCATCCAAACATTTTTAATTATTTCTTTGCTTTGGTTAATATTTTGGGGAGTAATTATAGAAGTTTTTAACCTAATTGAGCTGATTGGGAAATGTTATTTGCAAAATAGCCCGGAATTCTATTTCATGATTTCCAGTACAGTGATAATAAATTATAATCATTTAATACGTGTGGGAAAACGTAAATAGAGTAACCTGTTTGAAAATAGCAACGTTGAGATCTTGGTGACCCCAACGTGGAAATGGATGAGTAAATTCAATTCTGTATATTAAACAATCGGGAACTGAAATTAATCAGAACATAGTAGAAAAAAAAAAGGCAAACCGACAGATAAAGGCAAAAAAAAAAGAGAAAGCATGAAAAACTAAATTCAATTTTGATTCAAACTTGTTAAAAATGTGTAATTCCAAAATTAAACTTTACTGATTGCTATGCATTGACGAAAATAAAAAAAAAACGAGATAGAGTAAAACAAAAGGATTAATTAATTGAAAATAATCGATTAACATGTACATGATTGAGCACAGTAACAAGTAAAGTTGATTGACAAGCAGCAAATATATATGAGCATTGCAACTAGTGACATGTATTGGATTTTGGAAATGACGGCATTGTGGATAGTGAGATGAAGTACTAGAATTCAGTGTGTATAGTGGCATGTATATAATATATAATTGAGCTGTCGAATTGAAAAGAGGGGTAGGATGGCGTGGGAAAGGGTGACATATATTTTGAACATTTATATATTGGTTGTACAGGACGTCGATATAGCCAAACAATTTTGTGTTGGGAATTGCTACCGAGATAAAAGTGTGACGAGCTATCAAAATTGACGTCTATATATGTATAAATTGAAGGGAAGACGTATATGCATGGGAAAACAAAAAAATGAAGAAAAAAAAATTGTTTTAGAGAATGAGAAATAGAGCACAATCCGTTTTATCGCTACGTCAGTCCAGATTTCACGCTCGATAGTTTTTCACCTTTTAGATATATATTTTTATCAAGTTTCGTCCGCATTCTTGATTACTTTTTTTCTTTTTTTTTTCTTCAACTTTTTCATACTCTCGAAAATTTAACGATTGACGATCAACAACTTTTCGGTAGATTAAAAATTCGTTAAACTGTCAACTCGTTATAAATCATTGACACGTAGATAACTTGCATAAAATACTATTAAATGTTTGGTCTAGTTATCTACAGATATTTTAGTATTTAATGTGAAGTAAATATTGAATAAATAAATTATAAATTGTACTTGATAATTATTAAACACATATATAAAGTTGATATTAAACGAAAAATATACACAAACTCTAATCATGTGGGCGATTGTATATACATTATAAATAATAGAAAACACTCAATAGTTACATCCCCCAGTATAATTCTATGATTATCCAGTAGATGAATAATAAGTTACTTGATATAACCTCAGTATTCATTCAATTGATGATAAATAATTTACCATACACTATATTTACTATTCATGAGTCATATCATAAAGTCACTTCACTAGGGAAAACGACAGAAATCAAATTTCAAAGTGTTAAAATGAATGAATATTAAATTAACACATTCCAGTCATTTCTCATCGCTGTATGAATACAAAATGAATTACCTCATTTCAACGATCTAATCAAACAGCAATGAAAGTTGTATCCAAATAAAAACATCAATCAAAAAAAAAAAAAAAACTTCATTGCACATTGAACAATGCAATAAAAATGATTTTTCGCCACTGCACATGATGAAGTATAAAAAATAAGATAAACATCAGATCATATAGAATTCACTGAATTTTATATACCTATGTATACCTATACAATTTCCGATTGATGTCGCACAAGAACACGACGACAAAATAAAGTAGGTCGATAATAATCAAATATAATAGTTATAGCTGGATAACAGGGCAGACACAAGACCATATGAACATTGGATTATGTTCACGCTCCATTACCAAAGTTGTATCTATACTATGTGTGACGTGGCCTTTAACGACCGTCCAACGAGCTCACCGAATGGAAAGAGAGACTTTCCAACATTTAGTGCACACTATACAATATATATATTAGGCTCAACATATAGACAGAACGTACGACCGAAAATTGGCAGCGGTTGCGGTTGTGGGAGTCAATGCATCCAGCCAGAGATTGGCTATCGATTTTTCTCCTGGCACGAAATATTTTTCAACTCTTTGTCTCATCCACACAGATCACATGGGAGTATCAGTTCACACAATGTACATTTAAATATATAGATCGATATATTTCTGTATATACCAATGCATGTGTCTACCCAAACCTGTCCAGAATATAAAAAAAAATGTGTATATATATATATATATAAAATAAACCTCAACGTAGGACTGTCCACATGTGAAGCCTGGGGAACACTCGTAATTGCTTTCCAAACACTCCCATGCTCTGCCATTTGCTCAACAATTGAAAAAAAAAAAGAAACGAATGAAAAATAAAAAGCGATGTATATTCGGGTATTTTTGTTTTTTATTTTCGTGATTATTGTGATATACTAAAATTAATTTGGAGTTATTTTAATTGGTATAAATTAATGAGAAAACTAATAAGTGTAATATGTTCACTACCACGGAAATTATTGAGCAGATTTCTGGTGTATATTCAAGGATATAGACCGCATAGAATTGTAGTTCGCGTGGTACAATTAGCTTTTCCAATGTTAATGATATGGCAAAGGAGGTTTTGGTAGAGGCATGAGCAAAAAGGCAGAAGCAATTGCATGGTTTCAAACATACACTTACATGTGAATAGGATTATATATATATAGGAGGGCTACATTTCATGCAGCATTGAACCTATGCTTGGTGTGTGCTTCAACTCTCGACGAAATGGGTTGGTTTTAGAGAATGAAGTTCCTTTTGTTTTAAATAGTATCAAAGTTAATGAGTTTCAATGCTAAACTTTACTTTGGATATTCATGCTAATTTCAAATAGTACATATCAATGATTACCCAGCAATCAGAGAATAAAATCCAATTCGTTACATTGTCCATGTGGAATTAAATACTGGATATTCATTTTTGTGATTGATATGAAAATTAATTTCGTTCTGATTCAATGGATATAATCATTATCATAATTCGAATATTTTTTCCTATTTCAGGTTCTTCGGAAATGAATGAAGAAATTTCCAGACATAAAGGTTTGGACAATCCAATAATTACTTTGAAAAAAAGAGAAACGAAAATTTGATATATCAAAGGAAAAAATTTAATGATGGTAAGAGAAAAATGTAAAAAATTGTCTATGTTATAAAAAAATACTGAATTATTATAAACTGTCGATTTGTACATAGAATTCACATGTACGCAGGGATAAATAGTATGAACTGTAAACCTGGACCTGTATTTACCAACACTGCTACTATTTGTTCATATCGAAGTATATTGCAAATAGAGATCCGTTTCAAGAGGTGCAAATAAATGGAAACACAGCCCATAAATTCCCCCAAGAGCCGTGTCCTTGCAGCGTACAGTATTCGACAAACAATGCAGATATATAATACTTCTACATTTTCACAACACGAGTCGAGATGGTTTGTAAATATAAATCGAATACAATATAAGAATATTGTTCGATATCACCGTCTTGAATTTATATGTGACTCAAACTTTCTTTATACTCTTCATTTGTGTCAATAATATAAAAAAATACTTTATCGATCCAAATGTAATAAACAAAGAAACATTTTTTATTTCAAATTCTTCATATTTATCTCACCAGGACATAAAAATAGATGGTAATGTCGTGTTATATCAAGCAGTCAAATATTAAGTGTAAAATTCAACTAAAAACTTCTCCATAAATATTTATATTCACTTTCTATAACAAAGATTAACCTCTTTCATTATCAAAATTCTTTGAAAGTCGATTAAAATTATAAAGGTTACCCTCACAACACCAATTCTACCGCGAATTTTCGTAAATTGTCTTTCTACCAAAGAAAATGATAATAACACAAAATTATTTTGATTTACTAACATTCACCACACACACGCTCTATCACACCTCTATTAATCAAAAATTAGTCATTCCAATATTTTCTAAATTCGTATTAAACATGAAAATCGCTGGTACAATTATTATCCAAGCTTTTCCAAGAGATTAATTAATTAAATTAATATCTAGAGCTTTTATCCAGGCTATTCCTCGCCACTGAATCATTAACACAGTATAAACTTTTGTTCACTGTATCCATTGAGACTTAAAACGAAGTTAATAATTATGCCATACTAACTGTAATACTGTAATACCATAAAATATCTATCCCATGTATTTACCATTTTTTTCAGATATCATAAGATTAATTTTTATTGCTCACAATGAACGATAAAAATAATCATAAAGATTTACGACAATTTTATATAAACGCTAAGTATAAATATGATACTGCAGGATTGGGAACAGCCAAGGTGAACAGTGGTGGTTTGCTTAGGCTTTTGGTTCACGCCTGATGCGAGTTGCTTGCACCTCTCACACTATTACCTCAGCACAACCCTCACATATAGGTGTACACCTACAATTATATATAATTGTATATATATATATATATAAGCGTACTACAGTGACGCTATAAATTATCAAGCACTTTGTAGCGCTTGCAATGTCACACCACGCCACACAGTGTGATTACATAGATATTTTATAGTAAATACATGCAAAGCATCTTTCTCAACTTCATATATTATAGAAGCACACTTCACATGTATTTATTCATTTATTTATTTATTTATAGATCCATCCATACGTGGAATTACGAGTTTGTAATTATTTAATAAAATTAATTCTTAATTTTTATCAAATAATGACAGTAGTTTCTTAATTTTTCATACACCGAAATGAATCACAGTCAAATGAATATTGATTTGCAATATAAATTGCAATCAATAAAGAGAGTACAGTTCATATTAATCTTCAATTAAAGAATTTTTCAATAGCTAAGAACCCTCGTCCAAACCTTCTAAGACTGAATATCATAATCCATCATTCTCATTTCCAATATCAAAATGGTGAATGCAAAATTAATAATTCCAAATTTAAAATTGGATAATGAACGAAAATTGAATTTGTCATTTCATAAGATAATTAATTCACTCTGTATCGATTCTGTTCGTGTTGAGAATAATACCTAGCACGAATAATAGTAACATGCGATTCATGACCTCTGGAGGTGTATAGAAGGATGAATTAATTAATGCGATGGGATTCCAGATTCTGGGTTAGAGATGATCGTGTATACATTGATCAGAACAGCTAGTAGTTCTTCCCATCTCTCTCGTACCCACTTATCCATTCGCTCTTCCTCTCTCTGTACATCTCTCTGCTTCTTCTCTATCTCATGCGATATATCTGATAGGCGTGCACAGACATACACACAATTCCATGTGCATACAAGAGTTATCTTGTTCATGTATCACTGCATACACAGCCACAGGCAGATTCACTCGCAGGATAGCAACGATTCGGTTCGACAGTTTGCGGTGACGGAAACGTCACAGTGGACTGGATATCTAAAGACCCTCTACATCTCTCTCACATTTAATACACTTCATTTTGAATTATTTCTCCAACACATCAACACTTTGTGGCTTTTTCTCCATGTTTCATTCTCCTTCATATCATTCCCTTGATTATTTCCAGCTCAATAAAATTCAAATCTTTTCTTGTTAATTAAATTTTAATCTTTCAAATTTTTTTTCCACAACTTTCCATTCTATTTTTTCTCTTTTGAAAAGTGATATCATGAAAGTCTGATCAAATACAGGTGAGTACAGCTTGAAAAACAATTACCCAAAGGGCACATTGTGACTGGGGAAAAATAAAAAAAAAGAATGAAAAGAAAAGAGGATTAAAGACCTTTAGCAGTTGACGATAACGAAACGGAGTGAAACCACAATCATGGAGAAACAAAGCAGGATTAGCTGTGGTTATTAAACAAATGTTCCATCCACATACAACATTGCGGTTGGGTAGAGTGCGCAATGTGCATCATCATATGTATATATATATGTCTATAGTTATGTATATGTATATATATGGAAGAAGAGCTTTCTATATCCCAGCGTGTTATCCGGCAAACGCGAAACGAGTAAGAGGAGACAGGGGTGCAAAAGTTGGCTCTATGCAAACGAGTATTTCGATAGTACTGCGAGCACAATAGCCAAGGCAGCCACCGATAGAAAACTTTTGCCTTCCCTTCCTCTTTATTTCCTCGCACTCTCTCTCACTCACTTAATATATATGTAACATATAAAGCCTCACAATTCTATACCTCGCCACCGTATCTTTCTCATATACTCATATACCGAAGCGTTTGCCGATTTGCAATTTTGTACATTGTCGTATACGATTTCATTGTTCTATGCTTTGTTCCAAACGAATCGCCTTGCGAACTGTTAGTTTAAGGTTTAACGTCTCTACTGGCAAACTGTCGCGATAACTTTTCGCCTCTTGGCATTTTGATGTCTATAGAAAGTATGATGAGGGTTGGAGTAATAATCATTGGAGCATTTTCATCTGCTATTCATTATAATCAGAAATATGTTGACGTAGAATTACATCTGTATGAAAATTATTTGCAATTCATTACAGATCAATTTTCTTTCAATACTTTTCTTTCTTTGTGATCGACTTGAAAGAATTGAAGAAACAATAGAATTTATTCATCGACGATTCTCAAGTCAGCTTAAATCAAATCCTGTCTAAACTGGTGTAAATCAAACAACCCAACAAAACAAAAAAGGTATTTATTGGTTCCATGGAATGAAATTTAAATTTTCATTGAAGTGTCACATAAATATATTAGATATAAATGACTCAGTAATCTTGAAACACTCTGAGAAATCCTGAATGAGACAACAGACATAGTGAAGGGGAATAAATGTGACAAAGCGAGCAAAAGCGAACGAGGGACCCTAAATCAGGAAGCACATCGGGGGATTGGGCGTCGAAAGCTCATTATCGGTTATTCCACAGCGAGTGCGAGAGCAATAGTGCAAGAAAATAGGGGGCGTTAGGTGGGAATGGGGGATGAGGATGCTCAAGCCAAACTATGTTCGATAAAAGGGCCACCGTGTTCGAAGGTTTTAATCTCGTTTTATCCACCATGGGGTTGAAGCTGGTCTGTATACTTGTGTGTTCCTATTTCTCGTGAAGGAGGAAGAACATAAACGAAAAGGGAAAGTATATAAGAGAATGGCAAGCTCGAAGAAGCTCTACTGTATAATATGTAATTACAGAAAAAAAAAGGAAAAAAATTAAAAAATAACAAAATTTATAATAAAGAAAGAAAAAGATATGAAGCGATTATAGAAGCAATCTCAACACGCGGTAACTGGTCCATATAAATGACTCCAACCGAAAAGAAAATAAAAAATTCAGCCAATTTTATATTTTCCCATGCGTATATTAAACTCTATGTATTTTCTTTCTGCCCAGTGGACACATGGGCTTTGCACGCACATATGCATACGAATGAAGAGCTGTGATGTGCGACCAGACGAAATATTATTCGACGAAGCCAAAAGGGCGCGTGCACATGCCACACATTGTAGGCCCATCAAATGAGACAACTATATGCGGTCTCGCCCACATTTTGCTGATGCTGATGCCATTGCCACAGAGACGGAGAACAGACACATTCAATGAAAGCTCCGCAACTGCTGTGCTGGTGAAGAAAGTAGCAGGAAAAAAAAAAAGGAAATGAACAAAAAAAATAAAAGGGCAGA
This sequence comes from Meteorus cinctellus, assembly GCA_030523045.1. Taxonomy (NCBI): domain Eukaryota; kingdom Metazoa; phylum Arthropoda; class Insecta; order Hymenoptera; family Braconidae; genus Meteorus; species Meteorus cinctellus. The sequence goes on along the minus strand of JAPYZF010000021.1, from coordinate 64,064 downwards.
GCAAGAAAAAGGCGCATTTCCCTGTGGACGTCGCGCGGATTGTGCGACGACACAAAACAGAAAGCGCGCGGGGAAAATATGGGAAAGAACGTGCGGAAAGGATTGAGAATTTTTGGATAAGCGCCAGAATGCGTTGTCTCCACTGGTATATGACGATCATCTATACATATATATATATGTATGTATGTATATGTATAACTGACCAAAAGCTCCCGCAAACTGGACATTGGGGGCCGCGTATTCTCTCATGAAAACCTGCTGAGGGACAAGAGATTTTGTTGGGAGAAATGAGGGTGGGAGTTCGGAGACCAGGCGGAAAAGTGAAATGTGGAATAGAATAAAAATGGCGGGGTTGACGGCCTATATGCGACCACACACACACATATATGGAATTAAAGTATTACATGGATTTTCGGCTGGATTTATTTGAGTTGAAATAAAAAAAAAAAATATATAAATTTGAAAGTTATTGGGATGGAGAGGAAGAGAAAGTGCCGCAAGCACTACTGAATCACGCTGCAACTTGGAGCAAATTTTTTATTTTCATTTCACTCTATTTTTTTAGTTTTTTCTAACCGAATGGAATTGAAGTCTATTGGCCAATTGATATTCCAACGTCGTATTGATATTTATAGCCAGTTATACTCGTCGATTTTCAACCATTTACAGTAATCCATAATGTCGCTATGTGTGAGTGTATAAATGTATATGAATAAGTTTCTTTTTCCCTCTGTTTTTCCTGACGTTTTTTCATCTTTTTCTTTTCTGTCCAGTGTATTAGGACAATGAATAAAAATGAAGCGTTAACGAGCGCGCATGTCTATATACAGTTGGTGTAAACCGAAGAATGTGAGTGAAAGAGATAGAAAAGACGAAAAGATGAAGAGGGAAAAGAGAGATTGTACGTGGGAGAACTCGTCGAGAGTGCAGAGTGCAATTTACTGCAAAACGCACTTGCTATCTCAATTAATATTCAGTGATTCACCTTCCGAAATGAAGCTACTATAACGTCAAGAGCTGCAGGCAATGGGCTCACGTTCAGACTATAATGAATTTTACAAATTACTCTCTAACCAACTCTCACTTTTGTGCTCACCATCTCTTTCCCAGTCTCTATGGAAATACTTTATCTACACTGACAGGTGTGTGTTATTGGAGTGAAACAAATGCATTTATCCATCAGTTTCCAGAAGTTCATTTGCTTCGTTGAGAATTATATCTTTAGATATAAAACAATGAGAATATTTCATTGGTAAAAATTAATTTTCATATTTAACTATGTGTTTAATTGTGATGTAATAAATCATAAGAATTTTGAGGGTTTATTGAGTGGAAATTATTAATGAAATACGTAATTAATATTTATAATCACTTTGCTGCTACTCACGAAGCAAAATCCTCCTATTTCTCTTCTATTATATTCATAAAAAATTAAAAACTATTGAGGCAAAAGCACTGTTGCAAAATATTACTAATTTCACGACTGAGTTTTCAATGTATCGGTTGGTTATGTGTCCGCAGATAATCTTTTCCGGAAATACATCATGGGAACGTAACCAGACTCTGAATTATTCGTGTTCCAACGATAATATTTGGAGCGAATACGCATACCAAATGTGTAGCAAGCCGATCGGAAGGAATATACGTAAACATATATACGCATCTGTATATATATCAACATAAACGATAATATTTACATATTGGAAAAATAAAAAAAAATCAAAAAAACAAATCTATAGATTGATTAACATTAAAATAAAAGAATGCACATAGAAAGAATGAACGAACTGTTTATTTTTAATCGTCTGGTATCATATAGTAAACGAACCGAACGTGGTAAATTACCTGCTATTCGTCTTGTGGAAAATTCGCCAGATATTCGAATAAACTTTATAAATAAAAAAATAGTGTATAAATATTTACAATCGACATTTCGTAGACTGTTCAGTGTTAAAAATCATTGGAGAATCTCAGATGAAATAAAAATAAACGAATGGATAAATTTTTTGTTTTATTCCCGATAGAAAACAGGTTCTAACATGAAACACAATGCAGTTTCAATATTTCATGTATATTATTATACTCATAAAAAATTATTGGCACCATCACATCGTATGGTAAGCAAAAATTGTGTAGATATTAGCAAGAGGGAAAAAAAAAAAACTACTTTCTTCACCGAGATAAATATAGTTACATATAAATTGAGGGAGGATAGGAGAAGTGAGAACATGACATTACCGCAGATATATATGAAACTATTTACGTAATATATGCTACAGAAAATAAGAATGCAATATGGAGAATATACACATAACACCAGGTGCAACAGTATCACGTAATGTCTCTCTTTCGCACTCTCACTCGATCTTTGAAAGTATGCAGCACACCAAATTTTTTCAACTCCTGCTTGTTAGAATGTTTTCATACCACCGGACTCTTTTTTTTCTTCTCATGTCAGATACAATCATTTCGCAAACGAAAAAGATATTCTCATTGCTTTTTTATGTATATTTATTTATATCTCTCATTTTGCGATGATTTTCCTGAGAGTTTCTATGTGTAATAATACATTCGGGAAGTTATTAAAATTAACTTTTGGTTCTAAATAAAAATTAAAAACTCAATATTCACCACATCCTCTAAGTTAATACATTATTTTTAACTCATATTAACGAAACTCTCTCTCCATCTCTTTATCGAAGTTCCCAGGAAATAGCAACCGTATGAAAAAAATTGTCCAGTGAAAATATGACAGTTTGCCTAATATATCAGATTTGTCATTAACCTCAAAGTGCTTCCAGTAAAAGCACAAAATGAGAAATGGAATATCAAACACAGAAGATAGAAGAAACGGGTCAGAGTTGAGGTCAGTAACCTCTTTGGACATTTGTAAAAATCGCAAAGGCAACAGGGAAAGAGTTTGAATGAGATGTGTAGTGAAAAAGGAGAAGACATGTACATATATATTTATTTTCCAAGTCGTGTGTAAGACGACAGAAAGTGCGGAGGCGGTGGATGTATAGGACATGATGTTCAAGAGGGTATATACAGGACAATGATGAAGAGCTATAGTGAAAAACGAGAAAATCTCTGTACATATATATATATATATATATATATCCATACAGAGCAAGAGTTCAACGTACGACCGTAAGTTGCATTGGGTCTAATGACTTTGGCATGCAATGAATTCTTCGTTCCTTTATCTTGCGCATTTTCTTACGCATCACCATCAGTTTCTTTTTTTCATTTCCTTCATCATTATTTGACTTAGAGTCACAGTGAATTCTCATACGCTTGACCTTCCCACCTTCTTACAAAAAAAAAAAATAAATAAACTGAAAGAGAAAGAAAAAAAAAATGCAGATTTCTATTGCAAACTCTTAAAAGAGATGTGATCATATTTTTCCTCATACCTTCAATAATTATTGAACAACATTTTGAATACTAAAATTTTCCCATGATCAAATATTCTTTTTCCATTACAACATTAATTTTATCGACATTTATTTAAATGGATAGTGTAGGCATCATTAGCTGACGCTGTGCAATTTCATTGCGTCAACATACCGCAAGAAAAGCAAATGCCATGAACTTGGCAAAAGGAAACAAAGACAGAAAAATAACCTAATGGAGAATAAGATAAAGCAAGTCGAATGGATGATGGGAGTCAAGAAAGCGAGAGAGAAGTATACAAAGAGAGAAGTGATGAAATGCACTGTTGGATGAGGATAGAATGAAGACAACTGCATACCGCGGGCACGTTCACGACCGCAAGAAACTCTCGACAAGCTCCCTGTCCTCCCTCATCTCTTGTATATACCTGTAGCGATTTATGTGTAGATGTGTGCAAACGTCGTTACGATTCCGTCGTGACCATACACGTTTTCACCTTTACAACATTATATATGTATGCGTGTATGCAGCACCCGTGAGATAGGGAGACTACTCTGTGAACAAATCCCTTGGAGAATATGCGTGTATATAATTATACTGCACAGAGATGGGATGCGCAGTATAGAGGGATGAATAAGAGAGCATGCAGATGAGAAGAAGCATTGCAGAGTCATACATATATGAACTCACGCGCATGACACACAGTGTCTTGATATCGTTGAGAAGAGGCGGAATTTAACTCTGCAATATGCAAGGTGTAGTTGCTCGTGTGATGAGACACATGGGAAAGTCGTAGAAATTAATATAGTATGATAAGGAAATTTATAAATGTCACACATCAAGAGATAATGTCTTCCTAACTTATAATAAAGAACAAAAAAAAATGTCCATTTTAATGTTTCATCGAGTGGAATTTTATCACTGTAACATACAAAGAAATAATTCATTCAAGAGTAACTAGAAAAATGGAATCATCTCTGACTATTCAATTGATAAAAATTTCTCGGACAGAAAAAAAAATCCTCATTAAATTGCATTTCATGTCTAGCATGCCAATATCTAATCTCATTTAAAATTTGCCTGGACTCAGCACTTCAAACCCACACGAAGAGTATCCATGTATTAAATAGACAGTTATATATGTAGATAAATTTATCTATGTATATACAAAGATATAAGGCTCAATATCTGATACCACACACAAGAAATTTCTGCCCCAGGCAAAGTATCGTTGGGGCTGAACGATCCCAAGGGATGTTTCAGCGTCATGAATAACACACCCGTTGCACTCCTGTCCACCAGCGGCGTTTTTTTCATTATGCGTTTCAAACGTTTGTGTTTTTCGCATACATGTTTTTTCGTTTAATAATATTATTTTGTTTTATTTTTTTTTATTTTTCCTTATACGCACCCTTAAAGTATCTCACACTTATACATAAAAATAAAAACACGTGAGAGTATATATATATAGACATTTAAATCGATTGAAAAATGACCACATATTCATGTCATTGGTTAACCAACTAGTTTCCGTATATGTCACGTTCAGATTTTATACCGTCACTCGCACACCGTTTACCATACATTCATATCTCTACACATCAGCGCGTGGAAATGTATTCACCGCTGAATATTGTTCATGCACGCATATAAAAAAAATGAATAAATGAAAAAAAAAGGAAAGGGAATAATAAATAATAGAAATGAAAATGAAAAGGAAAAATAAAATAGTAACTGTTGTGACACATGTCGAGCGTGCATGTGTGTATATGGATATGGTTTTCACGTTCAGAAATGTGCTTTGCCGAGATTATATATGTATATATGTGTGTATATATATGTATATAAAGAGTGCGTGATGATTGTGGCGCAGTGAATGCGGCAGGTGAATTTTTGAATGTATTTATATATACTGAAAAGTAACGTGGCGTTAAGTGGCGAAGCGCAGGTGATTGCTCTGAGTGAATAAAAAAAGAAGGGAAAGAGGAATGAGTGAAAATGAGAAGGAAAAAAAATATATGGTATACAGAAAGAGGGAAAAAGAAGTTGACGGAAGAAAAAAAAAGTTGAGGCTATGAAAGCGTTAATGTGCATCGCGTTATTCACTTTCGTGCACATTATATGTATATATGAGTGTGTGTATATATATATAGGAGTTTAATTATACAGCAGAGAGCAACACACTTGAAATTGATGCAATGTAACACTGTTATCGTGGTGAAAATTAAATCAAATTTTTTTTCTCTTACCGTAAACTTTCTTTTACTATTCGTACGAAGTATTTTCTTATCTTAATTGTAATTGCGATATTTCAACGATTAAAATTATTTTTCACTCTAATTTTTCAATGTTTTGTTTTGAATCTTCATGTTTGTTCAAATAACGTGATGAAAAGTAACAGGACAGGTAACTATTTCGCAATTTCGTTATGATAATTAGAAGTGTACATAGGAATAATTTACGTGGATTGTAATTGTGGAAAAATTGAATGTAATGGTGTATCGATATACATTAAGTGAATTACATGGGAACTAACAATGTTCATTTTGAAATATTTATAGAGCACTTTAAATCTCTATAACTCTGACGATACCTCGTCCAAAGTCATAAATTAGTAAAAACGTTCAATAATCAATGAATCAATCAAAAATTGATATCTAAATAGTAAAGAAATGAGGTCTCACGAAATCACATAAATTTTCGTATCTGTACTCACAAAATACATAAATATTTACGAAAAAGACAAATTGCGGTAATTTTTTTTTTTTGTATTTCAATTTTGTAGCATTTTTCTGAAAGCTCCGATATTGCCGGAGGGCCCCCATTTTTCCCAGCTCTGCCCTTCTCACATCCATCCACCCACATCACACACGCATGAATATTATACAGCATCAAAATTCAGCAGAGAAATTATTTATACATCACTTATCAATATCACACCCGACAATTTTCCATTATTTTTCACTATTTTCTCTTTCTCATCCTTCAATTTAATTTCAATCCCCTAAAATAAATTTTCCCCCACTACTCTCTGTGTATAAATATCATTCCTCTTAAATGTGATTGCACCCGGCACACGACTCATCACAATAAAAAAAAAAGCCCAACAAAATTTGCTTCTCGTCGTTTTACCCCTCAATCAACTATCTTTTTTCTTCCCCCGTTTGTGCGTGTCGCTCTCAAGCTAAAATAGTCACTCAAATAATACAATGTCGATCGTCGTTTCATTCCTAAACTCTATTTCACACATATACACCTACACAATTCCCACATTCTCATCGTCGTATTTCCTTTAACTGTATCACTCTTTCCCCTGTTGTGTATTCGCTTGAATCACAAGTGCACGATAAAATGGGGGACGATTGTCAGCGTCGGCTATTTCCAAAGATCGCACTTGCAATTGAGTTAGAAACGTAGTTATATCGCCGTTTCATCTACTCCCTGCGGGAATACAATGAAGCTGTGAACCACCGTGCGCACCAGTGTATATAATTTTGCACGAAAATTTCGTTACACCGACAAACTGCCTATCAATGTGCATGTATACATGAGATATAGTGAGCGAACGGCAGCGCACACGGGCATATTACTACTTTTGTTTTTCTTTTCTATCTATCAGCCGCTTTGTTCTTCTGTATCAAAATCCTCCCACGCGTCATTATGCAAAAACTTTTTGCCTATTTTTTTCTGTAGAACGAACATTGCACCTGTTTTTCTATACATTCATACGTTCAATCATAGCAGATAGAATAAGTGTAGAGAGAACTCCATGAATTATCGACCTCTTCTCGAAGAGTATTTTGAAACATGTCATATAAGATATATATACGGAAATTTCGGTCATCCTAAATTTATCAATGAAACTTTTATTAGAAATTATATATGTAAGAGGTTCCGACAATTCACTTCAATTTTGATTCATCCTCAAATTCAATTCATAGTGTCGTTGATATATTTAGACAATGAGAAGAACTAGAATTTAATTATTCTCTAATATGTCATTTGACTGAATAAATATTTCAAATTTATTTCTCTTCAATCTCCATTCAACCGGAAGACTGATAATTATTTCATTAAGTTTAATTTCTGATGTCTATTATCATCTCTGATAAAGGCATACGATGGTAAAGATATATGCAATATAAATGACCTTTTGCCATAGTTTCATTGAAATTTCGCGTTCATGATAAAAATAATAAAGACATGATGAAGTGTTTGATTGTAAATGAACTCTTTCAATGATAAAATTAAAAGAATATTAAATAAATCTGTTACAAACTATTCACATTTATCTGTGGATAAACTTCTCAGTGTCACTTGGCTTACAACATTCAATGGTGTCAACGCAATATAATCGCCACACCATGATACTCATTTGGAGGTTTGTGCCGCAAGCGTGCGCGGGCCATGTCAGTGGGATTCAAGCCAAAGTTTCCGGCACTTAGGCACCGCGTATAACATGCGCTCGCGACCAGCATTGCCGCACCACTGGGGAGCAACACGTTGCACACGAAACTTGCTCTATTTATCAAGGTTTACGTAAGCGTAAGCGAGATAGAGAGAAAGAGGAGTAAACTATAGACACATATATATATATATATATATTGTATATAGACATCAGTGACTCGTTTCCACGTTGCGAGCACACTGCTCAATTAGCCAACAGTGCATACAGTTCGCTACTGCGTTCATCACTATTCATGTACACAGCAAAGATTCAACATTAAAAATTCCGGAATTCATTTGATTTTCGTATCAGTCGATATTCATTTTGCAGCAAATGGTAATATAATTATACAGGGAAAAAAAAAAAAATGAATATGAATAGGGGGAACGAAACGAATTTTTTAACGACATTTGTTCACTTTCGGTATCGATAAATTGTGCACGAAAATTGACTTTTAATTGTGCAGTGGAGAAAATAATCAAATGTATTATTGCGCACTAGTTTATTATCACAGTTTTATTTTTCATTTTAATGACGATCATGGAAAAAATTTGTTCTAGAACCAATCTATAGTTTATAAAATTATAATTTCTCGTTAAAATGAAACGTAGTGAGAATTATGTAGTTAACGGTTGATAATTTTTGTAAAAAATTATACATTCATTTATGAATGCATATAATTGACTTTCCCTATTTCGATTTCAATTTAATGCTCCAATTAATATTTCCTTTTTTTTTCTTTTTTTTCGAGTCTATATTTGGCTATTGCATTTATTCATTCATTTCCATTTTTTTATATCTTCATTTTGCATACACGTGGTCTGTTCCACTCTTTTTTTTTTGTCCATTCCGTTTTTATTTTGTTGCATTTTCGAGTGAGCATATGCGGTCAGTCACCGAACGAATTTCGATAAATTCTATATACGAATCCGATTATTGGTATATGGTCAAATGCCTGATTTCAACGTACTCCTCTCGTGAATGTAGTCGTTGATTTGTTCCCTCTCAATATTTTCCACTTTCTCGTTTTCGTCTAGTCCCGCTTCATTTTTCCGATCGTACATATATGTTCATATGAATATAACGTATTTTCATTGTTGGTTAGTTGTGGAATGTATACGCAAATAATATGGGTAAAAGTTATAATATCCAACAGAAATTATGTGTACGACCCTTTAACTCTTGTGCTATCAGACTTTATATACAAACATATGATTTTCAATTATTCATACTTTCAGATAGGAATAAATAATCATCCGAATGAAAATAAATATTCATTATTCTTCTCATGCGATTACCTCGAGACAACGTTTTCACTTTTCTGATATTCCGAATTAATTCGAAATTATAGTGGGTCAACGATCAAAATCTATAAAAAACTTCACAGATTTTTGTCAATTACTGTATTAACAATTAAATTATCTATGTACTCTCTCACCTTCACTAGAACTACTTTGAACATAAAATGGAATATAAAAAAATAGAACGTATGCAAGTCTTATAAAATATTCGTGTCAATTGACATATGAATGAATATTATAAAATATTCCGCGAATATTTCACAAGACATGTAAATCGACGACCTGACAGATACAATGTGCAAACTGTTTTCAAGAAATAGGTCGCAGATAATAAATCAGAATTTTTCATAAAACATGACCCTTACACATTTTAATCTATCAAAAATTCCCGAGAGTTTTTAATTCCGTTCATATCAATATTTATTGAATATTATTATTGATGAATTCCTATCTCAATGAATTCAGTAACAATATTCACAATAGATTTATTCCAATTTATTCTGTCACCTCCTTCCTGCTCTTTATATTCCACATTTGATCCTTTTCTGCTTCCATTCTCTGATTAATTCCTGTTATTAAGTTTTCCTGTTCAATATTTTTCCATATTTTTTTTCTTTCACTCCTACATACCGAATATCCATTCACCCTTCTGCAAACAATTGTGTCTCATTTGTTCCTCTATTTTATACTTGATTTACCCTCATTTCAGCTTTTATGCGTAAAGACCACCAAATTTAGTGGCAACACAGCCCAAACTTTCCGGATGTTCACATGTACACTTACATATATACATTGGCGGTTAAGGAATGGGACAAAAGAGATTAGGGATTCCAAATCTGTAGCTATCGTTATAGGGGGAACAATGCGGGTATATAACGTGGCTGTAATACGGTGCTGGAATGACAGCGCGAGGGTGTGTGGAGACACTCGTGTTCACAAGTATAGTAAGGATAGCTTCATTTTCTTTTGGATGACGGCTTAATGTCCATTTGCTTCACGTTAGCACCCTTATTTCCCTTCATATTTCCCTTCTATCTTCGCTTCTAGCGTTTTTTCTTCCCCCTTTCTTTTTTTTCCTCATCATCGTCTTTTCGTACTCGCTCAACAATAGAATCGCATATAGGATGGAAAAAAAAAATATCCGTTTGCCTTGGGGACAAAAGATATTACGAATATGAAATGAAATATAATCTCGAATATTTCTCAATATGAATTCAAGTCAATTGAACATTTACCAAATAAAAAATCCTTTTCATTTCCTATTTTTATTATTGACTGACAATTTATGTTGATGTAAATTTTGGATTTTGTCTTTTCTGATAGAAATAAGCTCAATAATTACTCACATGATTACAGACCGAAAGATAAATTGTAAAACATTTTTCTTTCTTCTTTCAAAACGTTTACATACATTGCTACAGGATTTCAATGTTCGTAATAAACGTTAAATAATAATTAGATGTATTATTCTCCTTTTAGCAGTGATAGAATTATTTTTGAATCATGTGAATGTGAAATTGCGTTGGGATGAATAATATAAATTGTCTCTAGTGTATTTTGGAATAGTTGCTGACGATTTAATGTTATATTATATGTGAAATTACAAAGAAAATTGGAATCCTAGTCACGATCCAACGACAAACGCGTGCGAAAGTTATGTGCAATATAAACGGAAAAGCGAATTCTAAATTGTGATTTAAATCTTGCGAGATGGAAACATTTATACTGCAACCATTCTATCTTTTCCTTAACTCACACGAACTATTCGTTCGTCTCATGGTATAATCTCATGTCTAACTAGAAGCTTCACTACTACACAGTATGAACTCACAACCTTTACCCTACCTCAACAATATTATTCAATCCAGTCAAGTGACATATTCGCTCACAATTTGATTATCAATGTCTCGTAATAATTATCGACAATGTTTCTCTATATTTATTCAACAAATACATTGTCATGATAACCAAAGATGAATTGGATAATTAAATTAGAATACAAATTAGAGCTCATACTGCAAGCTTGAGACAAAGTCAAACACTTTCTATGAAAATCAATATATATCTTGGACTTCCAATATTTATTCTTCATCAATTCTTCACATATATTTGTAGACATAAAAAAAGGAATATATTCACTTTAATTTACTGTCTATAAATCTCGAAAAAAACCCAAGAAATTCTCTTGAATGTTAATAAGGAATATAAAAAAATCTGATATTTTCTCTATATTTGTTTTCCAAATATAATAATATATGTATGAGTGAAACTTTTCCGCAATTCCAAATAAATATTCTTCTCTTATCCTTCAAGAATCATGAGACAACTAAAATATTCACAAGGTCAAAAAAAAGAGAATATAAAAAATTTGACGCGATAAAATGAAATATTAAAAAAAAGAACATAGTGAACCCATGGCCCAGTTTTAACTTCCGTCTCTCCTTCTCTCTTCTTTTCTTTTTTACTTTCTTTATTTTTTTCTTTATTTCTCGCCCTCTCTTTCTACATCTCACCCTCATACTCAACTCAACCTCCTTCTTCACGTGAACTTTATGAAAAATCGAATATGGAAGAAGTTTTACAGGCGCATGTGAATATCAGTCGTGCTTAAGAGATAAAACACAGTTTTCGACTTTTCGAACAAAGCTTCTGCTATACAAGCAAAAATTTTTTTCTCCATTCTATTTTATTATTTTTATTTTTTATTCTTTTATTTCCTTTGTATTTTCATTCAATCATCTTTATTCCCATTCTGTACGGATGAATTGCGATAACTAAAGCCTCGTGCAATGCCAATGAACTGCACATGAAGAAAAAGGAAAAGAAAGCAGAAGTGAGGGCGAGATCTTGTTCCACCATACATGACAGCACGCCCCTTGCTCTCAAGATCTATCCCCGTATAATTTCCGGATGACAATAGGCCATAGAGGGCCCGCGTGGAATTCTGAGGGTGGAAGACTATATATACAGCCATACATTCGTGGAACGCGTGCGATAAAATGGAGCCTGGAAACGATGAAAGGAACCGCGCCGCGATTGCTTCGCTCATATAAATCCTCGAGTTCACAGACGATTTCAATTAAAAAACTAAATACTATTCATAGAAAGCGGCGGGGACTTTTTCTTTTCATCATCAAATCAATAATTCAATTATAAATACGTACGGATAAAATGGTAGTCATCCCCCGAAATCAAATAAAACTTCAATATGTAGAATAATATTGTTATAACAATTTAAAAAATAATTAACGTCTAAAAATATAGGTAGATATTTCTTTGCCAACTTGAATGAGTGTGAAAAAAATGATGAAAAAAGCGGTAAATACATTGCAATACTTAGTAATACATATATATACGAAATTCAGTGAGTGATATGAAATTTGTTTAAAACTTCGCACAAATATGCGAACTAATTCACTGACTGTGTTCAAGTTTAAATATGCTTTTGCATATAATATGTGTTCCCAATATTTCTCATCTGAATCGCATTGCTAACACAACATTAGTCAACCTCACATACTGTGAAATACTTGAAACTCGTCCAATTTGCCTTGTATACACTTCGCCGAGCTCAAAACTGAAGTAGGAATACGAGAAACTAATTAGAAACAGTCGTTGCCATATATCGTGCGTATAACTCGCTTGCATATCTATCTATATACTCCGTGAAAGAATTGAGACGATTCAACATGACTCTCATTATGTAACAACATAAAATCCAATCTGAATAAAATTCAAAATAAATAAATTGATAAAATAATTAGAATTAAAAACAAAAGAGAATAGTAAGCTCAATATCGTCTACGATTTCACGTTCAAATATATATAGATTCCTCTTTTAATTCCTCTCTTCAAGCTTCTTTTTTCTTTCTCGCTCATTTTAGCGAGTTTTAGCGCCGACGTACGTCAAAAGTGTATGATCACAATGGGAAAAATGCCCTGAGGCACGTTGACGTTACGCGCCTGCCGTCAAATTTTCATTCAAAGGAAAAAAAAAGGAAAAATATCCACTATATACATAGAGAATAGTACTTCTCTTTCATCAGTATAGTTGGGCTTCTTACTAATACGGCTGTTATATATATAGTATGTATACCTGCAATAAAGTAGCCTTTGTTGAGGCCGTTATTTGTTCCGCGTTCGCATATGCTGTGACTGCGTGTGCGGTTAGCATAATGAAGATTTCAAAGGGTTTTTCAGCTTTATGTTTAGCTGTGTTTTTTTCTTACTTCGTTTCCTCGTTTTTTTTTTTTTCGGTTTCACCTACAATGGAAATTTTTAGTCTGGTGGTAATCCTGAAAGCTTCCACGTTACCACACAGATTATATATATATGTATATATAAATATATATATACATTGACCGACAAAATAATTAATGGAAAACCAAATTTTGATAAGGAATCAAAGTGAGTTGAGATAAAAAAATCAAAGGAAACATGAAAGTAATGAAATTTTCTAGACATAAACAAACGTCACGATTTATTGAGCGCTATGATAATTATATCCTCAAGAACCTCATTTGTCAGAGAACATAATTCTATGCATGTATAAGTATGCATACATTTGTGAATGTGTATGAATACACGCAAGCACAAGTCGACTCGTCTCACTGAAAAGCCGCAGCGCATGCACGCCACTAACAAGCGATGCATTCATACGCGCACTTACGTTGAGTAAACTTGGGAGGCACTTTCCGGCCTTCATCCGTGTGTATACATGACTGAGGCAACAATCTTTTCAGTGCTTCTATGAGGTTTTTTTTTTACTTCTCTCCTATCTTTTTATTTCAAGTATATCTATACTTAACGTCTGGGGAATACACGAGCGATGAGAAAAGGTCGGGTTACTGAAAGACTGTCATATACAGAGAAAAGCTCATCAACTTTTGCAACAAATACAACGACGGAATAATTTTTGAAACAAAAAAAAATATGATGTGTTGATACAGTTGAATATAATAGAGAGAAGAAATAACCTGTAATTAAATGTCGTTGAAAAATTACTACTGAACAATTAAATGTTGCATTTGTTTGTTTCAAACAAAATTGACATTTAGTTCAATTAAGATTATCAATCCATTCGTTATTATATCTTTTTATTTATATCAACTGCATCAGTTACTCATAAAAAAAATCTGTTTCATAATTGTAGTAATTAATTTATCAATTAATAATTGATATAAATCATTTTGACGTTCGCTAAATCTAACGAATCGATTACGCTTTGGATTGAAATATGGATAGAAATGTCAAGGACATTAAATTCCCCAGGTATGATGATGATGCTGCTGCTCAGTGTGACGACAGTGCGATGACTATAATTCACCTGTATGTACAAAGAGTAAACCCTCTATGCTCATATAGACACATAGGCGCCATCTCCGGTCACGGTCTCCTGACGGAGTGGAACCATAGACACATGACAACACATACATACATGCCTACATACAAGTACTAACGAGAAAATACGCTGCGATCAACAATCGTTCACTTGCACAAGTGGAGGACGCACTCAAGCACCTGCCAACGGTCACACTCTATGTATATATACAAATACATTTTGATGTGCATCCGTTGACCGTTAAAATGACATGCTATTCAGTCACGAGAAATAACCGTTGTTTCTTATCCAACCACAAAATTCCGATTATTTCTATCGATAAAATGAATTAATGCAATTCTGAAGAAAACACCGAGGGGATCTGTTGAAAAATTCAACATTTTCGTCCATATTTTAAGCTACAGAAAATAATTGGCAGAGCAAATTATTTAAAATGAGCTATGTTATTTCATAGAGAAAAGGTTTGCACTATTATATTCGAGATTTATCATTGTTATAAAGAAGTAAAAGTAAAGTTGGAAAATTTCACTTTCCTGGTCTAATTAAAGAAATGAAATTCACTCGAAACGTTAAAGGATATTTTTATTGACCAAAAAAAGAGTCTTTTCCTCTCATTGTTTATGAATACGGTGAAAAATAAATTTTTACTATCAAAGTAATTCATAAGAATTGTATTTTTCTTAGTTTAAACAAACTGTATTTTCTTCCCGACCAATTATGTTGGAATAAACACTACAAATACGAAAGTTTCAAGTCCTAATTCACCTGTTTTATCATTCGAACAAAATACCCCTATTTCTCTTAAGCATATTTCGCCACTTGGACATACTTTAAAATTAGTAATGTCAATATTCACTGAGAAAATTCAAATTGTATTTATAAATAAAGAACATCCAACTTATAAAATAGTAAATCTCATTTGACAATTTCTACTCGATATCTCATTCTTCTCATGATAAAATTCCAACAATGCTCCATTATTCGCGATATTCATATTATCATCCTGGCGTTTATTTCCCTTCATGCTCACAAATGTCATTGGCCTCTCTTATTATTATTCACTCCATTATGCGGTACTATATAGATGTATCCGGACGTTGCTCCAAATAAATGTGCATTCAAGCCTTCATCATGATGAATTATTTAGTGCGTGAAAGGGATTACTTAGCGATAATCCAATATTCTCATTGGATTATTCGTTGTGGGAAACCACAATTGGAAATTCGATTATATTTGATATATATATAATATCGGA
The DNA here is from genome assembly GCA_030523045.1 of Meteorus cinctellus. Classification (NCBI taxonomy): domain Eukaryota; kingdom Metazoa; phylum Arthropoda; class Insecta; order Hymenoptera; family Braconidae; genus Meteorus; species Meteorus cinctellus. The sequence continues at coordinate 48,324 of JAPYZF010000021.1, read as the reverse complement.
AATTAATGTAACTCGAGAACTCTTGTGAGTGTGAAGGTATAATTTTAGTATGTGTGCACGTTGCAATATATATGCATAGATTGTACTCAAGTCAAGGGGAAATATTAAGAAGAAGAGCGGTTTAGTAAGGTGCACTTGAGTCTAGTCAGAATCACCTGTGGCCTCTTGCATTGTTTAGCTAATGCTTGACACATACACTCTTCTACTCTCTCCTTCATCCTTATTCTATCTGACTCTGTTAACAACAGAGTCTCAAGAGTTCAACTCTTAGAAAGTTAGAGTATGTATTAAGATTTCATGCATTGTTTTGATGAGTATTTTATATTAGAATCCATCAGCAGTTCATCATTAAAATTATTTTCTGAGTAATAATTTGTGGAAATATAATTTTGTGGAATGTTACAATTAGTTTCAACGCATATTTAAGTGATTTTTGAATAAATAAAGAGCTGAATAATTTGCTCAATTTATGGTTTCGTTTGAATAACTTTGTTATGAAGAATAAAATAAATTTTGTAAGAACATAAATTGATAATGTAATTTGCCCTGAAGGGATTGCAATGCAACACTAAAATCCAGTTTGGCTTCATTTAAATTCTTTTTCATTTATTCAACTAATTCTTTTATTCTCTCAATTTCCCCCAGAAACAGTCGCTAAATATACACTGTTAATACTAATCACTATTTCATTATCTCAAATAAATGTCACATACGAGAGACAATGTCGTATTCACTGTCACGTTGAACATAAATCAACAATAATTCTCCGTCACGAGCAATTCATAATCCCCACATCAGACTTAAGTTTAATTATTTCATTCACTGATTCCAAACTGTAAATCAAACTAAACTCTTCCCATAATCTTAGTAAAGAGTGTTCAAACTAAAAACCACAAGCCTCGATGGCTTTTCCTGAATATTTGCTTAGTGCAGAATATTATTTATCAATTAAGTAGAAAAAAACTGAAGAATAAACGAATGGAATGAATAAATAAACCATCAGCTGCGCCAAAAGAGCATTTTTCCGAATTTATCAATTTTTGAACAGCTGACACAACATCCGATTATAACAATCCTCTTACGTGAATGAACAAAACAGAATAATTCATTTGTATCTTCGTATAAATATGGGTATTTGTATGAGTACAAATATTTATCTGCATCGATTTTAGCATGGAACAAACGATCAGACAGAAACAGCAGTGATTTGTGGTATTGCGATATCGAAACTCAAGAAAACACCACGCAGGTGTTGCCGCCGGTGGGGCAGCTGCAATCACGACCACCATCTGCTGCTATAGGATGCACGCTACAGTGGACCTTGTACAGGTATTTCTGATGCCCAAAAACGACACGCCAATTATATATATACAGATGAAATACATCTCGAAACACGTGCCGATGCAGGTTTGAAACTACAGCAATGGACCGATTATTTCAAGCGTTAATAAGTGGTACCGATGCATCTAACTATATAACTATTCTTTTCTAATTTTGTAATTATACTTTTTGTTATGTTTTTGTTGCGAAATAACAACAGAGGTAAAATCATTTCAAGCATAAATGTATGAGTTGCATATTGGTCTTCATTCATGAGTAAATTGGTGGAATAATCGGCGTCAGCTAAATTACCGAATTATTCATGTCATGGCGAAACAGATATTCAAATCCCTGTCACTCATGCCTGTCTAAAATGGTACATACATCAAGTTAATATTCCCGTTTGTCTAATTAGTCATTCGACACCATATATACAGGTATTGTGTAATCCGGGTATATTCATCTATAAATGTGAAGTGTGAAAAAGTAATGGATTTTCGTCTTGAATTGGAGAATTTCAATTTTTATCTTTCAGGATTAAATTTTTCAATTAAAAATTGAATTGCAAAAGACTGAATGCATATGTGGGATGTCTCAATTGACTCAATTGATTCAAAATTCTTGATTATTTGCTCATTTTTAAAAACTACGAGAATAGTTTATTTATCTGCCATCTACCAATGTTCATAAAATAATAATTCATCATACGTAGGGATATTATATCGAATTTACCACCAGTCGGTAAGACGGAACTTGTCGCGTTTGAAGAGGATCGGATAGTACTGTCAATCAGTAAACGCATTGGGTGTTGTAGATCGGGTTGATTGAAAAGTGATGATCCGTAAGAAAAGGAGGGAATATTCGGAGTATACGACTGAAATATCATCGATTTTGTCATATATTCGGTTGTTGGATCCACTGATCAAATACATATAAAAACTAATTTCCCATGGGAATGATCAAGAGGCAAGATAACTTGCGTCCTATTGTGTTTAATTGCGATACTCATACGGTCGGTCATAGAAATCTATCCTGATTTTCTTACTGTTGTTTCTACTAGACTATCTTCGCCTTAATTATATTAGACGATAGGGAGCTTAGTCGGTTTTCCAAAGGAAGAGAGGAGATATCAAAGTTATATATTATTCTATAGAAATGTTTCTAAATAATTATTAAATCATTATTCACAATTAGGAGTGAATTGAGCATACATTTGACAGTTTGGTTTCTTTCATTTTCTTCTCTCGTACTTATTTATGATCAATTCATCAATCATATCGCGACAAATGCATTCATATGTATTAATTATTTTGTGGTGCACGATACTAAAAATAAAGAATAAAAATAAGACTGGAAGAAAAAAATTATAGCTCACTCAAATGTTCGCGTTGATTTTCATTTGTTCGCTTTTCTGTCCATTTTCAATATCTTCCAGATCGGCCATCGCGGCTTTTGTCCTCTCTGCCGCTTTTACGGCGCTCTTTCGATCGCGATCTACGTTCGCGTGATCGCGATCGACGTTTACGCTCACGACCGCGTGATCGTGAACGTGACCTCGACCGTCCGCCACCACCTCCTCCGCCGCCGCCACCACCACCACCCCCACTGCCACCACCGCCGCCACTTTTACCGCCCTTTTTGCGACTATATAAATAACGACGTAATTCTCGCGAAATTGGCTTCAAGTGCATGAAATTACAGAATCCAGAGCGGGTACATTCGCTAGAAAGAAAAAAGAAATTAAATAGATATATCACTTCTACGACAGTAAATTTCTACATCTTTTCCCTCTTGAATCATATTTTGACATGTATCAAAATGGAGATAAGAGAAGAGGAATGTTAAGCATACCCCATTTCATATTGACGACAACAAGCTTCTCTGAAATCCGTGACTGGTGATAATTCAGCATAAACAGGCCGCCCACCAAACCACCGATTATTCAAATCATTAACAGCTTTATCAGCATCTTCTTCACGACGGAATTTAATGTAAACATTTCCGACTAAATGATCACCCAGGTTGTCGCACACATTCATCTCTTCAATTTCACCATATTTGTCCTCACACTCGACAAATACATCTTCAAAGAAATTATCATAATGCTCCTGCATTTCTTCATCAGACACATTGGCCACCACTGAAAATGAATGATTTCGATGATTTGAACACAATTTCTTGAAACAATGATAATGAAACAGAAAAGATTGTCCTTTTCAAATACTCACAGTGGGAGCCATCTGCACTTTTCGCAGAATTTTGTGGATTTACGTAAAGATTTTGTAATAGACATGTCTGAAATGAAATGAAGAAACGATATCAGTTTGGATTAATCAATCATCCGATATATCTGCAAATTCTCCCCAGTTCCGACTAAGACTTCAACAATATATAAAAGAACAGTTGTCCCCAGAATCAAAGTACATCAGTTGATACATCAACATCTTCTTTCTCCCTTAAATAATAAACTCGAACCAAATTTTGCTGGAGACTGAAAACAGCATTCTCCTCTATTAACCGACACTCATTCTGCCCTTCCCAAGTGAACCATACAAATTCCCCAAAAAAGTATAAAACAAATAGTCATACAATTGAGAAAACCATTCCCTGTGTCCGCATTTGGTTCTTTTCTATAATGGAAAAGCCTTCGAAAATTATGTCCACAGCTTTATTTTCTCTCTGATTACAAAGTAGCATCCAAACCCATTCGAACTGAATCCTATTTTGAATGCTTGCAGATGCCATTAAATATCCTAACCTCTACTGATATTGCGTACTGACTAACCAAATGAATCGTTCAAAATACAACTCTCTCAATCAAAGCTACAGAATTTATGTTTACCTGACTGAATGTTGGTTTGTTATGAATTCTCGAGCAACGATCGCCATGTCGACATGCTCCAATTTTGAAGTAAAACGAACAATTGACTCTGCAAAATACAATGAATAATTAAATGTGAATACGTGTATCAACAATAGCACAAATAACCACACTTTCGTGCATATACCCAAAGTGTACAAAAGCCAACGCAAATGGCTCAATTCATATTCATTTGTTAGGAATACAAAAAAAACAACTTACTTGTCTTTCTCTGTACCAAAAATTGACGCGAGATATTCGGCCATATTTTATTATAGTCGTCCCGGCGCAAGAATGATTTCGAGCAAAAATACTTCGAGTATATTCGGCTTTTTCCCCTCCCCAGCGACGCTCTTACCATGTGGCGGAAAAAATATCACTACGCAGGTGGCACTTTTCAAAGTAGTGAAAATCGACTGATGATTCGATAGTTCCTTCGGCTTTTTCCCCTTCTATCACATTTATGCGAAATCCCACCAATCCCGTTGGAGAATGGTTGAACTGCGCAGTATGACTACGCCGAGAAGAAATAGTTCCTCAACAAAATCCGTGCATTCATAGTAATACCTTTTGTTTAGTTTGTGAGCATTTACTATCGTTCGTCTTCTAAACATTCAGTTGCTGAAGCGATCAAATGTTCAACTCGCAATACAGAAAACAAGAAATGGATAAAATCACAGACTCAACACTCTTTGTTGAGACGCTGAAAAGTCAGTTATCAAGTGCTGCCGCCTAGCGGACGTTTCCATTCATTATTAACATTACAATCATACCAACAAACTAGATGAAAAAGTTTTGAAACAACTTCAGAGAGTAGCGCTGCTCACTTTCATGCTTCCAAACACAAGCAGATGGCGTTATTTGTCTCACCAGATGTTTCTATCAGCCCGATAAACTATTTGAACGAGATACACTCAAAGTTTAACTGCTCCGCTGCCATTGACCCTGGAAAAGTTCCTGACCTTCACTCACGATTTGTATGTTTACTTTATGGTCATTATTTGTTTGTTCATACTCTCTTCATTCAAATCATTTGATGTATCAGCTTGAGATTATATCAGATTAGTTGACGTGTTCCTCGTTTTATATGAATGCCTGAAATTACGAACAATTGCAGATAAAATAGCGATATGAATGTTTATTGGTTGATTAGTTGTTCATGATTATAACTCTTTGGCGGTCCATAAATTTGTTGTTATATGTTTCATGGTTGTTAGATTCCTGAGATAATTTCAATATCTGTAAATTCCTTCAACAAAGAAATACCGTAGACCTGATAATGGAAAATTTTGTGGATTCTCTATTTGGAATTCGGTAGAAAACAAAAGAAAACACTAACGAGGGTAGCGGGATTCTGTACAACGTAGTTATTCCAATGTAAACATTTTGGATATATATGTATATATGTATAGATAGTTGTGATTATATGTAGAATTTTCCAATAGGTCCAAGAATGAAGCAGATCCAATAATTGGCAGTTCGTTTACATCCAATCGCATATAAGAATTGATCGGGAACAGAACAACATCAAAATGCAAAGTGCGACTTTGAAGTAACCGTCTTTGATGACGAATTTATTCAACACTACAAAGGAAAGGTGACATTAATTTTCCTCCGGATTCTAACAGGTAAATAGCTCATGAATTATGATCTATACAATAGACTGCGCTTGTGCATGGCATATAACATTTAATATCCATAAATTTGTATCCTCAACTATTAACTTCACAATCAATTAATGAAGACTTGGTGGTGTGTGAATCACGTTATGATGAGTAATGAATGCGATTTAAATTGTCTTATCAATTCAATAGATTGATCACATAAGGTCACTATTGGTAAATTTGGAGAATATTTATCAGAATCTTCGTATGATATTACGAGATTTATTTGTAAACATCGTGACGTTCTAGAGGAAGCTGAGATTGCCCTGTGTTTATTTTTGTTTAATGATAGGCAGGTGAATCTCTGAAAGAGTGTTTATACGATTTCAAAATGAACAATTGCAATGTGTACATTTATTCCATTAGTCATATTCAATATTATGATACTATCGAAATCTATACTAAACAAGAAAAGCATTACTTTGTATATGTACGCATATATTCATACATTCTCATTGAACACACTCTTCCATAATAAAGATTTAATCGAAATGGTGAATCATCGCAGCAACGAATTGGTACGATAATGTATACACTGCTTTACATGATGTATAATTCACATATTGCACTCGGATATGTGAGTATGTATTGAGGTATATAACATCGGAGAGTTTGAATCATATATTGTACATATGTATTCACACACTATCGCCCGTGTGCTACCTTCACAATGCGTAATTGATAAAATTGCGTCCCTTGAGGGGAGTTGGTCAGTTGAAGTGAGTCATCCAATCGATTTTACACTGGACACGAGTAAATAACTTCTTGGAAACATATTCCACTTTGAACCAACCAATATAACTGTCACTCAGAATTGTTATGACAGTTCATTGGAAATATGTGTCCACTGTGGTCCTTTGGTGTCCTGTTATAAATCATCTTTCACGGGGGCTTCTATAGAGATTTATAATTTACAATCAATAAACTCGTCCTGCAAATTTTTAATCACTCAGATTCGAGAATGAACACGAATTTTTTAATATACGGTTCGGACGCATAGGTTTTATGAGTATTCTCTGAATATGTTTTTATATTACTCGTTATAAACTCGGTGAGCGAAATAACAAAAAATGAATACATCATGCGAATGACTAAGTGTATGACAATCTTTTACATGGAGAAGAATTCGTTATCGTTATCATACCAAGTCATTATCGCGTAGTGCGCGTGCGACACGGTCGCAAATGGAATTTTCAATTTCACTATGATTCAATGCATCATACTAATTTACTCGGTTTTTTTTTTCTGACCTTTTCAATGACAACAGACAAGAATGTATCTTCATGAAAGACAAGTAGATGTATATGCATTTATTCTTTTTTTTCCCGAGCATTCACATGAAATGCTCATTCTCACGCCATATTTCTGCGAGTTTCTTTCATAAATAATAAATAAATTCCGTCAATTGTAAATCGTCGCGCGTCCTAATTCGGGTTATAAAACTGCACACGAGCAAAACCATTTTGTTGTAAAATATATTTATGTATGATGAAAAACAATAATACTACGCGTCTATACAATTTCATTAGTCGAAGAGAAACGTCATGCACCGGAAAGCAATAAAAGGAAAAGAGGAAAATACATATTCACATTATCTTTCATGCACCTATAATTATCAACAGAGCACATAAACTCTTTATAGAATTATTCTTTATACGTAGATGTTTATACAATGTTTATTATCCAGATTTGATACCGTAACTTTCACAAAAGTTATTTTATTTTTGGTACAATCACTTACACCACTTCCTTATTCAATGAACAAAGTGGAAAGTAAATTTAGCTAGGGAAAGATTCTTCCAGTTTTTATAAAACACAGAGTTGAGGGAAACCACAATCGCTTATTTTTCCTTACACTTAAGGTTTGAAACAAAAATATTATCACTGACGTAAATCAAGAGAAAAAGAGACAATCCCAATCAAATCTGATAAATAAAACTCGATGCAATTTCTTATTGAAATCAGATTGAAGTCATCATATTAACTTAAGTGATAAATTCCAATGCTAATTTTGTTACAATTAGTTCCAATTCGTGTAATCATGCTGTTCAATGATTGTCGATGCAAAAAATAATTGAAGACCCTATATCAAATCGGTAATGAATCCAAAATGTTTGCCCAACCTTTATTGCCATTCAGTATTAGAACTTTGAATTCAATTCATTCCTGTCCAAAACGTCACAGCGACCTGATTCGAATTGCACTATTCTTCCTTTTCACGTTAGCAAACACAATCAAAGTCGTTGCAATGCAATAATGAAAATTGTAAAAAAGTCCTGGAAGTAGCTTAAGCGCAGGCGCCCCACCCCTGGAAACCGGGAAACACACACTAGCTATATATACCTACTGCGTATAGTAATAGCGTGTGAGGTCAGCGTTCAAGCGCCAGCTGAGTCTGGCATCAGTACACGCGCGAACGTCGCTGTGTGTGCATACAATTTTTTTTCTCGTATCAAATCACTATCACTAATTATAAACAAGTTAATAATTCAAAATATTTATCATTCCATTCATATTTGCTGCGACAAAATCATCAAAACAGCTTCACGAAACTCAAACGAAAATAATTTATAAAATATCAAATAACATAAATAATTACATTAGAAAATCATCAATCATTAGTTTGTTCATTTATTTATTGTGATTGAAATCGTGTGCGGAGAAAAATAATTGTCAACTGGGTTGATCGATACAAATATATACAGGTCACCTCCTCTGCGCGCCCCCAAGTGTGAATATCAAGGTCGTTCGTCTAATATCTCTCCAGACATACTGTTGCAAGTTCTACTGACGACCTTGAACGAAAGTAAAGGTCCTTAGGCAGGAAGGAGCAATAATCATAAAAAAAATCATAATAATATAATAGACAAGACGACACAAAGAACGCAGGAGGACCTGTAGTAGCACACACAATGCCGGCCGATGCAGAACTAAGTAACATTCTTAACCGAAGACAGAGGATTAATGATGAATTGGAAGAAGGAAAGGAAGTTAAGAAGGAGTATAAATTTGTCAATGTGTATACGGAATTTCATGAGTTGTCGCGTCGAGAAATAAAGCAATATGAACAAACTTTCAACAGGTGAGCGAATGTTTATCTTTTTATTTTTACATAAATATTTGATAAAATAGATTTGTTTGAATATAGATTTATGTAAGGACTATATATATATAGGGACACAGTGCCTCGATTAATCGTGTGCACAGGTTCCAGTATCATTATCTCGAATTCATTTCTCGTTTTGGAAGGTTGCTGATACCATGAAATGAGTTAGCTCATTGTATTCTGTATGGAAAAAAAAATCTGTTGTAAAGTATGGATTTTCTGAATAGATATGACAAGCTTTGAATTGAATATCTCAGACCTAGTTCGTTGGAGATATGTTCTTTAATCAATTGAATTCAGCTGAAATATAATCAGTCATGTGTTATATTCAAAATGTTCGTGATATACGTAGAATAGTTTTTTTTTTCCATGAAAATCTTGGAATATCAAACAAAATTATTATGAATGATGGAAAAAGATCATGCTGCATTCATTTTATCAAGATGAGATGAGAATTGGTTATTAAATATGAGGAAATAATAGAAGACAGGTTGAGCAATAGAATTGCAGATGAATGTCTAGCAAAGACAATGTCTTCATTTGAGTTTATATGAATTTTTAAAACTGAATCATGCACTTTACGTATTCTGAGATTTCACCGCAGCACAATTTATTCGTTAAAATTTATGGCGCAACTCAACAATTCATAGCGCAGGAACGACTGCTCGCTTAGATTTTAGATAAGAACGATTATCTTCTTCAGGTGTTCCTCAGGGTATTTAATTGTCAGTTTTTCATTCGGTTTGAATAGATAATTGCCACGTAATTTTTTTCCGTTGTTTAAAACGTCGCCATCCATTCCTTTCTTGGAAAAAGAAAGATTTCTCTTAGGTATAACCGTTTGATTGTTACCTGTGCCTGAAGGACTAATTGTAAAGGCTCTTTTCTGAAAAATAATAGTTACTATCTCAATGAAATGTTCACGTGTTGCTCTCATTTTTTTTTATTGATTCTTGAGAGGGAAAAAATATTTTTGCAAAGCTGGTGAAACAATCATTTTGCGTTTTGATATATTGTATAAATGAAATTATTAATGACAGTCAAATGATTACTGATAATAGTGAATTATATACACTGTTTGCAGAGACAACTCAATGTATTGCGTTGAGATCAGGTCACATACGCTGAGTCGTTGTAAATTCAGAAAATTTGAAGGTCGTAGAATTCTCTGTTATATAGAATGTTTGTATAGTATTTTTTTATCTGATACGAATATAAGCAAACACCGCTTGAATATACATATGGAAAGTTTGTGGACTGATGAAAGAACGTTTTAATTGTTGACATTAACGAAGAGTTAAAACACGTGATATAGTTTTCTATTATTCATTATCTATATCACCATAATAATAATAATTGTATATAAAAATGAATGCACTGTTAAATCAATTTGCGAATGACATTAGTTATCGTCAATTGTACATTAGTGGAGCGGTGCACTGAGATGAAAGCGAATTAAATTAATCATTTTATACAATCGTGAAACATGTCGCGCAAGTTTTTCATAAAAGCTATACATATATATACATATATACATCTATATGTATATGTGTATATGCACTTTCTCTTGATTTAAAATGAAAACATCGATGTGCGCTCAATTCTTCTTTATTGAGAGATGGAGCCATAAATTATTTTCTTTTTTAAATATATATATATGACAACGAATTATTTTTAAATTATAATGGAAGTATTCGAAAATAACCTCCGTGTAGTTGATAGTTATTTGCAATTGAAATTCACATTAAAATTCACATGAATACATGTATGATTACAATATATAGACATGTGTTCTTGTATTTCTAGAGGTTTGGTTCTCTAGTTTGATATCGCTTCTATATCTATCACAAAATAACAAATCGATCAATTATTCCATAAAATATTTGTGATAACTGTATGTAATAAAACCCGAATCTTTCAATTTATATCTGTATGCGATTGTAACGCTCTATTTCTTAATCGGAAATGTGATAAAACATACTTTTGACATAGATCAGAATCTTTGGAATAACTCTATCAACACACATATAAAGAAATTCATAATTCAATTGTAAATAATATTTAATAAGTGAAATTATTGGATCACAAACATAAATTATGCTTCCGGATCTATCTGCATACTGAAATCTCAGTGGGAGTCAACGACCGACAATGCTAGAAATACATTTAGTTACTCCTACGTACATGCATCCCCCCTGCCAAATGAGTCAGACAGCGATATTTCCAAAATTAATCTCACACGAAGTTTGTTAAATTTATAATCCCCATTTTCCTTTACAAAAATTTCAATCAACTCCGATCCATTTAATGTACTCAAACTCCTCATCTTTCTTTATTTTTTTTTTCTTCATAACATTTGGCATATTACGGTCGCACAAGCCATACGCATTTAACCGCACGTGTATGTTTCATTCAGGATAATAAATGCTGCAGGAAACACCTGGAATCGAATAACCACACACCACACGCACACATTAAAATTCGCCGAGTGCATTGTTATGTAGACGAAAAGCGCGTTCCTGGAATATATATCTATGTAGATGTATACTTATACCTGACCACCTTATACTACCTACACTCTCCGTGTCACGAAAAGAACGAGAGGTGTGTGCAGGCTCAAAGTATACGTGGGGTGCACAAAATACCATCAAGTAAAAGATATAGAGGCAAAGAAAAGAAATGAAAAAGAAAAGAGAAAATATGTGAGGGCAAAAGCCCGCGTACACACACATCTCTTCTGCGAAATATAATTTACTTGTGTGTGCGTGTTAGTAGATAGAAATTCATACAAAGTAGTTATCATTCTTCAATTCTTGTGATGGGCTTGTATTACATTTAAGTGGTATTAAAATATAGTCTTACTTTATGCACAATAGAATGAAAGAGTATAGTCGTATTTAAAATTAATTTTATTCATGATTGTAATTTACACATGAACATTTATATATCCATTATTGTGGCAATACAACCAACATACATTTCATCGTATTTATGACGCACATAAGTTTTCTCATAAGTCACAAGTTTTATATGTATTATTACAATTGTGGTTGTGCTCGAGTCTCTGTGTCCAAAGTGTGATATTAATTGTTCTATTATACAGTGTGGTATACCTGTTTTTATTTATAAAGTCTCATCAAAGTTGCCCACTAGTATCACATTTCTGGCTAGACGTATGTGCATAAGAGCTTTTTGCTGATGTTTCAATTTCACATCGTCCATGTATCATTTTTCACGGTCACTTGCAGCAAGTTATTGATGCTATCAGCATACATTACCATCAATTATCATATATGTCAAACTATCATTGTATTATTTTTTTTTGTTCGTTCAACGTATATGTATATGCAAATTGTGATGCGATTTTACATTATAAAATGAATGTCATGGACGGCTTTATGTCATGCTAGATATGAATGTTATGTGACGGAAGGAATCAATGAGGTATCTTGTGTATTATTAATGTTACTTTACATTAACGACAAGCACTGATGATCCAATTCGAGAAGTTAATAAGAACACGTGTTTCCTGATCCGGTTTAAATTAAATGCTTCAATCAAATGATCGTTAACTCCCCTTGATAAATAGATATTTTCATGTGTGTGTGCCTATGTGTGGATATGTATCAGAGAATTTGTCCCGATTTCCACGTCATTTAACTCTGTACTTGTTTCATTTAAATCTCTTATATGATTTCAATGTTTATTGAGAATATTAATTCTCATAATAATTCGTTATTTTCAAGGAATGCATTGAAAATTTAATGAGAATTGTCACATACGTTGTATTATCACCATCTTCCGGTCACAGAATAAGTTCAAGTTCATATCAAAAAAGCTTCAAAATGAAGTACAATTAATCATCTTGAAAATGACCTGTCGTATTGAAATATCTTCTCAAACTCAATCGAAACAATAAACACTCATGAAATTCATGGTGGAGGAGAAAAATATTGCTGAGTTCTCGTTGACAGTTTGATTGTTTCAGCGTCATTTTGATGTATAATGATATTTACCAATGCGATGCAGTGAGACACTTCCTGTGTCAAAGGTTCACTGTGTTAAAGGAATAAAAAAAAAAGTGGAACAATTATAGAAATTGTTCTTATTTATTTTCTCTTCCAATGGTGCAATTGAATTTATCAGGGCATATTTAAGAGTATTGATAGATAAATTAAATTAGATTGATTGGATCATGTTGATTAATAATCTTAGCAAGAGTGGGTGGAACCTGTTATTGACGAAGTGACATAAAACTCTGATGAGTGTCAATGATATTACACAGTTGCATGATTGGCAAACTAATGTGATAAATAGATAATGTTTCTCCAAACCAACATTTTTGTTCACACAAATTGTATTATTCTTCTGTATATAGAAATACTATGGTCATTTATGAATGAGTTGGTGATATTCAGGAATGAGGATAGAGTAGATCAATAAGAAATTTCAATATGAAAAATGTGTGAACTTGCTCTTTTACCATGTGAGAAGAAAAAACCTCCTGCGGTGTATTCTTCAAGGGAGGGCCTTTCTCATTTCTTTCATCATTTCACTTCCACTCTATGAACAACTTATAGCAATGTATATCGGTGTTAGGTATTCTTGCACATATCTATCACGCAGAAGCTAAATTTGTCTGCCCTGTTTAAATAAAATACGTGAGTGTATGCTGCTGCCTTATATGAGTGTCGAATATGTGGAGTATCGAGTCCAATCAATTGGAACCTTACGTGATTGCTTGACCTATTTGATTATAATATATTGAATTGATGAATGGGCAGATGATCTTAAATATAAATATTGTTACTAATCGTAATTCTTATCCGTTTTTTATTCTTGAATATTTAATTCGGTCATGACATGAATATGTTCTGTGCGAAAACTCGAGAGAGTTCATTTATTCACTGTTACATATGTGAATGAATTTGCTTGTATTGCCAATACCGCAGATGGTTGATGAATATAAAACGGAAAAATGAAAGTAATGATGATTAGAATAGCACTGATCAGTTGTTGGTATATCAACCTCATTCTCATGAAGTTGGTGGGTAATTGTAGATGTTTTTTTCTTGTCATGTTGTGCAACGATAAAAATTATCGACCCAGAAATTCGAACCTTGACGTTATGGAAATTATGGAATCAAAATTTTCGTGATGAAACCAACATATAAGACAAGAGAAGGTGATTATTAATTAGGTGAAAGTAAAATCATGCCACCAATTTGTTCTGATAGTTCAGAAAATATGGAAACTTTGAGTAAATGTTTCTATACATACCAAACTGAATGATTCAAGTGCACAATTATACAGAATTATAAATGAAAAGGATTTAATGTGAGCAATTCGTAAATAGTTGGACAGGAAGCAGCACATTTCTCATATATGTATGCATACAATCACATCAATTCCACTTCGCGTAACGGCACTGTGAGTTGTCGTGTGGCGAGATTGTGCAAGTTTGGCTGATAATTTTTTTCGTTCCACAACAACATTTCACGTAGTGTGGAATGTTGTTGTCGATTGTTGTTATTCGATGGCACTTTTACATTATTCATAAAAGGTCAGGGAATTGATAGAGGTGATAATAAAAGGCAAGAGAGTAAAAGAAAGGAAATGGATAAATTTCAATGTAGGAAAAAAAAAGAGGAGAATCATTGACCATAAATAAAAACAAGAGAAATTTTTTCTTCCATTATCATGTTCATATGTATATATGTAGCTTGTGATACAAATGAAAATTACCCATGTGAATTTCACCTGACTCTGTAATATAGCATTTTGTCGTCGTTGTGAATTTTATATAGACGTGAAAATTTTTCTCAAGCATAAGAGAAGTGATTTTGCAATTCAGCAGAATGCAAGTACCATTTCAACGTCTAAGAGAACAGCGCTTTTCATCATTATTATATATTAAACGCCAAAATGGTATGTACTTCAACATTGAGGACTTTCATAATTTTTCTCGAAAGACTGAGCAGTTTTATATCATTTATGAATGAAAGATCTTGCAACAAATAAGACTAAGGATAAATTAATGAAAAGGAAAATTCTTATTAAATTTTTGTAAAATACAGATGTTGTGTGGTGTCAATGTACTATTCGAATTCACTAATGAAATGATTTCTAATGGACAGAATTTTTTATCTAATCATGAGACACGAAACCACATCCGCGAGTTTGTATTCCATTGGGCTCATAAATGATTCTCCAATTTTTTTCAACACTATGAAGACAATTACATGTTCTGCTTAATTTACACAATTTCTTTTTTTTCTCCGACATTTATAAACCAATTCTTAAAAGAGTCTTCACTGCTTTACTGATATACTTTCATTAGATGAATAAAAAACTATATAATTATTTCCATTATAGAGCAGACAATAATTATAGAATCATCGAGCTGAATAATTGTTCTGATTATCTGTAATGAAAATTGTGTTCACATATAACAAGTTTGAATTGCTCGAATTTTAATTAATAAAGTTGTATTCTAGTTTACATTCGGTTATCAAAAAATCCATTGTGGTAATTCTAATATTCACGTATTGAAATTCGATATGTATTCTAAAGTTGAAAAGCGAAATAAAATCGAAACTGAACATGAGAATAAGTTCATTGTTTTATATTTCAATATTTATATATTAAATGTCTACACAATATTCAACATTGAAAGATAATATTCTTCCAGCGACGCATGACATTTATATATCGTAAACGCATCATCGATATTTTGAATTGGTAAAATTAATTAAATTATTAAGTTCACATTCGATGCACTCAATTTCATCCTGAATACATATGTATCGTCGCAATGGAACCAATGTATGATACATTGGTATTATTTTCTTTCAAATCGCTATGATATATTTATCGACATCATGTAATAGCGGAAGCAATTATTAATGTTTTCACTTTCAACAGTGAAATTTTTTCCGAATCATTGAAGGTATTTTCATTGATTATACACTAACGTAGCATGAAGTTATAAATTCACTTGAATATTGCACCAGCAGCAATATGCGACTGCGCAAAAACCATTTTCTAATTTTGTTGTCGTCATAAACCAGATACCTGCGCACAATGCGATAAAGGTTTGATAACATCGTAGATTAAGGTGACTGCGTTCTAATTTTCTATCTGGACATGTGCCAACAGGATCATGACGGATTGAGAAAAAATTGAAATATAAATTCATACTTTTATAATTTTTCTCACTATTAACTATTATTATTTATTAAAAATACATTTCCTTATTGTTTTATTTCCATTCATCAGTGATGAAATAATTATGGAAAAATTCTCACTGGAAGGCTTCGCACGTTCACTTTCAGTTATTTTTCTAGCATCACCAATCAAGAAAATATTTTTTTTCTTGTAACAAACTGTGGCCAAATATTTTTCTCATTCCGTCTACACAACAATTAAAGCAGCGAGTTTCTTCGAATGTCATTGTGTATATTCTACCTTGACCGAGTTTGGAAACCGCAGCAAGCACACATGTACATATACAAGCGCAAACAAATACTGAATCACAAGATTGTTAAACAAATGATTGTTCACGCTAGATTTTTTCATCATTAATTTATTTGGCTGATTGAGAAAATAATCATAGCATATTTATATTCGTGGAAACATACTTCCAGTCTATAAACAATAAATACACAGGAGATATGCAATTATTCAAAATTGTTAAAAAGAAAAAAATACTAAATATGTATTGAAGATAATTCTTGTTCAGTCATAAGCCAGCATACATAAATATGAATGTATTCGTGAAACAATTATACAGTATACGAAGTAATTATAAAACAGCAATCACATAGAACATCATCATCTAAAAAATTAATGAAGTACTGCAACGGAAAAGTAATTTAAAACAAAACTATTCACAAAATTTCCCGTTAATTTCCTGGTGTATTTTTATATCATTCGCTAGCAAAAGAAAAGTATAAGAAATTAAAATCAATGCACGCGATGGTATTTCAAGGCTCGACAAGGCCTTCATCGATTCACCTTCTATTTTCTTCATCCAACTGCATCATGTGCATCTGATACCGACCTTTAACGAACTGCATATGGATATGAATTTGTAGGATCGATTCGTCTATATCATTATCATCAACAATCCCTTTTCTTATACTTTGCTTAATGGCATTTATAAAACGTTTGGCATTTAAATCAGAATTATCAGTAGATTGTGCGATTGTGCAACGTCGTGAAATTCGATAGATAAAAATGATAAAAATATTTTCGATTCTTTTGTTCAAGAATCAATTCTCAAGTTTTGTTAAATATCAATGGTACTCAACACACAGCTATGTATAAAACCTTCAATTGATGCAAAAACCGGAAGTTCAAGTTATATTACTCAGTCATATGTGTATTATATTCTCACAATGCTGCATTTTCGCGTGGGATATTTCAGCTTTCGCCTGCAGTAAACTTATCGATCTAATATATACATACATATTCATTCATGTATTTGCCCACGTGCAAGAACATCTCAGTAGTTTATTAATACCCTCCACCTGGTCATAATTTTTCTGTTGATAGTAAAGACAAAAATCAATTCAAAATCAATAAGAAGAAATAATGATTTTTCTTGTTTTTTTTTATCAAATTCTTGTTTTCATCTCTACTGATTTATAATGAGTATTATTATTTTCACAATTATTCAATTTTTTATATAGAATTTATGCAATGCACAATAGAGATTGGAATTGATTAGATAAGTGAAGCGTATCGTATTACTTCATTCAAAGAAAGGTGAAGGTATGTAATTGAAATGTGGAAAAAATTATTCAGCAAGTTAGATGAGAATGAATAATCATCCAATCAATGAGAATAAATATGCTCTATTTTCTTTTCTTACCTTTTTCTTATTCCAAATTTCACATTTTCTCGACTTAGTTACTTTTTTTGACAGATTGTTTAGTCTTGATGGAATCGAAAGATAAGATGAATGTGAACGTGTTGAAATGAATGTTAAGAATTCTTCACAACAAACGAAAAGCCTGAAATAAATAAAGATAATTATAGAAGTCTGAAAAATAAAAATATAACCTTAAAGTCGTGGCTGTTTGAAAATTCTTGTGTTGAACGCAACTGGTTCTTTGTCCAGCATGTGCATAGAATATTAAACTATCACAAGCCTACGGATAAACACAATCCCAGCCTCTCTCTCTCACACACTTTATTGTAGTGGCTTACGTGTGAATATTATTATTTTTGCGAAACAATCGCAGCCTTACAGTTCATGGACATATCATAATGTAACGATTGGCTCCTTGAGAATTTTGTACCTATAATAATTTATTACGGTCAGTCAGTAACGTTTCAAACCTCTGTCTATTTTCCTAGGATTTCTTGCTACATACGTATTGAACATTTCCTATTGCACAATTAGCCTATTGTTGTTGATAGAAGTTGAGTGACATGTTTCTTTTACTAGTCAACTTTTTTCTGTTGTTTTTTCCCTTTAAATACGACAACAAAGTTGATTGACTGTATACAGTTGTAAGTGCAAGAAATGTCGAAACAATTGCATCATCCATGTCGGGATACATATATATATACTTAACTATACATCAGTCAGGTGTAGTTTCACCATTTGGCCATTCCCATGTATAAAATATATAATATATATGTTTGCAGTTAACTGTAAAGATACGATTAAATTGCGGCTGTAGATAATTTTTCGTTGGCCACAATGGTAATATAATTTGCGTTGCGCAATTTCATACAGTATTGCGTATTACCTGTTGCCCTTTGTACAGTTCCGCTTCAGATTTCGCGACGACGGTGTAAAAATCAAATTTTTCCTGACCGATATGTACGTTTGGTATTTTTTTTATCATTATTGTTTCAATTCCATTCTTCATTTCGCAGATTTGATGATGGACATGATGGATATTTGGATTTGGCTGAGTTGAAACGAATGATGGAAGTTCTGGGTGCTCCACAGACACATTTGGGTTTGAAAGCGATGATTCAAGAAGTTGATGAGGATGATGACGGACGTATTTCGTTTCGTGAAGTGAGTACACATGATTTTGTTTTGGAATTAAATAAAAATAACATGTAGTCTTGGAGTTCTTGTTGGAAGGTCAGGGGTATTTGTTGGAATATATATATATTGATAATCCGACCTTCCAAACAGTGTTTACAAATGGTTGTTCATCCTTCATTTTATTTTTTTATGACACCGCCGTTTTGGTGGTGATTACTTAGTTTTACGGTACCGGGTGATGAAGGGTCGGTTCGTTTCGAATATTATTGCCAGATGTTTCTTGTTCGCTACACATTTTTTTCTCTTCCGTATAATAAAACCCTGGATTATCCGCAGTTTCTTCTAATATACCGGAAAGCACGTGCTGGCGAATTGGATCAAGGGTCTGGGCTTGGACAATTGGCTCGTTTAACTGAAGTAAATGTCGATGAAGTTGGAGTAACTGGAGCCAAGAATTTCTTCGAAGCCAAGGTATTAAAATAAGAATTTTTCTCAGTAACTGTCATTACTAGAATGTATTATTAATTTCATATTTTATTTCATAGATTGATCAATTGCGGAAAGCAAGTAAATTCGAGGATGAAATCCGAATGGAACAGGAGGAACGAAAACGCGAAGAGGAAGAAAGAGCAGCGAGACGTGCACAATTTCGCGAAAAAGCTGCCATTTTTGGCAATAATTAATTAATTGAAATGAGAAATTCTGAAGAAAAACGAAAGGAGAAATTGTTGTTTTCAAATTTTAATGATTCTTTATATTGTCACTCGTGATAGATCTCTGTCATTGTTAAATCTATAGTTTTAGAATGTTGATCGTCTAAAATTGATGATATTAAATGATGGAGAGGAGTTGAATTACATTAAGAATGAAGAGCACAAATTTTTCGCGGAGTTCAAAATTAAATTTTAAAAAAGCGTTGGAAGTTTGCGACTGAGAAATTTTATTGAAGACGATGATCGCTATTTTGTGGCAAGTTTAACTTTAGAAATCGATAGAAAGTTCGAAAAACATGATGACCATGAGGTATCAGTCTGTATTAGTTCACATAGTAATGTTGTTATTTTTTTTTTGTAAGATCACTAATTCTCATATTTATATCTGTATGTAAGTTCTTTTATTCGTTCTCCTAAGTTTGTTGAAATGTCCAGCACACATTTTTGAATTCGCACATGCATTAGAAGTTATTGTTTCATGTTTGTCAAGAGGAAAGAGGAGATACTTTTATCAATGTCGTGTACATATATATAAATACATTTTAATGTCAGTTTTTTTAATCCTCGCAACTCCAGTTATTTTCTTCGACCATGCTTGTAAGTGTGTAGATGTTAATAATTCATCTAAATGTAACAAATACAAATAAATTAAAGTGTGCGAAAGAGAATCCATCAATCTTCTCAATTAATTATGATTCTGAAATTTGTCGTCTAGTATTCACCATTCAAACACTCAATCGTACTAAGACAATATCCATTCCTAACTTACCGACAATTCCACAAGTACAAACTGAAGTTGTCGAGTTTCTAAACTAAAATTCAGTGATTTTATCTTCTCCCTAAGAAAAATAATCATGCAAAGCCACATCCATCTAGTTGAAAAAAAAACGATAAGACTCTGCAACTTCATTTTGCATCATGTGCAACTACACCAACACACATACGCATGCAACAAAGTCGATTGATTGCACCATTTTGGGTGACAAATGATACGAAAATAGTTTTATAACTCGTCTCTATTCCACATTTTAACATCGAATATCAATGTGAAGTAAACAAACCAGCAAATTATTTATTATTATTCATATTTATACGTACATAAATACATAACGAGAAGGAAAATATGTTTAGCGTTGTGGAGTATTATTTCAATTCTGACCCGCGAAAATATTCGTGTGGTTATTGCAAGAGAAAAGATGCATACAAACGTTATGGTAATAAATCATCAGTATTTACAATCTCCGCTTTTTTTCTTGATGTTTTTGTCATGGACTTATTGAGAAGTTTCGATATTTTAAGAATAATACGATTGGATTGTTATTGTTATTGAATTTATATTATTGTATGAATATTATAATTTTTGAGGTTTGTGGGCCCACACTCTGACTGTCCAGGATTATCAGAATTTAATTGACAGAGGATGGCGTAGGAGTGGCTCGTATTGCTACAAACCAATGAAAGAACAAGCATGTTGTTCAATGTATACAATTAGGTATGTTTTTTTCATACTCTGGTTACAAAGTAACATTTAAAACGATTTGGAAAGAATTCTTCTAGAATAGTTCCAAATGCTATTGAATACTCCAATATAATGAAGTCATATCCTTCATAGCACTACTATTTATCTCAAACGGTTTATCCAATCGTCCTTATACTTAGAACTTATTGGATATATTGACCATGAGATTGGAATGTTCGTTTTAGCGTCACTTGTGAAAACGAAATTGGATGATTAAGTTTGGATAAACGAAAATATCATAATGTGTGGGACAACTATATTTTTATAAGCTTGAAATATTATGGAACATCAACGTAGGACAGTCTCTATGAAGATGCTCGAAAATAAACCGGATCAATTTTTGAATACAAACAACTCTTTTTGGGTTAAGTTGATTCAATTGATTCGTTACTTTTTCCAGATGTGAAGCATTACACTTCACTGCTACAAAATCACAGAGGAAAATTATTAAGAAAGTTGCTAAATTTCTGAAAGATGGGACTTTGGAGGATGGAAATGATGGCAAATCATGTGGAAAGAATAGAAATTTTCAAGCTACTCCAAATGATGTTGGTACGTGTGCGTCCTTTGTATATAATTTTCTCAACACGCTCCAGTATTCCGGATATGTACTTGGATTGAACTTGATGAATAATTTCCATTGCAGACATTTGCAACGTAATTGAGCAAGATTATGATGAGCATGCTGCTCGAGCACAAACAGACATTTTCGACAGTGATAAAATGGTAGTTGACCATGAATGTGATAATAGATTGGCACAGCCACCATGTGCTGAGAGTTCTAGTTCAATTTTGGATAATAATGATGAACGTGATAATACTCTAATTGAATCTACGGTGCAGAATTATTTCCTCAATAAATCAATCAATGAGAAGAATACTCAAAATATATCAACAACACTCATTCATGAAAAAAAAACAAGTGTTCATAATTGTATGTCAAAGTCTGATGGTACTTTGCCGAGGAAGGCGAAATTGATCAGAATTGAACGTGCCAAAAATAGATTGTTGGCAAAGGGTAAAACATTAGAAGAGATTGAGATTATTTATAAAAAAAAGAAAGAATTGAGTAGGCCGAGAAATATTGAAGAATTGTTAAATAACGTAGTTGATGGTAAAAATAAGTTAGAGGTAAATGTTCAAATATAAGATTTAATATTTACCGATTTAATTCCAATCAAGAAGCATGCAATTTCAGACAGAATTATATATGTTTTCAATATACAGTTGAAACTAGTTCGAGTTTCTTCAGAAGAATTCATGAATACATTGGATGAAAGTGTAGAACTATTCAAGAAATATCAAATAGCTGTGCATAATGATGAACCATATGATTGCGACAAAGACTCATTTCTAAATTTTTTGGGAAAAACTCCGTTGCAAGTAAAACATACTCATCTATTGCTTTAATCTCATTCAACTATTCATTACTAATGTTATAATTTTTACTTTTTTCCGCCTCTGTTGCACCTTTTAAAGCATTTGATCGCAGATGTTGGACCACCTCATGGCTATGGATCATTTCACCAACAGTATTGGTTGAACGATAAATTAATGGCTGTTGGAGTTATAGATATATTGCCTAATTGTGTCTCAAGTGTGTATTTCTTCTACGATCCAGCCTACTCTTTCCTCTCTCTTGGCACTTTCAGGTATTATTACAAACTAATTCGAGGAATTCAAAATGGACTAATATCTCCAATACACTAAATGAAACTGCTGATTTCTTTCTGCAGTTCATTGATAGAGATGCGTTTAACACGTGAATTGAATCGAAGAGTAGCTGACCTACAATATTATTACATGGGTTACTATATTCATTCGATCCCAAAGATGAGATATAAAGCGAAAATGCGACCTTCAAAATTATTGTGCCCTATTACGTTCCGGTGGTTTGACATTAATGTTTGCATACCAAAATTAATTGAAAACAAATACTCCAGATTGAATGATGATCCCAACGCTATTGATGAAGACGGTACAATAACTCCTGCTGATTTGATGCAGGTAAAAACCATTCGCATATGACATTAATCGAATTTTAAAAAAAAATTTCCCTCATCCATCTGATAGAGCAGTAATTTTTATATTACATCTTGTTATAGGTTCGAGTGTACTATCGAGGCAGAAGATTGTATCGTTCTATGCGTGACATACGACGCAAGTTTGATGATAAAAAGGATGACAGCAATGAAGTAAAAGAATATGCGGAACTAGTCGGAAAAAAGTGCGCCTACAACATGTATTTGGTTCGATGCTGAAAAGAGATTTCAAGAAAGGAAAATATATGTGATCTCACACTACACTAACTCCATTGAAGAAAAAAAAAATAATATTCAATACATTAACTCCCCATCTTTCAATAGTACTCGATTGTTATTCTCCACAAATTCAATTTTGATTTTTATAAATAATTTCATATGTTAAAAGAACGATTAAACTCACGTACGGCCTTCGTGTTCACAAATTGTTGACAGCACCCATTTCACATTAGGTATTATTATCTTATTGTTGTATAATTTTAATTTACGTGTTATGCAAGACCATATACTATATAATTCGATATTTCCTGAAGTTGTCAGTGATGCTTGCCATTGATACTAAATCATCAGAAAAACATGCGACACAACGATTAAATCGTACGATATGAAAATCGGAACAAAAACATTATTTCAACTGAAAATTCGAAAATTTTAATATTACCTTGTTATTTTCACTACTGAGATATATTGACATAAATGTATACATACTTATACATACGTATATACAAACTCATCCAAGTAATAAACATATTTTCAATTGTGATTTACAAAAATTTTTGACTGGAATAAAATTAAGATCATTTTACAATTCAAATCCTGGCAGATCGTACTGGTGATCCAGTTCTATCATTTCGATTGGTAGCAGAAGAACTTGAACCAGTGGCTATTGTCTCTTCTACTGACTTCAAATCATTCCATTTCTGTACTCTTCCACTACCGCCAATCATGAATAAAACCATGCACGATATGCATACCATTGCTCCCATCCAGAATAGTAATCTCCATTTTTCAATTGGATGCTAAATGACAACGAGAAAATTTACACACGAAAATTCAACAATATAAATAGCAAAATAAATGATAATTGTGAGTGAATGAAGCATTGATGATAGATGTGCTGTGCATACATGACTTAAGCGTGTCTCGCGTCCAAGCAACTACGTTCGTCTCGTACTATAAAATATCTTAAATCATATAGAAACGAAACGTACCTAGGGTTCAGAACACGAGGGATGAATGTCAATTTTCAGCAATTTATAATTATGCTCATTACTCTGATTTTCAACATAAAACATTCAGACATTGATAATTAAAATATAACGTCATATTTCTGTTCTGTGCGATGAAAGCAAGCAAGATTAAATCCACAGTACGCCTCGTACTATGAAGCATAAGTAACATAAGGTAAGGCGCACTGAAGATCCAAACAAGCTCAAGTATGATGAAATATAATGCGTCCAAGCTGAGGATGAAAATAAATTAGAATGGCTCTGTTACAACCAAAATGATTTGTTTCTATATTGATGTCATCACATTATGCTGGATGAGTTGGATATAATGCAAGCACAACTCCGAAGTACTGCCCGTACTATGACAAAACAATCGCATATGACAGGGCGTACGACGGAACTGAGATTGCATTTCAATCCAGCATGTGAATGGTTTTATGTTCGATGAGTTAATGTGTGATCAATCGAGCGGTACTGTCCCCGTACTAAGTATAGCTAATCCAACATTATACGGGGCGTACAGCCGAATTGACACGACAATTTGAAGTAAACCAATAATTATTTTGTCTTCTTGATTTTTTCATTTCCAAGCATGAAATTGTATTTGTATGAGTTGCAATATGAAGAAGCATCATAAGATTAATCCCGTAGTACTGCTTCGTACTATGAATAAAGACAACATAGTACGAAGCGTACTACGGGATGAAGCTTACAATTGAATGTGCAAAAATGATTACAAGCTGTGAGAATGAACATGAATTATTGCATGATATAATTTTTTATGATGAAATGTTCTTGCAACTGATGATCTGATACTAATTCAACCACGTATTACAACTCGTACTATGGTTGAAAATTTTCATAAGACGAGCTGCATTTCGTGGCTGAGTTTGCTTTCATATCTGTTTTTTTGTTTGCAAGCTGTGAGAATAAAAATGGATAATAAAGACGAAAAAATTGTACCAATGAATGATTATTGTAAATGTGATGTGAAGCCAATGTGCAAACGCTCAGTACTGCCCGTACTATGGATGAAAAAAAATATCACAGTACAAGGAGGTACTAGAGAATTGCAGATGCGATTGAATCAAAAAAAAATGTTGAAGCCAGGCAAAAATGATAAAATGTTGCAAGTGATATATTGACAAGTCTTACCCCCCATTTTCCAGCGACCTCTTCAACCACTGGTGGAATGAGTATTCCAGCTAGAGAACCAACTGTATTCATGATTCCATACAGAAATCCAGCATAATTCGGTGAAAGATCTTGGTTGTTGGATAAATTGGAAATTGATGCTGCACCATTAAATCCAAGTGCCAATATGAGAAATACGTTTGCCCAAACAAGTGCACACCCAAGATAGCCTACAGCGATGAGGCAAATTCCTGGTAATAAATGCGCTGATGAAGAAAAGGTTATTATTGGTATATTTGGTTAATCCCAATTAGTTTTTCTGTTAATAAACTTTGATATTTACAAAATATCGTTGCAGATTTTCGAAGTGTTGTGACTGTCATGATATTCCGGCGTTTAATAGCATCACCAGCCCAACCAAAGAAAAATGCGAATATAACACGACTTGCCCATGGTAAACCAGCTATGAATCCACCTTTAGTCAATTGAAATCCTAATGCTTTCGTTTGGTACAACATCATACCACTTTGGTAGAAAAACAATAAAAATACATTTCCAAAGTGCAGCAAAACCAAGCAAATAAATGGAATTGACGTAAACATTTTCAAGATTGGCATCGAAGCTAACGATTGTCGTTCTTTTTGAACGGTTCCAGCGCGTGATCTGAATCAATAAAAATATGAGATAAACTTGATCTAAAGATATTTCTATGCCTTCATTACTGAGGGGAAGAAAGTTAACTCACTCGATAATAAATTGTTTCTCTGTTTGTAATATTCTTGGATGTTCTTCAGGCGAATCGTATGCCAACCACCACCAAAATCCAATCCAAATCATCAAAATAATTGCCGGTAAATACCATCCACATTCCCAATTAATATTTTCAGCTATTCCCGATATAATTGCAAATAAGAAAATTGATCCAAAAGTACCGCCTTGTAATGTCCATATAAATCTTCCTTTTTCATCAGGAGGTGACCATTTAGCAACGAGTGTATGACATGCAGGAAACGTTACACCAGCAGTCATACCGATTATAATCCTAGACAGACCCAAAGCTACCCAGTGTACTTGAGCTAGAATCGGTGTGATTAAAGACACGAATGCAGCCACTATTGATGACCAGAGAACTGATTGTCGCGGTCCAAATCTTTGGGCCAAAATGCCGCCAATGAAGTTGCCCGGAACATTACCCCAAGAATACGCAGATATCAATTGACCACGAATTATTGGCGTCCATTGAAAAGGTGGAGTATTGAATATGCGAATCCGATGTTTCTGTGTATTACTGAAGTTTTCTAATATATCAGATGATATTCCAGTTCTATCGTCTTCACCAAGTGTTTCGTTGGAAATTTTTGAAATTGATCGACGCTTTAGATCATTATTCACCACAGCACAAGCCCCAGTTACGCCTTTATCATCTTCCAATGTCCTTATCATTGGCACAGCCAGAATACTCATTTGTAACCGGCACATATAATTCATCCAACAGCACGTGAACATCATGATACAAATAACTACACGTGTTGGAATCCATTCTGGAATAATTTATTATTTAACTATTGAATTTTAGTTCGCGATTTGTTGTACTCACTTGTACAATTCCATTTCATTATTTGTTCATAGATTAATTAATTTTGTTTGCATGGATTTGAATTTAATGTTCCTGTTAGATACTGTGATGTGAAACTAGTCGCGAATTTTATTTCTCAAATGCAAATGAATGTATAATCAAAGGAAAAACAAAATAAATAACGAAATTAACAGTGACAAATCAGCTGTCGATTAATTACCATGACAACACGAAAGCATTTAAGATTTGATCTGAAATTTAGTATGAGAAAAATGCAAAGCATATAAAAAGAACTATGCGATGGTGATCATGCCGAGTGAAATGATTTATATTGATCATTGGTTTTGTGCAAGGATTATTGATACAAATATATATTTCACAGATACTTTGAAACGTAACATTGAATATTACATGATTTTATCAACGCGCGTCCCCGGAAATACAGCACGTGGCGTGATCTTTCAAATGAAATTGAACAAAAATACTGATTGACTGTTTCATATTTTTGTTTCAATTCAAATGAAGAAAATATATGAATGAAAAATCCATCCTAAACATACACACGTGCGTGAGTATGAATTAGGCGGGATGCTAATGTATACAAAAATAATCAAGAAAAATATGAAAAAGCAGATAAAATACGTTGATATGCTTACGTAGACGAAATTTCTGAAGAAATAGTAACTGCATGCCGATGAGCGTCTTTTGAATAACCAGTGAAAATATCCCAAACGTAAAATGTGAAAATTATTTTTACAATTCTAATAATGCGAAACTGAAATCAAATCTGACGATCCGTGTTGAAGTTATACGATCAAATTTATACCGCATTACTCGATACCGAATTTCGAGTCCCGATGCAGTATTTAAAATTGTTGCAATAACAATAATAAGAATAATTATGAATGAAGAGTCACATTTGCGAGCGGTGTAACTCTGAAGACTGACGCTAAGACACTCAGTGCCTCGGTATTTATAGGTAGAATTCGTGGTAATGGTAGGGATGAATGGTCAGGGGAAGAAACATGTCGGCAGTAGGATTCGTCCAGAACATTTTCGTGAAAATGAAAATGGTAATCCAGGTAAATGAAAACGCTTCAGGTATATAGGGTGTATATATGCGTGCAAGTTTTAAAAATAGAATTCCTTTACATTGGTGTTCTGTCACGATTTCTACCCAAGGATGGACGTCATTTGTAAAATAATACGAAAGAAGAAGAGAGAAATTATGTTGGGGGAAAATATTCATAAAAATGTTTTGATGATGCCTGTGTAAATATCAAATTTTTCTGAGAACCAAAATTACTAAGATCTACGTTCTTAAATGGGTGAACGTAGTAGAATTTTACTGAGGGATATTTTAATTTTTATCAATTGATTTGAATTTGTTTTTTTCTTTTTATTTGCCAGGGCGAATTATGGATTTGAGTTGAATTACATATCAGTTTGTTCATTGTCATTGTTATAAAAATATTGTTGTTAACATCGCGTTATTTGTAAAGTAATGCGGAAGGAAAAGAAGAAAGATAAAAACATTATGAAAAATTCAGTAATATTCGTGTCACATTTGACAATTAAATAATTTTGTAAAAGTAATAATCATGACAGTGTGGAAAAAAAATGTATGTACCCCTTCTGCCCCTTCCCTCTCCATCTTTTCTTTAAGCCCCTAATTGCATTTCTATCTTAACTACAACCGAAAATGAAAGTTATAAATCTCGTATGAACGATTGTCTTTGAATTGGTTTCCCAGTATATCCTAATCAGGTAGAGCACTGAATACACTCATTATTCTAGCTGCACCATTACATAGGAATTGTCGTTAAATTTCCCCATAATGCGATTTCGATCTATTACAGAAGTTTCCAGGTATGCACAAATGAACGTTAGATCAGCTCTGTGGCACTGGTCGGAGTGAAATAAAATTATTTTTCATTAATCATAAGAAATTTGGTATAATAATTTAAAAAATTCTCTTTCTATCATGAAAATTTAAACAATGTGTCGCTGTAAAATAATATGAATAATATGAAAAAAAAATCATACAGCACAATCAAAAATAGAAATTATTTCTTCAGAGTTCATGAACATAATGACATAGCTTTGCTATTAATTTTTTCAACTCCCAGACTTCTGAAAAAGTCATTTTTTTGGAAAGGGGTTGCGAATGATTCGCGTTACCTGATAACAATCATGGCTACTTACTGAATAAAATGAATTAAATTCAATTCCTTCAAACAATTGTTTAAATCCACCTCAAAACAATTCTCAATCAACAAAGAATATTCTCTTTCAATTCACGTGTAGGACAATTTTCGCATCTTCGTTAGTTCGCTGACATCTCTTAAGTTATGTCAATGAAATAAAATTCATGCGTGTGAAGGAAATATATCGACATCACGCCGCCTCAAATTTTTTTATCTCTCGTTTCAAGCTCGCAGCAAAAATTAAATCGGTTAAACGTCTTCTATATATACGAATATAGCCATTGCGGAAGATAATATATAGGTATCGACCGCGATATTGATGAGATAATTGAATATAAATAATGAACATAAACTAAATATTCATATGATGAATATTCAAAAGCGGCAAATTTTTCAAGATAATTTATTATCCCATTGTGTGAGCCGTAAAGTTATCTATCTGATTGTCAAGGCCGTAGTCGTTTTCCATTTCATATAAACAGTCCATATTGATATCTAAACAAAAGAATATAAGAAGAAAATATGCAGCCCTAGATAATCTTCTCCCTCATATAAACAATTCTACTGAAAATACATATGAAATTATCTCGCGCCGTTATCTCACGATATATCCAAAACAATTCGTTTCGTTGAAGTTGATTCACCGGTATTTTGTATTTTTTTCTCCAACAATTCCGAAAAAATATTGCAGGCATATCCATCATGATTCCAAGGATGAGTCGCCTTCCAATTATAAATACAATGAAGACAATATTCCAAAATATTTATAAATTTTTATAAATTGAGAAAGATTTCCGTTGAATATTCATTTATTAACATGCAACCTATCCAAAACAGCCGTTAGAAAGTTGAACTGTAACAACATTGTTCCAACACTTCCCCTCCAACAAATTCTATTGATGGGTAAAATTCATTATGTACTTTATTTCTAATGACTGATGGTAACTCTGACCTGATAAGGATCGTCACATCGTGTAAATTCAAATGAATAGCAAATGAATTGTACCAATAAATTACATTCTCCAGTCCGCTCACACTCCCTCACATGTACCTAAGTTACTCTTACACATTGTCATTTTGATGCCACTAATGTAAGTGCTGTTATTGTCATCTTTTTATGCCCCCTCCCCCAAAACGGCAATCACCAAATGTATAAAAAAATTGTAAAGACAAATGAAGAACAATGTATATAACTTACTCTATTCAATTGATCATATATAATTATATGTATTATTGTAAAATGTACATAAGGGTGAAGGTTTGGCTCACCTTTTCGCTTCCTTTGTAATGCAATAAGTGGTAATGTCTCATCACTCAATTGTTCTTCAAACATTTCTAAAAGTGTCGAAATGATAAATATAACATTTAATATTTACTACGCGTCAATTTCCAATGAGTTCCTCAGTTGTCGCACAGTCAATTTCACAGATCTGGATTCATTTTTTCATTCCACTGCTGAGAAATTCTATCATGTATGAGTCTTGATATTTTTTTATCATTTCAAGTTCAAATAGGTCAACAATTTGTCTGCTATACAAATGTCAACGAGACAATCATTTTTCCAACTATTTAGTATATGTGAATACATATAAATGAATATACACAATTAAGCAGATAATAGAGAGGAAACTAATGGAAAAATGGACGCAGTTTTTTTCTAACTAGATTTCTGTAAAGAATATCGATAATCATAATCGTGAAATTATATTTTACAGTTCATATATTTTTGGTCGATTCTGTCCATGGACTAAACATAATTTGAAAAAACATGCTGTTCATATTAAACAATAAACTTCCTAAATATATTCGATCTAGAAACTTTTTTCTCTTGTTTAGTAAGTGTGAACACTGGTAGCCATATTCATTGCGGTGACACGCAATTTTCTTCAACAGAATCCCAATTGCATTGTCTCGTTATAACCTCTCTTTTATACTTGCAATATCCTCTATTATTTACGATAAACAAATAAATAAATAGTTTCCTAGTTCATTGATTAATAAGCAGACGAGAAAGTCGTGGTTATCATGACGCTCGCAAACAAGGTTAGTTTTTTGTTTCTATTGTCATTGATGTTCATTACTTCAAAGAAAGAGAAGGAAGAATGAGGTTATGCATCATCTTGTTTTTATTATTTCGTTGTTTCACTTACATATTTATGTGCTTTAATTAATATTCAGATGGAGATTGATGAAAAAGCGATTAAAGGAGAAGGATTCAAGCCATATTATATAACGAAAATCGAAGAGCTTCAATTAACAGTTGCTGATAAAGCACAAAATCTGCGGAGATTACAAGCTCAACGCAATGAACTCAATGCAAAAGGTATATTGATGGTTTTGCATTCTTTATAGAGCAAATTGGTTTATGTCGACGAGAGAATTATTTGCTATATGAATTTAAGTCAATGAAGATGAAACTTAGTAGTACATGGTAGTATTTATCGCTTGTGTAGATGTTTGTGATAAGCAAAACTGGAATTATTCACACTTGGGTGAATGAATGGCTTTGAAACGTTTGATCATTTTTATATTTCGGTCTTTTTACAGTGCGTATGCTTCGGGAAGAGTTACAGTTGCTCCAAGAGCAGGGCTCTTATGTCGGAGAAGTCGTGAAACCTATGGATAAGAAGAAAGTATTAGTTAAAGTCCATCCAGAAGGAAAATTTGTTGTTGATTTGGATAAAAACATCGATATCAATGATGTGACACCGAATTCACGAGTTGCATTGAGGAATGAGAGTTATACACTTCACAAAATTTTACCGAATAAAGTTGATCCATTAGTGTCACTTATGATGGTGG
This sequence comes from Meteorus cinctellus, assembly GCA_030523045.1. Classification (NCBI taxonomy): domain Eukaryota; kingdom Metazoa; phylum Arthropoda; class Insecta; order Hymenoptera; family Braconidae; genus Meteorus; species Meteorus cinctellus. The sequence goes on along the minus strand of JAPYZF010000021.1, from coordinate 16,140 downwards.
AGAAAGTTCCAGATTCGACTTATGAAATGGTTGGAGGTTTGGATAAACAGATCAAAGAAATAAAAGAGGTTATTGAATTGCCTGTGAAACATCCAGAGCTTTTTGATGCACTTGGTATCGCTCAACCAAAAGGGGTTTTGTTGTATGGCCCACCTGGTACTGGAAAAACTCTTTTGGCTCGTGCTGTTGCTCATCATACTGAATGTACATTTATTCGAGTTTCTGGCTCAGAATTGGTACAGAAGTTTATTGGTGAAGGCTCTCGAATGGTGAGAGAACTTTTTGTTATGGCACGTGAACATGCACCATCAATCATATTCATGGATGAAATCGATTCAATTGGAAGTTCTCGTATTGAATCTGGTTCCGGTGGTGACAGTGAGGTATAACAAGAAATGTTTTTTGCTTTCCTAATCAGAAATCACTCAATTGAAACTAAGATTCATTTTGACGATCATTTTCGCCTCATAGAACTCAAATAACTACCGGAACAACCAAAAAATTATTCTTACAGCAATTTATATTCATTTTGTAACCCATTGACAGGTGCAACGTACAATGTTGGAGTTGTTGAATCAACTTGATGGTTTTGAGGCGACAAAAAATATTAAAGTCATCATGGCTACCAATCGTATTGATATTCTTGATCCAGCTTTATTGCGTCCTGGACGTATTGATCGTAAAATTGAATTCCCTCCACCAAATGAAGAGGCACGTCTTGATATTTTGAAAATTCACTCGAGGAAAATGAATTTGACTCGTGGAATCAATTTACGAAAAATCGCCGAACTTATGCCAGGTGCTTCAGGTGCTGAAGTCAAGGTATGTATAAAGTCAATTGATATTCTAATAGGGGAATCAATATTTTCTTTTAGAATGATGATATCACCTGATTCGTTTTTTAGGGTGTGTGCACTGAAGCAGGCATGTATGCACTTCGTGAACGTCGTGTACATGTTACTCAAGAAGACTTTGAAATGGCTGTGGCCAAAGTGATGCAGAAAGATTCCGAGAAAAATATGTCTATCAAAAAATTATGGAAGTAATTATTCTTCTGTTACAATCAATTTATCTATCCTCTATCTCAATTATACCATTCGTTTTGTATTTCTTGTCAATTCGAATCAATCAAAGTGTGCAGACATTTGTTCTTATCAATACATCAATAACTGTTGCCTCCTACATTCGATCTATAATCCAATAGTATTATAGGTCGCGTAATAAAAGGTAAAAATTGACAAACATATGATGGAAAGAAGTTATTAAACCGACCATACTATAATCAATATCCTCTCTTAAAATCTAATCACTTTCACACACGTCATTAGTGATTAGTTCCCAATCGAGTCCTCTCCACAATTCAAACTTCGCGGTATTTCCAATTGGCGATCGCAACGCCAAACTTCACGAACTACTCGTTAGGTTGGTAGGATTGTGAATTGTGAACAGCGGCCATCATTGTACCATTTGTACCCGGGGAGGTTGCATCTTGCATCTATGTTCGTCCCCATGATTGTACCCAACTTATAACGCGTTAAAAACAACGACACAACTGACTTCAATTGAAATGGACATTGATAATCAAAGCGAAGACGGAGAAATAAGGAAAAGCCCAACAAAAGACATGGATGAATTCAGGTAAGCTTTGTAACAACTTTGAGGTTAATTTTCCTATGATTCCTATGTATAACCTAGAAAAAAAACGAAATAATTTCGTTTCCTTTATACTCATCAACAAATCGTATGTACTTTAGCTGACGATTATATTTATTTTCAGTTTCTCAGAGGAAGATGGTGGTGATACTGCAGATTCATTAGATATCAAACCACCACAGGCTACTGCACGTTTGCATAAATCCAGCTCGTCTCGTAGACGTGAAAAACACAGCGACCGACGTGATAGACGTGATGATAAAGAGAGAAAATCGCGTCATCATGATCGTGAAGATCGTCATAGGGATAAGCATCGTCATCGACGCCATGGAATCGAATCGTTGGAGCGATCAGAGCGTTCAGATGTGACGCGACGTGATCGTGATAGACTCGAGCGTATTGAAAGAATGGAAACGCATTCACGTGATCGGGATTCTACAAGACATGACAGAAAAGAGCGATTGACTGGCGATCGTGTTTTAGAGGATTTACGTACAAGGTTAGTTTCATTTATTGAAAAATTATATCATGATGAATGTAATTCATCACACATAAAACCTGTAACATGATATCAACTAATATATTGAACAAAAGGCATTTGGGTTCTAGATTACTTGACAAACGACGCGAGAGGCGCGATGATCCAAGGGACTCACGTGAATATAAATCAGATTCACGCCGTGAATTACGTTTGGATGATACTTCTCGTGAATCATCAACTCGCAGTCGACGTGGAGATACACGAATGGAGGATAGTCGTGATCGTCGTGAAATGCGTGTCGTTGATGAACGTAGACAGCAGCAACAACATCAGCAACAGCAATCACAACAGCAACATATTCAATCGATGGATGACCCGTACTTCGAAGCAGAAATTCTTGAGAGACAAGCTGAAAAACGACATAAGAGAAATCACAAACATGAAAGAACACGTGAAAGAACGCGCGATGACATGGAACGTGAACAACGTGAAAAACAGCTGCGTGAAGTTATGGATATTATGCACAGCGATGATATCGAAAATATGGAAATTTGTGAAATGTCAACACATAAAGAATCAAAAGAAATGTCTGAACAGGAATTGAGGAAGGAGAGGTTATTGGAAGCCGATCGTGAAATGGCTAGGAGGAAGGAAGTATCGAGATTGGAATTGGAAGCCCGACGGTTGAAACGTGGTGAAAAACGTCCTCATAGTTCTGATTGTGATCCTGATCCCTCGATTGTGGAAGTGAGTGATGAAAGCGGTGGCAGTTTGGCGCAATCTGATGATGATGAATCAAAATCGGTGAAATCTGAGGAAGCCCACTCAACTGATGATCATAATAGTGGTCAAGAACAGTCGTCAGTCAAACATTCGACTGATACTTCGGATTCAAGTACTGAGGAAGATGATGAAGATGACGACGACGATTCAAACGATTCGCATAAGGGATCCAATGATACATCGAATGATGCATCAGATTACAATAATCCAAGTCCACTATCAGTTGACCGTTTGGCCAAATCAGATCATTCTGATGGTGGTTCTCCAGGGCACGTCGAGTCTAATGGTACCACTATAAAAGAACCTGAAAAAGAAGAACCAATTATTGTTGATGAAACCAAAGAGGTGGAACCTGAACTACCGCCGTACTTACCGGCAATCCAAGGCTGTCGTAGTGTTGAAGAATTTCAATGCTTGAATCGTATCGAAGAAGGAACTTATGGTGTTGTTTATCGTGTTCGCGATAAACGTACTGATGAAATCGTCGCGTTGAAACGGTTAAAAATGGAAAAGGAAAAAGAGGGTTTCCCAATAACAAGTTTGCGTGAAATTAATACACTCTTGAAAGCACAACATCCAAATATTGTTACCGTACGTGAAATAGTTGTTGGCAGTAACATGGATAAAATATTTATTGTTATGGATTATGTTGAACACGATCTGAAATCATTAATGGAAACAATGAAATTAAAAAAACAAGTATTCATCCCAGGTGAAGTAAAGTGTCTAATGCAACAGTTATTGAGTGCAGTTGCGCATTTACATGACAATTGGATTTTACATCGCGATTTGAAAACATCAAATTTATTATTGAGTCATCGTGGCATATTAAAAGTTGGAGATTTTGGTTTGGCGCGTGAATATGGCTCACCATTGAGACAATATACACCGGTTGTCGTTACATTGTGGTACCGTGCGCCAGAATTATTACTAAATGGTAAAGAGTACAGTACTCCAATTGATATGTGGTCAGTCGGTTGCATTTTCGCTGAATTTCTCCGGATGGAAGCTTTATTCCCAGGCAAGTCGGAAATTGACCAACTCAATAGAATTTTTAAAGAGTTGGGTACACCAAATGAGAGAATTTGGCCTGGGTTCAGTAAATTACCAGTGGTTCAAAAAATTCCAATTGCTCACTATCCTGTCAACAATTTAAGACAACGATTTAGTTTATTATTATCCGATCAAGGAATGGATTTGATCAATAAAATGTTGACTTACGACCCGGCACAACGAATGACTGCTGAAGACGCATTGAAACATCCGTACTTCTCGGAATCGCCATTACCAATAGATCCAAGTATGTTCCCAACATGGCCAGCTAAATCGGAACTAGGTGCACGTACTACTAATGCATCCCCCAAACCACCAAGTGGCGGTAGAGAATACAAACAATTGGGCGACGGTGATGAGCCTGATTTGAGCGGATCTGGTGGATTCCACATGGGAATGATCGAAGGCGGTCGTCCACCACCGGTTGGCGGAGGATTTCATCTCAAATTCGGTGTTTCTGACATAGTTCACTTGGGGAAGAAGTAGACAGACTGAACATAGAAAGATGTGAGTTCAGTTGCATTTTATTATATTCAAATTTACCACAAACAAATACAAGTTCAAATCGGAAAAAAATAATTGAAGCAACAGACGGGATTGTTTACGATCGATTAACTAATTCTATTCGTTTAAAATTCCAATCCTAGTAAAGGTATTATTATCATTACATATTATGGATTTGTTTCATATATATTACATAAAAGTAAAGATGTTTGTTTGTTCATCCTTTTATAAGACAGAGAAGAAGAAAAAAATATCAGCGCAAAATTTCATATCAAATTTCAATATTAGTCCATATGAACTTTTGTTTCATTTCCGAATATATATTTTTATTGCTCTGTATGCTTCACAAAAAAAGAATGATTTAATAATATGTTTAATTGAATAATTCAATTGTTGAAATGCTTCTAACTTCTATCAAGAAGTTGTGTAAATAGAGTGGATTGTTACTATAGCAAAATAATGTAAATTTAACGATAATAACTAAGGATGTGATTTGTGTGTACAAAATGAGATACAATTGGTATTTATGTCTATACATAATAAATGAAAACCTCGCAAACCAAATAGCGCTGGTAGGTGGAAATCAACACAAAAAGCCTTTTCTTAAATGACGTATCTTCTTTCATCACTATTTATTCGAATTATTATTCATACATGATTTTATTCACGATTGTTATAACATATTTTATTAGCTTCTCCAAATATAAGGAGACTTCAATTATAGATTCATCAACCATTCGAGAGCGAGTAAATATGAAGGGTAAGTGTACATTCAATTTTATTTCCCAGCATTATTCATATTTTTTGGCAAACCCAAAAGTGAATTGATCAATTCTGAATTACGTTTTGCATGGCACATACGTTGAGGGAATAATAATATTCGTGCAAGTTGAAGTTGATCACTGTCCTGCAAGAAGAATATTTATTATATATGAGTATAAAGGTTGGATGATTTTCTTAGTTGCAGGCAAAGGTAATAATTAGCTCACTACGCCTCGTCCGTATGGGAAATTCGCCGCCACCAATTCGCGATCAGATTCTTCAATCACTGCCAAACAACATACCAGTAGGGTCAACATGACGACTGCGACAAAAGTACTGCTAAATTTGTCTAATTGCGACATTTTCCTAGAATTTCCAGCTAAGAACAAATTATTGAGAATATCAGTTTATTATGATAATTTTTAATACGATTATCTCAATGAACGACAATTTAACTCTGTGGTACCAAGTTACTACCGAAAAACAAAAATTATCAACTTAAGTCATCACAGAGTTAAATTAAGTCCACTATGCCGATCCAACGCACCTTTTAATGATAGTTGATAAAATAATTACCAAGTTGATTAAACAGATTGTCCCGGGGAAATAAGGGTGCAATGTAGATGTTCTTCGTAGGATGTTTCAAAGTATTCTGCACTTTTACTTCATGATACAACTCATTTATATACAGCTTAGGTGATACAGGAATAAAATCGAATTATGTCCGAAGCATTCGTAATACGCAGAGACGAATTACTGCTTATGACAGTTTATTTCTTCGAGCACATCTTATGTTTCTTAATTTCACGGTCCTATTAATTCTTTCCAGTGATAGATTTTCATATCAATGTCACAAACAGTATTTATTAGAGTTATTCTTGGTCGAGTTCAGTTTAAATGAAGTGCGAAGAAAATTTATTTTTTATCATCAATATATATCGAAATTTTCCTAGAGAGATAGTAATTGGGTTAGATTGGTAAATCTAAATAGAAATATTTATACAAAAACTTGATTTCACGTCAATTGCATTTATCTGGTTCGAGTGGAGATTTCCATGTCATAGAGTTGGTCAATCATGGTTATATCCAAATAAAAGAGATAGCAAAAAACTGAATTAGTAAGCATAACAGGTCGAGTGAATGAGTTGCACGAAGAGGAGAACAAACATTGAAAATCAATAACATTATTTTCAGATGACTTTTAAAAATAGGATAATATCAAAATGCTAATTTTCCAATCAACAATCCACGGAAGAGAAATAAAAGAACACAAACCTAAGAATAGATGAATGACCCAAACATTATTCCGGCATGATTAGGCCTTGAACTTACAGAATAAATTAGCGTTTCCCTGTTGTTTAATCATCAGAAACGGAACATGACGCCATGTCTCGCCCATGTCAATCAACTCAGTTCAATTCGCTGGGTACATTCACCCAATTGTATACATGAAGTGTGTATATACACAAATATCAATTACCATAACCAGACCTTAAACAAACTGCGTAATTCTATCGAGTGCAAAATGGAAGAAAGGGATTCTATTCTCTAAACAGACCACCGCTATGTTAGAAGAAAAAAACATATTCACATGTGGCATACATCACTGATTTGGAAACCTGGTTGCCACATAATGGGATTTATTATGATGAAAGAATATTTGTGAGCTAGATGGATGTGATAGTGATCGCAACGATTGGGAATCGACACAACAATCAAAAACATAGAAATAATTGCACATAAAAAAAGGTGAATGGACCTTGAATCTCTTGGATAGATTAGATTTCTGCTAACACCCTCGTTGTATGATTATCACTAGCGAAACGAGACGGTTTCGCCTTTCTCGGGTCAATCAGCATAATCTCATTCACGCTGTATATCAGCTCATTTGTATACCTTCGAATGTTGATTAACATAACCGGCCGTAACACGAACTAAGTTAGATGAGCGATAGTCATCGAATTAGAAACATTGAAAAAGATATAGAAACTGAAATTATTGATGCGAGCATACCGCTTAGAGAAACCGTTACAGTGGATTGATACCTACTATTCAGTCCAAATGGATTTTTTCACATTAAAAATATCCAACAAAGTTCAGTTTAGGAATGAACAACTCCGAAAATGTGAAGACTTTCGGCGGTGCACAGTGAAAAAATTGTGCGAGTTTAGATTCCACAACTTTAAGTGATTGAGTTTTCTTGAAGTGCCTTAACGTTCATCAAATCGAATCTTTGAGATTCCACCTTCATATTTGTCCTTATTTATCTTATTTCTGGGATCATCCCAATATACTGGTATGGTAACAATCTTATGGTCTTCCTATAAAAAGATTATATCATTGAATTATTATTACGTACTCTTGATTTATTATCTTTCTAGCAGTATTCGAGCGTACTGAAGGCGGCATACATCACGGATTCGTATTTATTATACTATTCCAAATCCTAAAAGATCTTCCGTTGATTATATCGTTGTCATCGTATCCTCTAATTTCTACTGGTCACCATGCTGCCACACTCTTTTCTGAAATCGTATTTCAATGTAAGTAACAAATTTTTTTGTGACAGAACAAAGATTAATATATGCAATACGGAATTTTATCTATTTTCGTTTATTGTCTCTCGAATAATTTTAAACCACTCGTATTGACACTTTACAGCATTATTCACTAGACCACATAATTAAAGAACATATTAATGTGCAGAATAGATAGAGTAGAAAAATATAATGCAAGCAAAACAAATGCCACATGACGAGTTTATTTTCTTAATCATTAATCTAAACACCAGAATATTTTCAAATGATATTAAAGAGTTAGCTTTGCACTCAATGACTGGCTGCACAGAACTGACGCTTTCGACGACATAAAAAAAAATAATTCGCAAAATAAAAAATTCATGACATATTAACATAAAGTTACCGTAATGGGAGTCATTACTTTTGTTTCACATTCGGGACAATGAATAAATCATCATATAATAATGCACGTATGGACAAGCGTATAGACAATCATTTCCACCTCATATTTTTTTCAACGATGCCAAATTTGGGGGTAAGTTTTTGCTAATATTGAGGTAGGTGGACGTATAGAAAAATAATGAGGGGGCAGGAACAGAATATTGCACCGTCCGAATCATTACTGGTTGATGTGCCACGTCAGCACAATTTTTACCTTGCAGTAATAGGTCCCTTGTCACGATTTCATTCTCTCTGCAATCAACCTTCTCGATTACAGTCTATTCACCTCACAAAGACAATGAAAAAATATCTACCTCGATGTTCCACCATACTAGAGTTGTGTGGTGCATGGCCATCACCTAAGTATTACAAAGGATGGAGAAAAGTTCTTTACGATCTTTATACACTTGCCGTAGTTTTTTTAATATTTACCATTTGTTTGTCGGGTATTATACAGTTGTGTATGTTTACTCGCTCCGTCAACGAATTCGCAACTAATGGTTACATGTTACTCACATTATGTACCATGTTTTCCAAAGCTTTCACAATTATTTTAAAACGTGATTATCTCTCGGAAGCTTTTGAATCTATGGAGAAGGATTTGTACCAAGCGAAAAACGAAGAGGAGAAACAAATTCAAGATGAATGGAATCCACATTCAAGGTGGGTTTTCTCTGTCATTCACAATAAATTTTAGTTGGTAATATATGCTATGTAGCATGAGCAGTGTAAACTTTCTATTGATGTTTGTAAATTACATTGGTAGAGTGGATATCACATGAGATGATAATTAATCCTAATTTAGTATTACCAATTGCATGCATCTGTTATCCACTTGGGCAACTGCTCTGGATTGATCATTTTTATTTACGCTGATATTCATTCAAATCAGTGTAATGCAGTTGGTAGATTGATTCTCATTGATATGAATTGGAAATTCCCGAAGGGTAGCACTTCACCACAAGCATACAGATCTTTGGTGATGGCATCAATATTCGCTGTAACAATTACTTCATTTGAGGATAATATTCCATCAAGAACACTTCTGTTTGGGGGATGGTTCCCTTATAATGCTACTGACGGACTCGGATTTGGAATCGCATTTTTACATCAAACGATAGTACATAATTGGGGTGCACTGATTGGATCTTCAATCGATGCAGTCATTTATGGGACATTGATACAAACTTGTGGACAATTGAAAATTTTCGGTTGTCGATTGCGAAGGATACCTGAAGTCGTTCGACAACAAACACGATTATCAGCAAATGAGGATGAAAATCACAATAAAAGAATCAAAATCGAAGAATTGGAGAGGAAAGTCGTCATAGATTGCATTCGACATCATTTACATATTCTAGAGTTACGAGAGATTTTATTCTTATATATTTTGAATTGTTTGAGTTGCTTTAATATTTGTTTGTTTATTTGTCCTCTTTTCTTTTCAGGTTTTCGGAAACATGCAATAATATTTATTCCATCGTGATATTCTCTCAATTCTTGGCAAGTGGGGTGATAATTTGCATTTGTGTAATTCTGCTGACTAAAATGAAATTTATGGGCTCGGAATTTATTTTCATGTTATCTTATCTTGGGTGTATGGTTGCGCAAATATTTTTCTATTGTTGGTTTGGTAACGAAGTAATACTTGAGGTAAGCTTATTCTACATGTTTCACTCCATTCATGTTTGAGGAAGGGCAGGACAAAAATGTGAATAATTTTTCCTGGATGTTGGCACCTATTTTTCCAAATTAAATAACCTGGGTGAAATCACAAGTAAATTTTTTAATTGAAACGATTTCTCATTGATATGCACCTCACTAATAAAAATTATGTACATAATATGCGTCCTGATGAAATCAAACTTGAGTTTTACCTATACAATCTGACTATGTGATACTTTGCGACGACACGACTCATCCGACAATCTTCTGAAATTTTTATGTAGTTTTGATTGAATGCTAAATAAGATCATATTTGTCCAGCTCTTTTTATATGACATGCTAAAACAAAAATACTGAATCACTTATGTAAATGCAGAGCTTGAATATCGATACGATTATCTACCAAATGGATTGGTCGGAACTATCATTGAGTACGCAAAGAGATTTGCTAATAATTATGACTCGATCTATGTATCCAATCGAATTTACCAGCGGTAAAATGGTGACACTCTCAATCAACTCCTTCAATGCCGTGAGTACATAAACCTAATGATTATAAATTGACATCTCTTATTTACGCAAAAAAAAAAAAATACAAATGTATAAATGTCAACATGTGCTGAATTTTGTGCCAGGTTATGAAATTATCGTATTCGGTGTATAATGTTCTTGGTCAAAAAGGATAATCGGGGAATTATAACTCAAATTTGAAGGTGGCTAACTGAGGGCACAGTCATGTGAAATTGAGAGTCAATGAAATAATAATGTGTGACAAGCACTTCAGTAGTTTATCTATCCATGTAGTACCTAGAGAAATATTGTAAACGAAATATCTTCACATTCCATTCACATGAGCGAAATGAATATACCTTACGTGACATTTCGACTATTTTTTTTATCTTTAACGTTTAACCACTCCCTACATCTCACTGTCTCCACCTGGTAAGTCTTGTAATAGTCACCAAGGTGAGTAACTGTAAAGTAACCAATTGAAAATGATAATTCGACTCGCAGCAATTCTGAGAATAAGTTTCACGTTCTGAATAAATTTTATTTACTTTCAGTAATTACAGCAGAATATTTTCGTATACTGTTTAAAAGTTAGTTCTGCACTTGATGACTGTCTGCGAAGAACTGACGCTCTCGCCCGGATTAAATCGATAAAAATTCAATCAATGACGATTTTACTCGATGTATGCATACAGTTGCAATGAATTTTGCTATTACTTGCGTTGCACAACTGAATGTGATTGTTATAGAGTAATTTACGTATGTAATAGCTCAAATACAACTACGTTGTTCGTATTTTTGTCTTCTCTTCTACGAAGTCAAATACAGGGGTAGATGTGGTTAATGATAAGGTAAGAATACATATTGAAGTCAATGAAGTGGAGGGGGAAAAAAATACATCACTTGTTCCATTATTTATTAATGTCTCATGCAAAGGTAATATTGCACCACGTCAAATTTCCTCACCGGTATACTTCCCCCTTCACGTTATTCTCTTTTCCATTTTCAATTCTCCTTTATTGAAGTTGTTTCATCACGAAGTTCTCCTGTACCCTTCGGCTAATAAAGAAAATGAAAAAGTATCTACCACGATGTTCCACTATACTCGAATTTTGTGGTACATGGCCATCAGTTGAGTATTATAAAGGATGGAGAAAAGTAGTCTATGACTTTTATACATTGCTTGTAGTTCTTTTAATTTGTACCTGTTGTGTGTCGGGTGCTATCCAGCTGTGTATTTTCACTCGTACCATCAATGAATTCGCCACGAATGGATATATGCTCCTCACATTATGTACCACATTTTCCAAGGCTTTCACAATTATTTTGAAACGTGATTATCTTTCGGAAGCTTTTGAATCTATGGAGAACGATTTGTATCAAGCGAAGAACGAAGAGGAGAAACAGATTCAAGATGAATGGAATCCACATTCAAGGTGGGGCTTTTCTGTCATACACAAAAATGGGTTGAACCTTAATTTGCAATATTTTTTTGAAATGTCCACACTGTTATGTCGATGCTACCATAACTGCATTAATGTAGTATATGGAAAGTGTGAAGATTGTATTTATGTTTGTAAATTAGATCACTACAAAGAAAATTGCGTGGAGAGATTGTCGATTCCGATTTATTATCAGCAATCGAATGAATCTTTCATTTATTTTGCCCACTTTTTTGTGTTTATAATATTTCTTTGTGATATGATTTTTTCCAATCAGAAGAATAGAATTCTTCTAATGCACTTGGCAGATTCATTGTCATTGATATCAATTGGAAATTTCCAAGGACAGTAGCTCTCCACAAGGATACAGATTCTTGGTGATGGCTTCAATTTTTGCTGTAACAATCACTTCTTTTGAGGATAATATTCCATCAAGAATGCTTCTGTTTGGAGGATGGTTTCCTTATAACCATACCGATGGAGTTGGATTCGGATGTGCTTTCGTTCATCAATTAATCGTACATAATTGGGGTGCACTGATTGGATCTTCGATTGATGCTGTTATTTACGGTACATTGATTCAAGTTTGTGGGCAATTGAAAATTCTTGGATGTCGATTGCGGAAGATACCTGAAGTCATTCAAAAAAATAAACGGTCATCAGCGTATATGAATGAAAGTCTCAGTAAAACTATCAATATTGAAGAATTGGAAAGAGCACTTGTTTTAGATTGTATTCGACACCATCTACATATTTTACAGTTACGTAACATTTATTTCCTGAATATAATTGAATATTCCACTCACTTTAATTTTGCTGTGCTGTTCATTTTATATTTCTCAGGTTTTCGAAGACATGCAATGATATATATTCAATTGTTATATTCTTCCAATTTTTGGCAAGTGGAGTGATAATTTGCATATGTGTGATTTTGTTGACTAAAATGAAGTTTATGAGTTCGGAATATATTTTTATGTTATCTTATCTTGCGTGTATGATTGCACAAATATTTTTCTATTGTTGGTTCGGTAACGAAGTAATACTCGAGGTAAGTTATTCTACATATTTCAATCCATTTATGTATATGTAAGGGTAGAACACGAAGAAAAAGAACTGTTCACCTATTCATATGTATGCAGAGCTTAAATATTGATACGGTTATTTACCAAATGGATTGGTCGGAATTGTCATTGAAAACGCAGAAGGATTTGCTGATAATTATGACTCGATCTATGTATCCAATCGAATTCACCAGCGGTAAAATGGTGACACTTTCAATCAATTCTTTCAATGCTGTGAGTACATCAACATGATGATTATAATTAACGCTTTCCATTCATAACAAACAGGAAAGGATTAATGGATTTTTTTAATTTGTTGAATTCAATTCCAGGTTATGAAATTATCATATTCAGTTTATAATGTCCTTGGTCAAAAGGGGTAAATTAGGAAAATAAGACACAAGTCTAAAATTTACTGGCCCTCAACTAATCAAGACGATAATGATATAAGTGTCAGTGATGTAAGAATTAATGTGTGACAAGCACCTCAGCGGTCCATGTGCCTATCGAGTACCCAGAAAAATATCACAAACAAAATATCTTCACATTCTATCTTTTACATTTAATTACTAAAATCTTGCGGTCTGCATCCAGTAAGTTTTGTAATATTCACTAAAGCTAATAATTAATGACAAACTAATTGTAAGTAGTACTCGTCGTGATGTACTGATGGGAATGAGTTCTACATTCTGCATGAGTTGGACTCCCTCCTTGTGAATACAACTGTATACTATTATACACTATTCAAGAGTTAGATCTGTACTTGATAACTGTCTGCCACGAACTGACGCTCTCGTTCATGATAAATTGATAAAAAAATTCAGTGGAAAATATATTCACTTGATATCACAATACTAAACTACTATATAAACTATTATATAATAAGCGATGAATTTAGTGCTCTGTACCGAACTGCCACGTCGCCAATACTCTCTCGACGGAATTGAATTCAGAAGTGGATACCGTTAATGATAAGGTAAGAATACATATAGAAATTAATAAAGAGAAGAAAGGAAAGAAATACACCATTTGACTCATTATTTATTGATGTCCGACGTCAGGATAACTTCGACTTGCATACAAATTTCGTCATCGATGTACATTTCTGTTTTAGAATGTTTTCTCCTCTATTATCAACCCTTCTTCGAAGCAGTTATTCTATTACAGAACCGTCTCGAACCGTGTTGAACTATAATAGAATGAAATTCCTCCCACTGAGTTCAACTGTTCTAGAATATTGTGGTGCATGGCCATCACCTAAGTACTATTCAGGATGGAAAAAAATACTTTATGACTTTTACACCTTAATAATAGTCCTCTCCGTATTTACCTTTTGTCTTTCGGGTATAATTCAACTCTGTGTTTTCACTAACATTATCTCTCAGTTTGTTAGTAATGGTTATATGTTACTGACGTTCATCGCAGTTTTCTTCAAAGTTCTTGTGATTGTTGCAAAACGTGATTATCTTACAGAATTATTCGAATCTGTAAAATCAGGTTTGTGTGAAGCAAAGAATAAAGAGGAGAGGCAGATCCAGTATGACTGGGATCCACGATCGAGGTTTGTAATGAAATTTTCTTTTGTATCAATTTCAAAGTCTCGCTCTGCAATCATTGCTATGATTATTTCACTTTTGTCCAACAATAAAATTCATCATCAGTCATTTCTGGATTACATATAAATCTTATATCCGAATTTTTTTCATCAAATCACCACATATTGATCGTGATCCAGATCTGCCTTCTACAATTTTTCATATTCTGGTGAATAATTTCTGGATATAGCCTTCGAGTTCAAGGATTCAGAACATTGGTCATTGGTACAGTTATCATTGGAATAGTGAGTTCAATTCGGGGTAACGCTCCATCGACAACACTTCAATACGGTGGATGGTTTCCATTCAATCGTACTGATGGTGTTGGATATTGGGCTGCTTTTGTCTATCAACGTGTGGCACATGATTGGGGTACATTGATTGGTTCTACAACTGATGCTGTTATTTATGGTACAATGATGCAAACTTGTGCCCAATTGAAAATTCTTAAATGTCGATTGCGGAGAATACCTGAGATAATTAGTCAATATGCGGCATTATCGAAAAATCATAGTGAGGATAATCGAGATAGAAAAGACACGAGAAAATGGGAGAGTAAAATTATCATCGATTGCATCAAACATCATTTACTGATATTACAGTTGCGTATACTTGAATTACATTATTGTCATGAACAATTAGAAATTCTTTCAATTACATTTTGTTAACTTCTTTTTTTCAAATTTGCAGATGTTTGCAATGATATATTTGCAACCATTATATTCCTCCAATTTTCTCTATTATGGATTATTTTCAATTATATGGACACAGAGTTCAGACATTTATTTGGCAATTTATGAAATGAACTGGCCGGATTTACCATTGAACGCGCAAAAAGATTTATTGATGATGATGGCACGATCGGTGTATCCAATCGAATTCACAAGTGGCCACGTTGTGACTTTATCAATCAACTCTTTCAATGCTGTAAGCGAATATGCATGGTTGCACTTGTACAATTTTCTCGTAATTTTTTTTTCATATGAAGAATGATTGATTCATGTTTTTAAGTGATAAGATAAAAATTTTCACTTCAGGTCATGAAATTATCATATTCGGTATATAATGTCATTGGTCAAAGAGGATAGGAAATGGTACCACCGACACAGGCGTTACTAACCGGCTGCAATGTGGGATTATGTTGAATACGAAAAGCAATAATTATTCATATATGTGACAAGCACTTTGGAATTAAATGTATTTATCTAGTAGAAAGAACCGCACTGTGAACAAATAATCTTCACCATTTATTTGCTTAGACAAAATAAATATAGATTAGAATAGGACTCACCTATTTCTTTTCATTTTTTAATGGACAAATATTGGAGAATTTGGTGTTCAAAATTGCGATCTATCTTTATCAAGAGAATAAAGCAGCAAATTTCCATTCATTCTCATTGGAACTTCAAGCAACATCATTCACTTATTGTTTATGAAAAACTCATTCAATGGTTAAGTGTTGGTTTATTTATGTTATTGTTCTACAAAATTCATGAAAGCTTGTGGTACTCAATTACTGATTTCATAACTTTACTCACAGAAATCGAATGGAAGTTAGGCGCACAACTCCGAAGAATGAACAGGAATGAATTACACATTGTGGAATAAAATGAATGTACTCGCACAGAATATGAGAGAATGTTTCTGTATTATATTCTGGGTAGGTCTGCA